>OY755046.1:39473785-40073785 GCA_963576565.1 Aspidapion aeneum | reverse complement strand
CTAGTTAGTAAAAAATTTAAGTGGCTACATACTTACAATTTATTTACGTTATCCGGGATGCTCTCAAGTGATTCCTTACTTAGCACTCCAAAGTGGTTTCCCGTGAAATCCCTAAAAAAAATCCTCTTTAAGTAAGCCTCGCTTCATAGAGCATTTTATGCTTATGTAAGCATTAAGCAGAGGTAAAAACCCGAGCTTACGACATGCAACATAGTGGCGGACTCAGGATTACCGCAGGGGACGCATATACATAATATTATGTAATATTATATGAATATTATGTATATGAAGGGAAGTTGCTAATGGACCAGTCCAGATACCTGAAATTAGACTAGTTATTGGTGTGAAATGGGGTGAGCTTTTAGGGCTCCTTGACGGTTTTTTTATAAAGTTCAGCAAAACTCGATCTCCTATCGAAACAAATGAATATAAAAGTTATGGCAATAAAAAGGTATATAACTTTTGTATAAATAATTTTTTACATAACGTAAAATTAAGGTTTTTTATTTTTTATATTTTTTACTTCTAAGTACATTTTTTTCTTTCTGGCAAAATTTGGTGAAAACTGACCTTTTTTACCAGTATTTTACAGGGTTTAATTATCAAGTTTCAAAAGTATTTTTTTAATACTTACAGGTCAAATAGCTGCAAAGATTTGGTTCAGCCTAATGTGCAATGTGATAGTAAGCATTTCTCTGTGAGTTTCATCTCATATAAATTTAAATTAACTTTAGAAATAAAGAAAAACTACATAAAAAATTTGTAACGAAATGTTATTTTTTGAAAATTTAGTCAATGCAGTCGTAGGATTCCCGTTAAAAATACTCTCAAATTTTAGTAGTTTAAAGTTCGAAAAACAGTAGAAATATTCCATGACTGATAAAAAACTTATAATATGTATATTATACAAAAATTTTCAAAGCTAAATAATACATAAGTAACTTAAAACTATATCTGTAAATGCATTACCGTATTAAATACGTATCAATATTTAAATACTGTAAAAAGCACAAGATATATTAGAATCCGTTTTCAATTACACATCCACCAAACCAATCGAACATCGGTTTAATCATTGCTAACTTGTGTAAAAAATTAACATGTAAAATATAGCGGACAGCTGACACTGACTTACACCGTTTTGATTCGACATTTACTAGTGACGTTCGGAGGTTTAAGTATGGCTACCATTTTTAAACTAAAATATTATATTATTTTTATTTATTTCTAACCATTGTGAGGAAATAATGTCTTTGTTACAACGAAAAAGATGACCCATATCGCAAGGTATTTATGAACAATTTATATAAATATTAAAAACTATTGCATTCACGGAAAAAATAAGTTAAACCTTCAACCAAAATCTAGACTTGTAGACTTAGGATGGTAGCACTTAGCAGTGTATATGTCCTCGTTGTATTTTTTTCGAAATAAAATGTTGATTCTTACATTTTATTTTCATTTAAGGGGGCAAACTTCGCCCGAAAACTTACCATTTGACAACACTGATATCGCATTTTTTGGCCAAATCTTTGTTCTAATAGAAATAGAAAACGAGAAAGCGGAACGCGTCGAAATTTTGAGGGGTAGTTTTTAAAAGCATTTTTAACAAACGTATCTTAGCAGTTTTTCGCGAAATCATTTTATTCATAAAATAAAATAAAAATTATGGCTAAAACACAACAAATATTTCAAAACAACGTTTGGCATTTCAGTAGCCTAGTTGTATTATAGAAAACTGTAGCAAAATTGTTTCGATTTTTGTATTTTTTGGAAATGTACAAAAGAAAATCAAAAATCTAACAAGATACGTTTGAAGATTTTTAAAAAATCTTGCATATGAACAGAAATAATGTTTCAACTAGTTTTTTATAGAGGAGATCTAGTAGGATTTAAAAAAGCGTGCTCAATTTTATATTTGCTGCAGGACACCAAATCAGAAAAGAGCCATCAACTTCCTGACTGAAGCGCCATCCCCATATACCGGGGGCAAGTCAATTTGATTGAGAAAATTTAACAACAATCATTTTCATTTTCATCATCGGATTTTCACATTATTTTCAGATATTTTGAATAAGTAAAATGTCGTTTAATATAAGTTAAATGATTATAAGTAGGTATTTAAAGACATACAGTTTTTTCTATTTACATAACGTTTTTTTAAGGGCTGGCCATAGCGTAACAAGCAAAATCACGGGATTACGAACCAATTTATAAGATAGTTTTTGATAATTAGTATATTGCTCAGTCAATAGAAGTTTAACTTAGCTGAGTTGAAAATAAAGCCCTTTTTCATTTATTTATTAATTTATTACATAGCAAGAGAAGAAAGTGACAAATTTCACACGAGCTTGAAAATGAAACTGCTTTTCCGCACATGTGTGGGAAAGTAGTTTGTAACACATGTGCGAAAAAGTATTGTGATAGTTAAACACTTTCTACATGTGCCGAAGTACTGAAAGTACTTGTAACACATGTGCGAAAAAAATTCTGAACACGGATGAAATTTAATGTTTTGACGCAAATCGTGTAAAATGCAACATTTTCATATGTGGTCGCAGGAAATAGTAATTTACCTAACCAGTGCGGAAAACGCACTAAACTCATTCGTTAAGTAAGTAGGTACAATATTTTTTTACGAGGTTGTGGAAACAAAAATAAAGTACTACAATAAAATATTTTTATTTATTCACGTAATTTAAATTTATGGTCATAATTCTAAACCTAATAAAACTATAAACTAAAAAAAAACAAAAAAAAAATAAATAAAATTCAAATGTCAAATGTAATATATTTCATTTAAACCGGACTCTACGGGAATGGTACCAATTATGGAAGCAATCTCTCAACAAGTTCCCGAAATTTATTATTTTTTTGATTTTGTCCCATTTTTGCAGCCTCTCCTGACTTAATACAAGTTTTAGGAATATATGATGGAGCCACGGTGTCCCTACAAGTAGCATCCCAGAGCAAAGCCTTTCCTCTCTTCCAAGGAACCAGGGTCATGCCATCCGCTCTCTTTCCGTCATCTCGACACACTCCAGATGGTTCTAAAATAGCTGGAAAACCTGCTGAAATAAGTGACCGTTTAATGATGTCGTTTATCATCCTGTGGCGAACCAAACGACCAGCACTTTTTGTGCAACATAGTCCATGCAGACCATAAATATCAACTTGCTTCTTGCAAGTGCAGTCGTGGGGTTCACACACAGGTCGACCAAGTCTAAGCGATATCGATATACGGAAAGACGAGTCGTGTAGAAAATTCCCAAGATTTGAAGAAGGCAATGCTCTGAGCCAAGCTGAGCTTTCTGGCTCTTGTAGGGTGAGAAGACGTGCCTTAGATGTTAATGAAGTGGAGTGGGCAATTAACTTGTCACAATAGAATTTGCATAATTTTTTATCAAAATCTTTTTGATTTTCTAAGGTCGAAGTATCTGAAAAATGTCCCAAATTTTTATAACAAGTTAAAGCTTTAGCATAGTCCAAATCTTCATGTGAGAAAATGGATGGAGGAAGAATAGAAGAAATTAAATTTTGAACATTCGAAGAGCAACCAAGAAAAGCTGAAAAACAAAGTGAAGATAGTTTTCTGATGCCTAAGCCGCCTAGATCAATAGATAAAGAGCATTGTGTCCAAGAAGTATCATCCAAAGTGCAGTTAAATATTGTTTCCAAACATTCTTTTAAAATTATATCAAATTTTTCTAAACTTTTTGGAGCATTCCAGCAAGGTGCGCAGCGAAGGAGATAAGTTAGCCTGGGAATAGCAAATGAATTTTTTAAAAGGAAATATGCTATATGGGAATCAATACTTTTTAGTTTTGCCTAAATTCTTCTGAAAAAACACATTTTGTTTTCCAGAAATTTTTCAATTTCTTGAGCAAAAAAGGGAAATATTTTGTATTTCTATTTTTGAAAATGTCTCAACAAATGGGTATTTTTGAAGTATATCCTTTGATAAATCTAAATAATTATCTGGATTCGAAACGACTGAAATTTCACATTTTTTAAAGTTTATATTTAGGCCAATTTCTGAGCAAGAACTGGCTAGAGTATTGAAATCTTCCAAAACAGTATCTGGATCTCCAGCAAGACAACCATCATCCAGATACCAGAGGTTGATTTCAGATTTTAGAGTTTCTATAATTGGTTGTATAGCTAAACAAAATAAAGCGGGACCGAATGGGTCACCTTGTTGTACACCTCTCTGTGATAAGAGAAGGTTATTTCCAAAATATAAAAAGGAGTTTTCGCTGTAGCATTGAAAAATAAATTTATAAAAATTTGGGATGTATTCTTTCACTCTTAATAAAATTGTTGATCGGTTTATCATATTGAATGCATTAAAAAAGTCTATTTTGAGTATACTTTTAGAGGTTAAATGTGGAAAAGAAACATAACGTCTAACTGCATGAGTGACAGCTTCACATCCACTTCTTGTGCCAAATCCAAGTTGGTTAGAACGAAAAATAGAACCTAAAATATCGTTTATTGAAGAACAAACTAATTTAGCAGTTAGTCTTCTTAAAGATAGTCCAACTGCTATGGGACGTATCCCCCCGTCCTTTTTATTGAGTGCACATAGAGAAGCTCCAAAGAAAATGGGAGTTATATTTTTAGGTATGTTTCCTTCTAAAACAAATTTTATGAAATCTGAGAGAGAAACCAAGAGATCATTTGCAAAAATACCAATATTCTCAGAGATAAGGTCTTTTAAATGTTGAGGGCGTAGAGAATCGATGCCGCCCGCGGAGCCCGGTCTGAAAGAATAGACTGCTTTCCTAACATCTGAAACTGAAAAATTATGTGAATAACAATTGTTGCCTATTTCTATGATACTTTCAAAATTTTGTTTTACTTTATGTTCGGGGTGTTTTTCTTGAAGTTTCTTTAACGTGTCTGGATCTTTTGGGGCGAGTTTATCATCTGAAGAGATAAGTCGAATGGCATCTTTCAAATCCCCGTCAGAAATCTTCGATTTTATTTTTCGGGACAGTGAATTTTTGTGTTGGACTTCATTCTTCTTAGGATTTTTATCTATTTTCGGAAAATTTTCGAAATGACATAAGAATTGTTGTATGGGTAGTTTTTTTAATTTAATCCAGGTTGATAAATTTTTTTTAATGATAGTTGTAAGGTTCGGTTCGGTTCGGTTTTTTACTTTTATTTTTTTTTGTTTTTATCTGGAAGTCTTAGTACTCCGTATGGAAAAATAAGTAAATGGCACCATGCTTCATCTGAATTTTTGTTTATGCATTTTTTTAAATAAAACCGAATTCTTCTGCTATGTTTGGTCGTGCGCCTTTGGGAATACGTTTTATAATTGGCACAGTTGATTTAAGTAAGTCCAACAATTTATTAAAGTCTAATATATTTAGCCGAAAAAGGTTTTCTTCACCCAAGGTTTTGTCTTCAAAATTCAAAAGATGACTGACTGAAGGATAGAGAACTGTTTGTGATTGAATTATTTAAAAAATCTTCGTTAATATTTTTATGAAATTTTCGTATATGAATTTTTAGTTCTTGTTTGGTTTTAAATATATCTTCACATTCAGAACACCAAAAAGTATCTTCGTCGCGGTCAGTTTCTATTGGAAAAATTAAATCAAAATGGCCTGCATCAAGACTCTCAGAAAAAAGTAAGTTAATCGATTGTATGTGTTCATTTCTACATATAATTTTTGGTGAATCACTAATTGATATATTCTTTGTCGTGTGTATTTTACTTGAAATAAAAATTTTAAAAGTAATTTTGTATATTTCGGAAAGTGCCAAGCATTCAAATGTTGTTCCGTAAGAACCGTTTTTAGCCATTTGTGTAATATATTTATCTTTCGAAATATCTTCGTCTGTAAAATTTTGAAAATCATTCCAATTTTTTGAAATAAATTCCACAGATTCATTTCGTAGTTTTTCATGAAAATTTTGGGTTTGATATAAAAAGTAACTCACAGCACGAAATAAACAATTTCCATCTCCATCAATCAATATTCTTCTAAAAGTTTTCATAAAATCATTTGCTTGACATCTTGCACCATAATAGATTTTTTTTAATTGTAAAAACTTTGACTAGAACTTCTAAATCGTTTGATTTCTTCTGTGTAATGTAGTTGGGTGTCTTCGGATCCAAGTTGGTATGTTTTTATACTTGATATTTATATATTTAATGTAGAAAGTTGTAAAAAATGTATAGATGAAATATTTTTGTTGTTTTGATTGACGTTTAAAATAAATTTATTATATTTAATTTACAATGATTGCCGAAAACTTTACTTCTTATCCTGTGCAGCATCTGTGGATCAGGAGATTTTCGTTTTCATATTCTAGATCAATGATATCGGAAGGTCTTTAAATATATTTTGCTGTGGATGTATTTGGAGGCAGGCTCATAGTAACATTATGTGTTCCATCCTATTGTGGCTAAGTCTTCTTCGGGATTATCGGTATTTCCTATCACAGTAAATAAACACTTTTTTCTATTTTTATTTATAACATGAAATGTCATCCCCTGGTTTTTGACAAAAAAATAGGCTTTGTTATTTACTCTATTCTTTTATTTTTTCTGTTGCTATTGGAAAACTAGCCGCCCACTTGTGTTTTTAGGCAAAAATTAAGGTCAGTGTCAAACTCAAAATGTCTTGTTTTTTTGTCATCCCCAAAATTTTAGTAAGGCCCACAATTTAGAAACCGAATAGGTGTCCCTAGGACCCTAATATGTGGTGCCACCTATTGACTAATATTTAAATATTTTGCCTTGATGTCTTTTGCGTAAAAAATTGGCTGGATCGAATTTGTCGCCTTAAAACCTGAAATGAGGTCCCATTTTCACTCGAAAATGCCCAAGTTCTGGAAACTGTTTGTTTTTCAGAACAATAGTAATTTTTACCTGTCCAGCCCGCACAGCAATGGCTAGAGAGACGGTATTATTTTCGACGAAAAAATTTGTTTTAAATTAACGCTGAAAATGTGTTATTTGGGTGTAACACGATAGCTCCTAAGCCGGTAAACCAATTTTCATAAAATGTTCAGGTAAAATAGGGTTCGATACTCTAAAGAGCTAATTAGATTTTGTTTAAAATCCATTAATGCTAAATTTTAAAAAATGCTAACTTTTTAATGACGCGTCGTATCAATATGCAGTTTTTGGAATATAGTAAACTACATTTTGTTTAATAATTTGTGTCATGACCAAAAACTTTGTAAGAGCTTTAGTTTCTAAGATATTTACAAAAACTGTTTTCAAGGCTGATATGGCTTCACTTAAAGTGTGCTAATGGTCTAGCTAGGAAGGTATGTTAGCTCGCGGTTAGAAAAACGATAACTGCAATGGACTGTAAATATTTTAATTAAATGAAGCGCGAACAAACATAAAAATATTGATATGAAATTACGAAATAATCAAACGTCCATAGGTTAATTGTTGTGCCACACAACGGCAATCAGAAACAAAGGCACTCACCAGTTTGCAGCCAATTTATCCACTTCCAAGGGGCCCCTTTTTGGATCTAATGATGTCACCACGTAGCTGAAGGGCTGAAGTTTCTAGTTCTATGCTTCAGTACACCAAAATCGAGCACTTTCAGGTGTAGAAATTTGAAATAGTTGGAGAACGAAATTAACACGCCATTTCTCGAGGCGATTGACAAAGGATCTCTCTTGATTATTGGTGCGCATGTCCAAATTCGCACTCTGTCCTTCATCCAATTGTGTGGTTTTTAAAAATTTAAAAACAACCGCGAAATTTAGCGGGAGCTAACATAACTGCCCTCCAAAACACACAATTTTAGAATCTCAACCGGACAGATATAGATATAAGAAAAATGATCGACCGATAAATATAAATGAATGAAAACAGATAAGTATCGTAAGTTTATTTAGAGATAACGAAATCCCGAAAAAGGCAAAACAAACAAACAAAAAATTCAAAAAAAAAATAAAAATAAAGAAAACCCTTATTATCCGGTAATAGGTAGAAAAATTAAAATTACTTTTAATTTGGCAAGAGGCACAGTTTTACAACTGGCCGCTTATAAACACCGGTAACCGTTTGTACCGTCGCAACACGCACCTGACCGTCCCCGCCGGGATGCAGTTCGATGACCCGACCGACCGGCCATTTCAAAGGTGATTGAATGTGATCACTTGTTATGATAACCAAATCATTTAATTTGATATTTGGGGACGAATCAGCCCACTTGTGTCGCTGTTGTAGCGTATGCAAATACTCTATAGAATACCGTTTCCAAAAATCATTATATAGTTTTTGGATTAGTTGCCATCTTGAGAGCCGATTTAGGGGAACCTCGGACAAATCTGACTCCGGAATTTCTGAATTAAGGGGTTCAAGTGTCAAAAATGCCCAGGGGTAAGAGGTTGAAGATCGTGTGGGTCTGAAGAGGCAGGAGATAAAGGGCGACTATTAAGTACGGCTTCTATGCGACAAGTAAGGGTGGACATCTCCATGATAGACAACTTCTGGTCGCCGACAACTCGAACAAAGTGAGTTTTAAAACTTTTGACGCCAGGCCATTGAAATGTGGACTGAGAGGAGGTCCCAGATGAAATGAAAGCCAGTGCAATACGACTTGCGAATCGCAGAAAGTAACGATATTTGTAAAAGTTATTTTTCCTTCATAGCTAGATAAAACGAAGTCAATTAATTCGATTAAAAGAAATGCGCCTAGGAGTTCTAGCCTAGCCAAAGTTTGTGACTTTATAGGCGCGACCCTAGATTTTGCAGATATAAGAGAAACAGATATATTGTTTTCCTCTTCTACACGAAAATATACGACGCCTGCGTAGCCTCGAATTGAAGCGTCACAGAAGCCGATGATTTGACAGGTATTGGTTTTTGACAGTTTGATTTGTCGGGGTAATTAAAAATTGGAAAGAAGCGGGAATTCAGAACGAAGTTTGTTCCAAGAGTCGATGATAGAAGAATCTGGTTCTTCGTCCCAGCCTATTTTCGATATCCACAACTGTTGCACAATAAATTTTGCTTGTAGCAACAAGGGACAAAGAAAACCTAAGGGATCGAAGTTTGATGATATAATATGATAGATAAAATATAACGTTTGGTTGGGGGTTTGTCCTTCATTCGGCATTGATAAGAAAAAATGTCGTTTTTGGATGCCATTGAAGTCCTAAAACTTTGATAAAGTGGGGTTCCTCCTTGTCAAAAGAGAGAGGCATTTGACGATGATCGGATTCTGGCAATGTTGCCAATAACTCGGGACAATTGCTTGCCCATTTTTTAAGTTCAAATCCTCCCGACTTCAACAAATCATTGAGTTCCGTTTGAAGGGAAAGAGCTTCAGAAAGCGAAGGGCTAGTTCCCAAGATATCGTCGATATAGATTGACCTTTTTAGAACAGTACTAGCCATAGGAAAACGTTCCTTTTCTCTCTCTGCCAGCTCATTTAAGGTACGCATGGCTAGAAAAGGTGAGCATGTCATGCCAAAAGTGACAGTAGAAAGTTCCCACACTGAAAGTGGGTCATGTGGAGAAAACCTCCACAATATCCTTTGATAAGGACGGTGATAAGGATTGATAAGGACTTGACGGAACATCTGTTTGATATCAGCAATGTAGGCAATAGGATTAAGACGAAACGTAAGGAGTAAAGAAGCAATATCTTTTTGAAGTTTCGGTCCCGATAACAACTTCTCATTGAGACTAATATTTTTTGGGGTGACTGCCGAACAATCCCAGACTACCCTTAATTTTGTACTTAAGCTTTCCGGCTTTAGGACGCAATGATGTGCTAAAAAACATGTTACGTCGACTTTTGGTTGACTAGATAAAACTAGGCTTATATGATTAGAATCGATATATACTTGCATGAAACTTGAATAGGCAGTGTACAGATCAGGATTTTTGATTAATCTATTTTCTAGAAGTAAAAATCTACGATAAGCTTGCGGATAAGTATTTCCTAGGTCAGGGTTTATTTTATCTTTAAACGGAAGATCTACCATGAATCTACCGCTCGGTTGCCGTACTACACTCGCAGTCAAAATTGATTCTGCTTGTTTTTCTTCCTTTGATAAGATTTGTTTTTTAGGCAAATGTTCGATTTCCCAAAACCTGGGAGTATGACCTCTAAAGGAGGTGAATGACTCGTTAAAAAACAACTGGTTCGTTCCGTAAGACTACCTACTTCGTTAACTTTTCCCATGACGACCCAGCCAAAGATAGTTTCAAGGGCTGAAGGTTGCCCTATTTGTCCAAGAACCCTGCCCTTCTTGAATATCTGTGCGAATAGCTCGCAACCAATAACTAGGTCCACAGGTCTAGATTTGAAATAAGATGGGTCGGCAAGTTTAAGGTTTTCCAAGTGTTTCCACTGATTATCGTTCAAAGTGAATGTAGGCATATTGGAACATAGTTGTGGAACAACAATTGCTTCGAAATTAAGTAAAGGAGCGACTTGTCCTTGTGGCTTAATGTGACATTGAACGAGCCCTTTGGAAGTAAAAGGAGACATCTGATTTAATCCGAATATTTCAGTGGTGTAACTTCGCCTAGGAAGATTAAGGCGCTGAATACACTTTTCACTGATGAATCCTGTCTGTGATCCAGAATCAAGCAATGCCCTTACAGGTTGAAAATTTCCGCAACCGTCCATAACATCTATTATGGCGGTGCATAAAAGAAAGGTACCTGAAGGTCCTGAGGTATTTAATGACACATAAAGATTATTGACAGGTGGTGTGTGAATGACAGGACTAGTATCTTGGCACTCTTGATTAGTTTCTAAGATATGAGTTAAAGTGTGGTGCCTTTTACTATTGCAAGTCCTGCATGAATATTTTGATTTGCACGTATCTACCCCATGCAAGGGATGAAAACACGCTAGACATAATTTTTTCTGCTTGACGAAAGATAGGCGATCGATAGGTGAGAGATCAAGAAACGTTTGACATTTCGAAAGCACGTGACCTTGATTACACCGGAAACATTTTATTCCCGTACTTATTAGTTGAGGTGCCAGCCAGTCCTATAAAAGGCGAATTGGA
The DNA here is from genome assembly GCA_963576565.1 of Aspidapion aeneum. Classification (NCBI taxonomy): domain Eukaryota; kingdom Metazoa; phylum Arthropoda; class Insecta; order Coleoptera; family Brentidae; genus Aspidapion; species Aspidapion aeneum. The sequence continues at coordinate 40,062,763 of OY755046.1, read as the reverse complement.
TGATTTATAGGTAGGCTTTTGCCCAAACTGATTTCGCATAGAATTTGAATTTTGATAGGTAGGCTTTTGCCCAGACTGATTTTGCATAGAATTTGATTTTTGATAGATAGGCACCTTTTTGGGTACTGTTGATTGAGGAAGTGATTCCAAAACTTTTTTCTAGAAATTGAAAAAGTGACTGAAAAGTGGGAATTTCGGTATTAGTATTGGCGTGACTCATTTCGAAATTTGAACGCGTCGGAATATCCAATTTTTCTAACAAAATTAAAAAATAATAAAGTCCCAACTGTAAACGTCAAAGCTAAGTGATTTTAAAATTTCTAGGGATTCAGAAAAAGTGTCAATTAATCTACGCAATTCTTTAGCTGACTCGTTTTTAAGGTGGAGTTCATAATTGTGCTTAAAGCATCATTTGCGAGGTCTCGCTTGTTTTGATATCTATTGACTAATTTGTCGTAAGCAATTTTATAATTTTGATCAGATAAGCTAATCCCTGATATCAATTTTAAAGGCTCATCCTCGAGATATGAAAATAAATTTTTCGAACGTTACTTAGACTTTGATTTTGATCTATAATGTTATTAAAAAGATCGAAAAAGCTTGGCCATAATTTTTTATCACCTCGAAATATGGGAATACCTAACTCTTTGAGTTTTGGAGTTTCGTTTTGTCGAACATATGATCCCGAAAAGGATGGGGCCTCAACCGGAAATATTTTAGAGTAAACCCCCTTACACGCATATAAATATTTACGAGCTTCTGAAAGGATCGCATCCTGCGTTTTAAACTTCTCGTCTATCAACATAATGACGTCATTATGTGCCAGCATGCATTTATCGAAGGTTTCATCCAAATCGGAATACCTCACTTGAAACTCGTTTCTCGCTTTTTCGTCCTTCCGTCCGCGGTCTGTGAAAACACATAACACTCGGTTATCGCAGATAAAAAACCCTTGCGTTTTTGCACGGCTTTTTTGACAGACATGATTTTACCTTTGAAATGACGAAATTGTCGGTAAATATACAATTAACGCTAAATTAATGCTTCTGAAATAGAAAAATGACGAATTGTCGAAAATATACACTAATTTATCGCAATTGATGAAAATTGTTTTAAATATCGAAATGATATGGAACACACCTAACACATAAATGAGAAATGTTGTTTGTTTTGTTTTGATTCCTTCTCGATTTTGTTTACTGAATGACCACGCGATACACACGTGCACTGCGCCGCTACCGTTGATCGAACGACTTTCTCTCGTTTCAATACGATTGGCAAAATTCAAGGCCGCCTTGTTTTCGGCGTGAAAATAAATGGCCGACCTATCAATACCGTGGTATGGAGTAAATTTAAAATAATTCGGCTCGAAAGGAACACTTATGTTAGCTCGCGGTTAGAAAAACGATAACTGCAATGGACTGTAAATATTTTAATTAAATGAAGCGCGAACAAACATAAATATATTGATATGAAATTAGGAAATAATCAAACGTCCATAGGATAATTGTTGTGTCACACAACGGCAATCAGAAACAAAGGCACTCACCAGTTTGCAGCCAATTTATCCACTTCCAAGGGGCCCCTTTTTGGATCTAATGATGTCACCACGTAGCTGAAGGGCTGAAGTTTCTAGTTCTATGCTTCAGTACACCAAAATCGAGCACTTTCAGGTGTAGAAATTTGAAATAGTTGGAGAACGAAATTAACACGCCATTTCTCGAGGCGATTGACAAAGGATCTCTCTTGATTGTTGGTGCGCATGTCCAAATTCGCGAAATGCAATCTGTCCTTCATCCAATTGTGTGGTTTTTAAAAATTTTAAAACAACCGCGAAATTTAGCGGGAGCTAACAAGGTATTAGATCCGTCATGGATCCATTTATTTTTATTAGAACTATTTTTGAATGCTGCAAAAAACATCATTACTTAGGAAAATTATGCCAGAAATTAGAAAACAGTTCAAAAAATAGGTAGCAAAATAAAATTACTGCAATATTTGGAACCTGTGTGTAACTTTTTGGTATTTCCTGGCAAATTTTTCTATAGTGGCGTAAAATATTTTTTGCATAACCTAAAATAAGTTTTTAGTCAAATAAATTACAATTGTTTAAAAAAATGCTTTTAGAACTTAAGCAATTTTGGTTGAAAATTGGGTCTCTTTTTAGGTTTATATTCACAATAAAATTTAAAAAAAAAATGAAAAATTTTAGGGTATCTAAAAAAATATTTTTTAAACAGCTGTAGCTTTTTATTAGCCACAACTTTGATTTTTTTTTTTTTGCTGGGAGGTCTAATAGTTTCGATGTAAACCGTAAAAACCCGTTATTTCCTATTAAAGTTCACCCCATTTCTTCTTAATTACTTGGATAGAATTTAATTTATTTCATCTGTTGGCTACAATATATTTTCTTTCATTTCCAATACTTTTCATGCTGTTACAAATCTTTTCGCTTTTTCGCCTTTTTAAATTTTAAATCTGATCTATAAGGCGTCAGCAAAAGCAAAATACTTAGTCTTGCAAAAATTTCAAGTTTGACACCATAAGACACACAGTAATAAACTGTACCACTGGAAATCATTTTTGGAAAACTAAGAAAAATTTATAAAAAATTGGACCATAAATTTTCGAAAAAAAATTGCGGTTCCATTTTCTCATTGGCTATTTTCTTTACCAAAACTAAAAAGTAATTTTATCTCCCATAGATCCGCTACTGGTTTACGATAAAACCTGTTTTAGAGATGTAATAAGATGTGCGTTTTTTATATTTTTTAAATTACTGAATAATTGTTGTTTCATGGAAAAAAACGCCGTACTAAAAGACCTTCATAAACTTTAGGGCGAGACAAAGGAAGACTTTAATTTCCTGTTTTAAGGGACTATGAATTAGGTATTTTAATGCTAGTATTCTATGGTTAATTTAGTTTATTTTGGGATTAGGTTTAAAAGTTGCATTCATTTTGGCGCCAATCTTTTTCCTTAAAAAACAAAATATTATGGCTTGACGTGGAGCGTTCTCTCATGATTTACGTCCTATGCTTTATTATTAGGAGCGTAAATGGCCCATTTACAGTCGTGTTAGAAAACTTGTTAAACTAGTAGAGGAAAGGTGCCTATTATCGGATACTTTTTTGTTTTGGACTGTAAAAAAAAATCAGCTATATATCAGAAGTACGTATTGGCAAACAATTACGTAACCTATATTTTTCAATATTCTGAAATGCCAAATGTCAAACTTAATTCTTTGCTGACAGATAAAAATATATTTTGGAATACAAAAATCACCATTTTAAAAATGGTGTCCTAATATCGTATAGGAGGTAGTTTCAATATCGCAAATGTCCGATATTTGAAACCCGTAGTAAAGTTAGAGCTTTTTTTATTATACTTTTTAATCAGTTAAAACCATACACTAGCATAATATTTTTGCAATACAAAAATAATTTGTCAACGCTTAAAACTAAAAACAAAATTGGGCAACCCATAGTGTCCGATATTAGGAAATACATTATATGTGAGGTTATCAACCTTGTCGAAAAGACAAAACTGAACTGAACCTAATAAATTATACATCAAATAAAACCTTACAATATGCTTAATAATTAATACCACTACACGTCAGAAACAAAAGAACAGTCTAAGCAGTAGATCGGGCCAGGTGAAATGGCCTACAAAAAGGTAAAAACTGCTCCTTCTGCAGGAAAAGTTATGGCTACGGTTTTCTGGGACTCATGGTGTGGTGCTGATATATTTTTTAGATAATGGTAGGACTATGACTGGAGAATATTAGGCCAACTTACTGGACAGCTATCCAGGTTAAACGTCCACATCTGGTCAAAAAGAAAGTGCTTTTTCACCACGATAATGCTCCTGCTCATGCTTCACGGATTGTTGCTGTAAAACTGCACGAGTTGAGGTGCTTCCAGACGCACCCTATCCACCTGATCTAGCACCGAGCGACTATTACCTTTTCCAAGATCTAAAGAAATGGCTCGGCGGGGGAAGATTTACTTTAAATGAAGAGGTAAAGTGTGAAACCACAGTGCATTTTGCAGGACTCGAAAAAACGTATTTTACTAAGGGTCTCCAGAAGCTAGAGAATCGTTGGAGTAAATGTATTGAATTGGAGGGAGATTATGTAGAAAAATAAAAAAATTAAATATTTGAAGATCCATGTTTTTCTTGGTCAGGTCGAAAATTTTTCGAACAGACCGCGTAGTAGCTTAAAAACGGCCTGTTAGTTCAGAGTTTTTCTACCTCATCTAGAAATACCTGATCCTCTTAAAAAAAAACCTGTACTGGTACTGACGCAGAAGCGCCCTGTTTAATTTATCTTAAAATTATCAAGGAATTTAAATTTCGCGTCCTAAAAATATACAAATTTGAAGGTTTGAAGAGTCCATTCGACGGAACTTTTCCGCTTTCTTTCGCTAAATTAATACGCAGCTTAAAAATATCTAAACTTTGATAAATGATATCAACTTTATTTTGCGTTTTAGCTAAACAAAAAAAGTTAAGCTAAAGTAAGAAGAAGTATATGAGAAGTAATTTTTCTTGATTCCTAACTTTTTCGTCGGTCCTAAACACACATAATGTTGATTAATTTTCCCACTGCACTTTAGCTTGTTTGTATTTTGTTTCTGAGTGCTCTTCTCTTCATTTAATAAAGAATAACGATGAGTAAATTGTTACCGACTTCGAAAAAATGAGGTTTGTTGTTTTCTGTCTACAGGATGATTTTCAATATTTTACGAAATAAACTGCAACTAAAGAAAGGTTTTATAATTTTTTCATATATTTAGAGAGTGGCGACTCTTTAGGTGAAGTAGGTAGTAAGGAAAAATATTATTTTACCCGAATTTACCAATATAAACTGTTAGCCGCTATTAGTTCTACTCAAATACGTTATAGCATAAATACAATATGTTCAAAGAATCGAAAAGTGAAGCTCTCATAGCTGGCTTTGGAAATAATGGCAAATTTAGTGCGCAGGCGTGTGTCTTGTCATGTAAACACAGCTGCCGTGTGGGTTGGAGGCCATCGTGAGGCCATCTTTGTAAAATTTGTTTTTTTCTGTGAAAAATTGGTAATAATTCACATAAAACATGTGCTGTTTGTGGAAAAATGTCCGGGAGAAGTAAGAGAGTGCCATTTCATAGGTAACTACTTGTATTTTTCTTCAAAATTTGTTAATAAAGTTACGACTTGTTTATAAATGCCATTAAACACTCTTCATGGTGTCCACAATAAATCTGCACAATTAGTTTTAGAAAAACTACAATTTTAATCCACAATTTGATAAATTTTCACCCAATCAACTAGTTTTTAGAAAAAAATAATAGACATAACCCTAAACTTTTGACATATGTTCCAAGACCATCAAAACTAACGCATGCGCAGTAACCGAAATCCTGTCTTCCCGAAAAAGGAACATTAAGAATTAAATAGGGATCCCGGCTTCAAGTATCGCGTGTGAGAATGCATGGTTAAGCCCCATATTTATGCTCTAACGTATTTTGTTCTACTTTACATCTATCCAGATATTAAAAAAGAATAATTATGTACAAATTATTAATATTAGTTCTAAAGGCAGATTGTACACCGCCATTTTAGTCACCACTGCACTGGTGAAAATTAAACTGCGTGTGTGCCTGGACCATATTTAAAATCTAGAAAAATACCTTCCTACAAAGTGTGGCTGGCACCCGTTCCAAAATAATATTTTTGAGACGTGTAGTCGTTATTTTTTTTCGCTTCATTTTTGGTACTTACAAGATATCAATAAATTCTTGTGGTAAATCCTTTGGAGCCTTAGTATAGCCCAGGTGTTGACACAGAAGATCTTTTGCTCTGCATACGCATGGCCCTTTGTAAGTCAGATCTGTAAAAAAAAAAACAACAAAGTTAGTACTTATTTTTCTTTTAGAGGAACAGGTAGTTAAGAGCTACGCGGAAATGACAGAAAAGTAATTTAGGGAGGGCCAATAAAATTTTTGGGGGGCTTAGTCAAATTCAACCAAACTAAACCAATCCCAACCGATGGCAACCGAGGCTCCAAGCTTGCCACTCAGTGTTGCCAGGCTTTTCTGACGACTTCCCTTCAGCTAAGTAACAAAAACCCTTCATATCCCTCAAAACGGTAACGACACCAAACCAAAAAAAACTTTATACCATGAACATTTTTTTTTAATAAAAAATTGTATATGCTTAAGACCACACGACAGAAGTGTGAACTTCAACAAGGCGAAATTAATAATACTGAATGTTCCTCTCACAGTTAGTCGACTCGAGCCGACTTCACCCGAATGAGCGTTACATAGCCGAGCCTGACGGCTCAGTTTAATTCACTACCCACAAAAACTGCTAAACGCGCCTAAAGAAGTTTACACTTCAAAAATGGAAGAAAAAACCAAACAAATAAAAGATTTATAACCTAATCAAAAATTATAAAAACCAAAATTAAAAATAAAGTATTTAAAGTTTGATGAAATTATTGGAATATTTGCAAAATATATATAATTTTGCCTCAATTTCGGATAAAAAGCTTCAATCCTTCAATAGTCAAAATTTTGTTGTTCAGAAACCTTTAGATTGAAGGAAAACCTTTAAATCTAGCAACACTGTCTCCGCTCTAACTGAGTACGCTTATAGGTATAGGTCGGATGCGAAACCCAAATAAGCTGCGTTTTTGCTTGACAACTATGACGCTACGATGCTGGAGGATCGTGGCCTGTTTATTTTGATAGCCTGCTGTACATTCAGCCAAAATTATTTAAGATGTGCGGCATGTTTATTTCGAATGAGCGTTACATAGCCGAGCCTGACGGCTCAGTTCAATTCACTACCCACAAAAACTGCTAAACGCGCCTAAAGAAGTTTGCACTTCAAAAATGGAAGAAAAAACCAAACAAATAAAAGATTTATAACCTAATCAAAAATTATAAAAACCAAAATTAAAAATAAAGTATTTAAAGTTTGATAAAATTATTGGAATATTTGCAAAATATATATAATTTTGTCTCAAAATAGTCAAAATGCTTCAATTTCGGATAAAAAGCTTCAATCCTTCAATAGTCAAAATTTTGTTCTTCAGAAACCTTTATATTGAAGAAAAACCTTCAAATCTAGCAACACTGTCCCCGCTCTAACTGAGTACGCTTATAGGTATAGGTCGGACGCGAAACCCAAATAAGCTGCGTTTTTGCTTGACAACTATGACGTTACGATGCTGGAGGGTCGTGGCCTGTTTATTTTGATAGCCTGCCGTACATCCAGCCAAAATTATTTAAGATGTGCGGCTTGTTTATTTCCGTCGCTCAGGTTCAAAAGAGCGACGCGATATTTAAAACAGCGATATTCAAAAGAGCGAGATATCAAAACAGCGACGTTCAAAACAGCCAAGCCAAAATAGCGAGATTTAAAAGTGCGATATATTATAGAACAACGACATTTAAAAACGACGAAATATCTAAACAACGTCATTGGAAACAACCACAATTCAATTTTGTCAGTTTAGATCGTGGTAGGGTCGTCGGCTTCACATGCAGAAGAAGTATCTTCTTGGCGTTATGAACAGCGATGCAAAAACAACAACAAAGAAAGCCCTATCGCCAGCTGAGGAACCAGGCCTAATAACCCAGGTGCCTACTATAGTCGGAACCAGGATGGAGCCAGCAAAAATCTCCTAAAGTAAAGTCACGACGACGATGACGGTTGGGCTAAAAAGGGAAGAAGTCTATCATATATAACCACGTTCTGCTCGATAGCGATGTTAGATAGATGCAAGTCTAACACAATGTGTATATTTGCCACGCAGTATAAAGATCCCTGCCCTCTAAAAAGAGGTGCCAGGGAATATTATGTCGTCTTCGATTTTTGACTTACGAGGTTTTAAAATTCGGCCGACGATATGTATTTTTCACGTTTAATAACAAATCATTTCCATCCACCCACTTTTATCAGCACTAATTGCATAAAAAAAGTTAATTTATTACTATACCTAACCAAATTTGATTGGTTTATTTTTAGAAATAAATATTAATATATTTGAAAGCTTCTTTGTGTGGATAGAAACCTACACAATATTGTATTGTTTTTTATTTATAAATAAATGGATCCATGACGGATCTGATACCTTCCTAGCTAGCCTATTAGCACACTTAAAGTGAAGCCATGCTATATCAGCCTTGAAAACAGTTTTTTTAAATATCTCAGAAACTAAAACTCCTACGGTTATAACCTTAGAGTAAGAATGAGGTCGTTACAGACAGACATACAGGCAGACAGACAGACAGACGGCGCGACAAAAAAGTTTTAAAATCATCTGAAACGCAAAGATATATAAAAAAATTTAAAATCGGAGCAACTTTTTTTTTCTAAAAAAAATTATGATCACCATAGCTCACAGTACTTAGTATAGTAGTAGTATGAGCTTAAATTTAGAAATATAAAAATAACAGATTCTTTTACTTACAGCAAGTTTTGTCCACGTCATCATGCTCTGCTGCTATGTTCTTTCTGTAAAGGTGATCGTAGTAGTCATTGTCGTACTTGTCATCTAAACAAAACAATAAAATGTAAAGAAGTACTGTAGAGGTACGAGGGTTGTCTTTTAAGTTTTGCATATAAAACGGAAATAAAACAGTAGATGAATTTTAAAGACTTTATTGTTTCTCGAAGTATTTTTCACGAAAATAAATGCACTTTTGCATGCGCTCAAAGCAGTTGTCAAAGCTGTAATTCCGACTACTTCCTCTGGCGACAGAAATCTTTGCCACGCAGTCCATTCTTGATTTTCGAAAAAGTATAGTAATCGTTGGGACTGTATGGAGGATGGTCAAACAATTGTGCTTTGTTTGAACTTGCATTGTCTTGGTGGAGGATGATTCGTCGTTCGGGGTTTGTTTTTCGAAGCTTTCGAAGCTTAGAGATGACTTTGTTGCTACAATTTTGAGACAAATGTCGCCACCATCCTTTTGGATAAACTTGGAGAACGGATGACTTTTGTTGGCTTTTCTTTATCTTGGAACACCCAAACCGACGACTAATGTTTATTTTTGGGTTCATATGAGTAAATCCACGATTCATCACCACTGACAATGCTGTACACTTTTTTCCAGTTTCCTGCCTCACAGCGGTTTAGAGTTTTCTGACACCAATTGACCTTAGCTTTTTTCTGTTCTTCGGTCAGATGCGGTATCCAGTGAGACTTTCTTACCCCTAATATTTCATGCAAAATTTTTTGAAATGAGGGTTTTGATATTTTAATGAAACGCCGAATGTCGATCTTCCGTGATTCGCATGCGCACAGCATCGATGTTTTCCTGGGTGATAGCCGTTTTTGGGGTACCTGCGTTGGATCGTCGCTAAGGCTAATCCGTCCACGCTTTACTTTCATACCAACAAGAAACTTTCGACTGATGTGTTGCTTCATTGCCCTAAACAGAAATCAGCTTGGCAAGGCATTCTTGTTGAGATAATTTCCTTCGAAAGTTGAAAAAAATGATAGCCCGAAAATGTTCTCGGTTTAATTTCATTTTTCGACTGATTTGTTAACTTAAAAAATTCACTGTAGCTATAAAACTATAAGGTAAAACTTGCCCCTATGCCTACAAAACATTTAGTGCCGACACTAATGGCAAAGTTTTTAAAAATGGTAATTAACACATACCATCACTTGTGTGAAAGCATATCGCAGGCATTATTTTTCATTTCTCTTACCAATATCGTAAGATGAGATTTATATACCGTCTCTATAGATTTACAAAAATGTCACATTGACCATGAAGTGTTCTGAAGAGTCCCTTAAGGACGAAACAGTTAACTGTCAACACCCCTGTGGGTGTACAGCTTCCGAGCTGCCCACGGAAAAATACAAGAGCAACAAATTGTTGTTTTCTTTATTCACGGGTACTAAACTTTACGATTAAGGTTAAGTTTTAATAACGACATTCGATCAGTTTCGCCTATATGCAAAATATAAAGACAGCCCTCGATAATAGTTCTTAAAAGTAACCGTTAAACCTCCGTAAATAACCACGCCCGTTATGATAATTTAAGATAACGGCGTAAAAAGTAGCTATTGCGTTAAATCAGTTAAAATAATAATTACGATTGCAGTAAAAGTATACGGTGGATAAACGTCGAAAGTACAAAGGGTCGAGAACGTAAGGTAGAAAATACAAAAGGTCGAAAAAAATACCGAACTGAAACGAACCGAACCGAACCAACATATTAAAAAAAACCTTTCCTTACTTCTTTCCCGGGATTCTAGAGGGTTTCAATCCAAACCGAACCGAATCAAACCGAACTGAACTCAACCGAACCAAACGAACATATTTAAAAAAAAAATCCCGGACTCGGTTTCGTTCGGTTCGGATTCATACCCTCTAGGATCTCAAGGAAAAAAGTCAGAAGTTTTTTTTTAATATGCTTGTTCAGTTCGGTTTGGTTCGGCTCTTCTTTAGTTAAGTTCGGTTAGGTTCGGATTTACATCCTCTAGTACTCTACTTTCGACCTTTTGTACTTTCGACCAATTGTACTTTCGACTTTTTGTACTGTTTACCTTTTGTACTTTCTTCCTTTTGTACTTTTGACCTTTTATACTTTCGACCTTTTGTACTTCGAACTTTAATCCGCAGCCCGTAAAAAATGTGCGGACCAAACACTAGTTATTAACTACCGGCTAAAAAAAGGAACGCGAACCGAAATAAAATGCGCGTACAACAAGCTCTCTGTTCTTCTCATGTAGAATGTTCTCCCTGTCACTAATCCTCTTACATGCACCACAGGTTAGTGACTGAGAGGGAGGTAGAAGATTTTACTTAAGTACAAAAAAGAGATATCAAAGTAAAAATTTGACACATCAAGCTTTTCAAAAAGTGATTATTTTAAGGAATTTCTTGTATAAAAACGAGTTTTGATTATTATCCCTAAAAGGGGCCTACAGACACGCGAGCATTTCTTGAGATTAGTACGCGAACTAATCTCTGCATACATGTACGTTTGGTGGAATTGCCTACACACACGAAGACAAAATCTAAACATAAACACGATATTATTAATGCGTTTTGCCTAGACACCGAGAGATTTGCTCGCGTACATTGTGTGCGCGAACTAATCTTCGAGAGATATTTTAGGCGGATATTGTCTACACACGAAGAGATTAGTATGCGCAAACTTGTACGCGCGTACTAATCTCTGGAAATATTCGCGTGTCTGTAGGCCCCTTAATAATTATTGTTTTATTTTTAATTTAGGTAAGTTCCGAAAGCCACAGTGAAGCCATATCACCACTATATTTTGGTAAGTTAAGCACATAACACCTTACAGTTTACATTTTTTAATAAAATACCTCCCGTAATTCTTATCTAGGTCCACACAGCGTTTAATCAGGGAGGGGCTGAAACTTATAGCGAATTCTTTCGAAAAAGTTAGTGCGGCACTCGTGGTCAAATGACACTGTTTTGGTGCTGTCAAAAAATTGCCCCAGTGCAGTTTCAAAATATCACGAAAGTGCACCAGTGCAACACGAGCTCGAAGAGCCGGTGGCGAAAATTGGCTTTTTAGTTGCTTAAGAGAATACAAAAAATTGAACAAGTTTCCCAGATGAATACGAAAATTGCACTTGTGGCAGTACAGTGTTGCACGTTTTTCCCAAAAGAATTCACCATTAAAATCAAAAAATTTGGAAAAAAATTTTTGCTCGGCTGGAGCACAATGTAGATAGCCGAAGATAGTAAGGAGACTCATCGTAAAGGCAAACTTTTTACAATTAGTGACCTTGGAAGTGCTTTAAGAGCCACAGGGGCGTGCCGAAGGGTGAAGCAATGAGGTAGCCGGTTTAGGTAACCACCTTCAGAGAGCAACCAAATTTGAACATTTTCAAAATCTGCAATTAAAAAGTTAAGGTAAATTATGTGGTGAAAAAGAAACTGAGGACTGAGGTGTGTGCAGCTGATTCATAAGTTTTCAGAGAAAAAGGTCTAAGGTTCCAAAACTTCTGGGCAATTAACCTATAGCTTACATTTTTTAATAAAATACATCCCTTAATTCGTATCTAGGCCCAAACGTGCGTATTAGGGTGCAACACAGCGTTAATCAGGAAGGGGCTGAAACTAAAAATCGAAAAATTTTTAAAAACTTTTCTGCTCTGCCGGAGCACAATGTAGCTAAGTGTAGCTTACTTAGCCGGAGATAGAACCCCGCACTTTTCTATTATCATGCACGAAAAATATTGTAATATCAGTTGTTCACCTCTGAAAAAACATAAGGTTAACTGTATACAGGGTGTTCCAAATTAAGTGTCCACCATTCCTAACTTTGTTATTATTAAAAATAGAAAAAAGGTTAAATTGGCAAACTAGTAGATGTTTTGACACTCTTTAAGATTATTAAATAAAAAAAAATCGAACATCGCGTTTTTGAGTTTTCGTGTTTATGCAAAAAACATAAATCAAATTTTAGTTAAACACCCTATATTTTATAATTTTTGCTGATAGGTCTTTTAATTTTAAACAAAAATTGTCTTTAATTTATTTTTTCTAAAGTTAAAAATAACGAAGATATTCCACATTTAAAATTACGCTTAAACTTCTTTCTAGCAAATAAAATTTAAATACGTGATTTTGAATTTAAAATAAGCAATAAAGCCAGGCACTATTCTGACATTTTTGCATTATAAGAACAGCTGTCTTTTTTGAAAATTAGGCCTTTGTGTATTATAAGAGTTGAAATTAATGAAAAATAAACGATTTATAAATTCGCCTTTGGTATGTCAACTTTGAAAGATCAACTGTCAGTTTTCAATGTAAAACTGTCAGAATAGTACCCAACAGTATTACTGCCTGGCTTTATTGCAATAAGTCCCTAATATCTTTGTCTTTTTAACTTTAGGAACAAAATCAGAAAAGTTGAAAGACTTATTGGAAAAAATTATAAAATACAGTGTTCAACAACTTTTTTTTATTTTTTTTTGAAAAAACTCAAATACCCCAAAAAGCGATGCTTTATTTTTTTTTAAATTTGAGTCTCTTAAAGAGCATCAAGAATTCTACTAGTTTGCTAATTAAATTTTTTTTCTAACTTTAATAATAAAAAAAGGTAGCACTGGTGGACACTTAACTTGGAACACCCTGTAGATTCACTTTTGAAGCAAAGATCTCCTCATTATGGTCGAAAATCTCCCCCAATTGTTGATGATGTCCGTAACACATAGTTTAATTAGGGATGGGGTAAAGGTAGAAAAAGTTTTTTGGTAGGCCGGGGATAGAATTGCGAACCTTCGGTTTTACGCGTCAATGCCCTACCAATTGGGTCACCAAGCCGCTTGGTATAATTTTTTGAAACACTGAACTGAACCGAACCGAACCCACCAGACGCGAGGGCTTCTACTTTTTAGATGAACCTGCAGAATTGCACCTTGATACACAAGGTTTGATTATTAAAATTTGGTCCTTGGAGAGAGACAGAAAATATACGCACCACAGTTTTCTTCGTCACTCCCAGTAGGACAGTCTGCCTGTCCGTTACATTGATCCTGTTGGGGTATACAGATGGTATCGTTGACACATTGGAAATAGGCCTCGGGGCATATGCCTTTTTGGTTGTAAAGCTGAGAATCTGTAACAAACATAAAAACTAAATTAATTAGTATTCACAAAAATAGTAAATCAATACATATATAAAGGACAATGGCATTATTTTGCCACCCCTAATCTCAGTAACCGATTTAAATTAGATTTGTTTTGTTTTTTAGCCGTGTTATGATTTACCGCGAATTGTTATTATCAATTTTTCCAATCTTTCTTTGGAAGATAAAATCAAAATGAAAGAACTGGGTAAGCCCTCACGGGATCTAAACCTAACTCAAGTTAGTCAAAGAAAGGTACAAAACAAAAGTTTCACGGGTCATTTTTCTAGAGACATCTGTAAGAAAAATCTGGATTCGCGGGTGTGATTTAACCAACCTGTTGTACTGTTTCCCGTGTGTTGTTTTATAATCTCGCATCAAGTATTGACCCCGACGACCTTAGGCTTGATCCGCAGATTTAATTTTTGCAGCTCACTTCTATTTCCCTCTTTATCTAATAGAAAGAGGTAAAGATACAATTTAGCACTCCATCTTTTTCTATTAGAGAAAGAAGGCAACAAAAGTGAGCGGCAAGAAGTGAAACTGCGGATCAGGCCTTAAGACGATGCTTGTAAAAACATATTTAAGATGTTACAGCATTGTTAATATTTAATAAGTACACCTAGTAAGTAGGTAAGCAAAAAGTAAGCAAAAAAGGTATATCTAAGAAAACAAATAAAACTACAATTTTTTTTTGAAAAGTATTAATTTTTGTAAAGAAATTTTGAAAAATGTAAATTTTGTAACTAATTTTGCCGTTCCCAAGAAGTAAGCTTTAAAATATAAAACCTCATCGCATTTATTTCAAAATTATTAGACAAAAACGTATAAAACTTTAAACCCGTTTTTCTCAAAGCGTAAACTCAAACTCAGAGTTGAAAAAATTGTGGTTTATGCATTGGTTATCTTTTTACTAGAACTAGAAAATAAGCTTTATTTGAAAGAGGAAGGCGGGTCCAGGCCCCTCTGCCTTCCTCCAATGCATCCGCCCCTGATGATTTTTTTTTATCTTAGGATATGTATTAGAAATATCGAAAAAGACTAAAAATATGTTTTAAGATTTGGGATTTTTTAGACATTAACTTTCCGCCCAGTATTTTTGACGATGTAAAATATATTTAACTTAAAACAGCTATAAAATACGAAATGCTTGTTTATACGGATATACATTATTTGAATAGTAAATCCAATAAAATGTTGCCTCTTTTTTTATCTGGACATCAGAAAATATATCCACATAAAAAAGACAATAATTGTAGTTTATGGAAAAGCCTCGAGCACCTCAAGTGCCTTTTCAAGAAGAGAGAAAAAAGTTATTTTATGAGCTTTTCATCCCTTTGCTCTTGGAGATTTTTTTCCTTTTGCGACCCTTTCCTGTTTATACCCTTAAATTAAAATCGCGAGGCGACCCGTCTTTTCACTTCTACGCCCCTGGCGTTAAAAGCTCGCTTTATGACTTTGATACCTAAATAGCTATATTATATTAATAAAAAATGGCTTTTACAACACTATTGTAATACATTTCCGGTTATAGTTTTTGCAAAGTCACTTGAATAACTCCTGATACGTAGTTCTATCGATTTCATAAATATTTGCTTCATTCTGCCCTTCAAAAGTTATCCAAATTCATATAAAATCTTCCTGGTATAATTTTAACCCTTCCGACACAGAAGAGGCGCAGCTCTTTGCGGTCCGACCACAAAGTGTTTGTTTTCCGACCGAACGAGCCCAGGTGGATGGACAGCACCTGACTGGCAGATTTTTTTGAGATGCGCTGTTAATTGCTTTCGGGTGTGCTTTTCGGGACCCCTTTGGTCGGCAGTATGCAGAGTTAGAAAATAAATCAGTGTCATTCCTGTAGGTGTAGGAATAGAAAGTTTTATTATTTATTTTTATTTCTTTAGTTTACGCAATAATTTTTTGCAGTATGCTTGTCCATATACAGGTTGTCCCATTTAAAACGTTCCACGCGGGGTTTCTTAAGAACTTCTGAAAATTTAAAAAAATATCGAGAGAGATTTTGCGACATCTCTTCTATCAACCTCTAGCGGGAGCGTCTCACCCCTTGATTTTGAACAGGGAAAGTGAGGATACCTCGTTGGAAAGGTCTTTCAATTCTGTGTTTAGAACAGATTTTAATTTTTATATCGAAGTTTTCGAGTTATTTGTTTTAGAATTTATTAAATGAAAAATCTAACTAACCGCATAATTTCACTTAGACCTGCACAACTGCTATTGTTATAAGGACTACGTAATTCATAAAATTACCCCCCTCTTGTTTTCAAATTTGACTATAACCTTGCTGGAAATCCCAATTTGTTCGTGAAAGGAGTATACCATTTTCATACGCTTAGAACTTAGTTTAAAGAGAAAATAAATCTGAGGGCACGGTAGTGCCTAGCCGAGTTCGCGCGCCGTACCATCTTTTCTTGAAACATTTCAGCCGATATTTGACCTATCTAAAACTCTACTTCGGAATGAGCTACGAATCTCAAACTTTGCACAGTCGTAGATCTTCATGAAGTTAACAACTTCTTCAAGTTTTATGGAATTCCCTAAAGTAATTACGAAATTTCAAAAAACTGGCACTCACTCACTCACTCATGTATAGTATCATCAAAATTCTACTGTACTTCCAGACATACTATAAAGCTGAAATTTGTCAGACTGATAGAAATTATGACCAAACCCCTGCAAAAAATCAAAAAACCCCAAAATTATAATTTACTTCCCTCCCCTATAAATTTAAAGTTATGTAAAATTAACACTGCTCACTTCCAGAAACGCTAGAGAGGTGAGCTTTAGAAGGCCGATAGTAACTATGATAAAACTATAGAAAAAAATTAAAACACCCCAAAATTATAATTTACTTCCCTCCCCTATAAATCTAAAGTTATGTAAAAGTAACATTCTCCATTTCCAGAAACGCTAGAGAGGTGAGCTTTGGACGACTGATAGAAACTATGATAAAACTATAGAAAAAAAATTAAAAACATCAAAATTTTAATTTACTTTCCTCCCCTTTAAATGTAGTGTTATGTAAAATTAACATTGCCCACTTCCAGGAACACTAGAGAGCTGAGCTTTAGAAGGCTGATAGGAACTATGATAAAACCATATGAAAATATAAAAAAAAACCTCAACATTTTTAATAAGGCATAGCAAAATTTTGAACAATATTCGTTTTGAAATTTGTATTGGAGAATTTGGCTTTACTTTTATCTCAATTCTTTTTACGGCATACCACTTTCGCGTACTTGGCTTTTTTTTACATGAAATGTTTTTGTTATAATTAAGACTAATCCAACACATGCGAAAAATTATTATTTGTTTTTTGTGGTATTCTCAAAAAATTAACTTTGGAATGATTCCAGTAAAACAGAAGAAAGATACAGGATTAATTTAAGTTAAAAAAAAATGGAATTTTCAAGGTTATGGTGATTACGTAATCCTTATAACGATAATACTGCAGTTGTGGCGTAGTCCTTATAACGATAATAGGGACTTGCAATAATAATAAGGCCAGGCACTAATTGTGCCGAGCACTATTCTGACAGATTCGTATTGAAAACTGACAGTTGATCTTTCAAAATTGACATACCAAAGTTAAATTTATAAATCCAGTCGTTTATTTTTCACTAATAGTGGCGACACTATTAGTTTTGGCTCTTATAATACACAAAGGCCTAATTTTGAAAGAACGTTCTTCTAATGCGAAAATATCAGAATAGTGCCCGGCCCAATTATTGCCTGGCTTTATTGCAATAGGTTTCTAATAATGCAGTTGTGGCGTAGTCCTTATAACGATAATAGGGACTTATTGCAATAAGGCCAGGCACTTATTGTGCCGGGCACTATTCTGACAGATTCGCATTAAAAACTGACAGTTGATCTTTCAAAATTGACATACCAAAGTCGATTTTATAAATCCAGTCGTTTATTTTCCACTAATAGTGGCGACACTATCAGCGGCGTAGCGTGCCCGAAAGGGCGGGGGGGGGGGGCGACAGCTAAAAAGGGCGCCTCTGAAAACTGATGAAAAAACTTGTGACAAAAAAAAAACAAAAAGGCCTTTCACAAATCTTGCAACCAAAAAACAAAAAAAAAAAAAAGGTCTTTATGACGTTAGTTTCCTTTGGCACCCACTCAATTGGCCGTCACCGGCCCGACTTAATAAAGCTGAGGGCGCTTCGGCCACCTATGGGGCGCCACTACCCTCGGGGCGGGGGGGGGGGGCGGCGACTAACCCCCCGCGCCCCCCCCCCCCTACGCCGCTGGACACTATTAATTTTGGCTCTTATAATACGCAAAGGCCTAATTTTGAAAGAACACAGCTGTTCTTCTAATGCGAAAATGTCAGAATAGTACCCGGCACAATTATTGCCTGGCTTTATTGCAATAGGTTTTTAATAATGCAGTTGTGGCGTAGTCCTTATAACGATAATAGGGACTTGCCCGGTTCAATTATTGCCTGGCTTTATTGCAATAGGTTTCTAATAATGCAGTTGTGGCGTAGTCCTTATAACGATAATAGGGACTTATTGCAATAAGGCCAGGCACTTATTGTGCCGGGCACTATTCTGACAGATTCGCATTAAAACTGACATTTGATCTTTCAAAATTAACATATCAAATTTGAATTTATAAATCCAGTCTTTTATTTTCCACTAATAGTGGCGACACTATTAATTTTGGCCCTTATAATACACAAAGGCCTAATTTTGAAAGAACACAGCTGTTCTTCTAATGCGAAAATGTCAGAATAGTGCTCGGCCCAATAGGGTGTTTGACTCTTTAGGTCTTGGAAATGCTAAAAACAAACTTTTTTGTTAAATTTTTTCTCAAATTCATAGATAAATTCATTGAATTAAAACAATTAGCCACGTGATTTAAAACAGGCGGTCTACTAATCAGCTGCGAGTGACGTCACAAAACAGTAAACGCCTCGAATGGTAATATTTGCTTTGGTTTAAAGTGCTAATTATCGTCCTAAATTAGATTTTATTTTGTGTTTTGCTTATAAAAAACATTTTTAATGGAAAACCGATTCTCCAAAGCCGATAGCTCCAACTTGCCAATGCTGAATTCCTTTATGGTGGCAGACTTCTTTGCCAACAACAGTGATTTTTGTTCTATGGAATGTAGAAACGTTAAAATGTTAATGTAAGTATTCGATGAGTTGTTTAGTATATAACTGACAGTTTTTTTACGATATTCTTCGCCTACTTTTACTCATTTAGACTTTGAGGTTAGGTTATGTGTTTTGGTTTTTTGTTTAATATGCCACAATAGTCTCAAATAAATATCCAATCATTATTATTTTAAGCATTAAGAAACAATCAAAAATTGCTTTTTTAAGCAACTGTAATAATAAATTAATTCACAGAAAAAAAAACAAAAATAAAAATCATGTAATAAACCGAGGGGGGGACAGGTAGGCAAAAAGTATACAACGACCAGCAATACTTAAAGTACTGCATAGGTTACACTGCATAGTCCTGCTTAGGTACCGCCTAGTCCTGCCTATGCACTGCCTAGTCATGCATATGCACTGCTCAGTCCTACATTTAGCCTGCATGTGCACTGCCGAATCCTGCATTTAGAGGTACTCCCTAGTCCTGCCTAATAACTGCCTAGCACCACCTAAAAATTTGTACACGTTTCTGCCTTTCTGCCTATTATAGTTGTTCACCCCTTGTAATAAACATAACCTCAAAAATTTCATCGTCATTTACAAAATAGTTATATATATATATATATATTATAGACAACGTAAGAAAAATTAATAGAAACAATTTAGTAATATAGTTATACTCACATCAAAGTGATCTTCACAAATGTAAAGTGAAGATGTATTAGATAAGGCCCTTGGGTCTCTTCGAGCAAGTTCTAGCCACTTTTTCCATTCTTTTACTGCTGTAGCACATGAATAAATAATTTTTCAGGTGTTTTTATTCGAACACTGAGGCACTACACACAACTTATACGACATTTTTTTACATATAAAACAGTAAAAACACAGACCAAAACCAAATAACCACTTGAATGCCGTGTATCTGTCCTCGAGTTTACTGCGCTGTGACGTCATTGCAACGCCATGCTAGAAATAAGCGTTTTAGCGGCAAATTCAAATCGCAAATTAGAAAACATGATTTTAAATGTAGTCATCATATAATATACTACTTTAATAATTTTGCGTAGGAAATTAGGGATCTATGTATCATTCTAAACTCTTTTCTAAAATTTGTCAAATACCCTATTATTGCCTGGCTTTATTGCAATAGGTTTCTAATAATGCAGTTGTGGCGGTCTAAAAGAAATTATGCGGTTAATTAAGATTGCTCATTTAATAAATTCTAAATCAAATAACTCAAAAACTAGTTTTTCGATATGAAAAATAAAATCAGTTCTGAATAAACAATTGAAAGACCATTCCAAAGAGGTTCGGTTCGGTTCGTTTCACTCACACTCATCACTCGACTTACTTTTTCTATTCAAAATCAAGGGGTGAGACGCGCCCCCTGCTAGGGGTTGATAGATAGACACAGCAAAATCGCGAAAAAGTGTCCCCCTGCAAACAAAATCGACGTATCTCGGCATTTTTTAAATTAAAAAAAAAATTTGTGTTAAAATGCTAAAAAATTTTATTTCTTGTAAAAGTTTCGGTATATGCATTGGTAATTTTTTTACTGAAACTAAAGATTATAAGCTCTATGTCAAGGAAACGGGCGCGAGCCCCTCTATCCCTTTCGCCTTGGATCCAACACAGTGCCCCTCACATTTTTGTCTGGACCCTAGAAAATTGCTACACAGATGAAAAGCAAAATAATTGAGTTTATTCAAGAGGCTGCGTGCACCTCAAGTGCCCCATGGAACGAGAGGAAAAACCTATTATTGTACGAGCAAA
Organism: Aspidapion aeneum; assembly: GCA_963576565.1. Taxonomy (NCBI): domain Eukaryota; kingdom Metazoa; phylum Arthropoda; class Insecta; order Coleoptera; family Brentidae; genus Aspidapion; species Aspidapion aeneum. The sequence goes on along the minus strand of OY755046.1, from coordinate 40,042,226 downwards.
TAATTTTTAGGCTCCTGAGATTTCTTTCCTCTTAGGACCCTTTCCTGTTTATATTCTTGCTGTGCTTTTCCAAAATTAAAAGCTAACAAACCCAATATTTCTGTAAAGGATATTTAATTTTGACCACTTCATCTTACTTTCTAAAATTATATGATTATGGCTCTGAAGTTAGGAAAGAGTCCATATTCAAAATGTGTAATTAGTTTTTGGAACCATTTTATGACCTATACTTCATTCAGGCACACTGTGAGACGCTAATAAATTAAATCACCCCATGATCCAAAGGGAATACCGTACCGCAGTATCTTGTGCCAAACTTTCAATCAATTTCTACAACGTTTCGTACGACCCCGCAGTATCGTGAGCTTTGAACATGCTCAAATTATTAAAGTTTAAATATATTTTTTCTTACATATTCGTTTGTTGATAAATTCCAAAATTATTTATTTATTTGAATTGGGAGATCCACAAGGTGGTCTCGTTGTATTAAAAAAAGTTCTTCCCTACTTTAACCCTGTATTTAAAACTAATATTTTAAAGACGAAACAGGTACTGGTACAGGTGACTACCTACATGCCTACGTAACCCCACGAAGAAAATGATTTAGGTATATGCATGAGAAACTCGTAAAAATAAACACCTATCTTTTCCAGTTTATTACGTACATTTTTTGTAGTTACAAAGTATGGGTTTTGTCCTCTCTTTCCCTTAACACTAGTTAAATTTTAATAGGTAGCTATAGTTGTTTTTTTTTAGTTAGGCCGTCACAACACAGACAGAAATTTTATGATCTTTTTAACAACCCACACTATGAGGCCTTACACTACCTAACCCATTTTAGCCTACTACGCTTAGTTTTTTCATCTCATAAATGACGAGATGAAAAAGTAACAATTAAGAATTAAGAACCATTTTTTTTCCTGAGGCTTAAAAAATATGTTTAAAAGTAAATGGTAATATTGCCCCAAAACTACATGCTTGTTTTAGTCAGTCCGCACCCGCGCACTCGGTAAGGAATCACTTTCAAGAATTTTCGCAGAGGAAAAAGTTGGACGTCTCGGCAAAATAAAACCCTGTACGAAAATTTAGCCTTTTACGCGTATTTTTTTTTCAGGGTATCAAGGGGAAATATAGACACCCGGCCCTCTTTCCTACCAAAGTCATTTCTCCTCTGCTAGAAAAGGACGGTTAGTGTCGTGATTCTTACCGATTCTGCGACTCAGGCTTGCCTAGGAGCTAGCCAGAGCAACTGCACTGCAGACTGGCTTATTGTGCACCCTCTTGATTCCTAGGCTAACCACTCCATTAATTTCGTTCCCTGAACTAGTTTGTACAGGGTTTTCCCGTATATTTTTACACCATATCTAAAATGTTTATTTGAATAGATAACAAAATATGATAAATACAAAAGTTTCATATGTTTTTACGAAGTTTAAGAATTTTTAAGTCGGAATGTCAAAAAAAAATTCTAAATGTTAAAATTTGACAGGTCGATGGTTTTTTTAATTATTTTAGATATTTATAGATCTTTTATCCCTGATTTTAAAAATATATATTATTGTATTATTTTATTCATTAGTTTTGGAGATATATGCGCTTAAATTTTTAAAATACTTAAATTGATCTCCTTAAAACATCAAGGCAGCCATGAAAAAGACAATCGCATTTACACAAAAAGTGATGTTGTTGCTTTTGTAAGGTATATAATTAATTAATATTTACTATCCGCGGTGATTCTGCGCAGTAATGTGTGGCGCCGCAAGCCAGTAAAAACAAAAGATTATGCAATTTTTGTGAAAGAAAAAATATTTATTACTTCATTTTTAATTTTCTACATAGCATCCTTGATTATTATACAATTTTGAAGAATTCTTACAAATTTTCGGTGGATAGCTTGACAGATAGAGTTCGCAAAATTTTCGTTAAGATCAACAATTGTTTGCTGTATTTTCTGTTGTAGAATTTGAAGTGTTTGCGGCCTGTTATAATACACCTTATTTTTTAGGTAGCCCCACAAAAAAAAAATCAAGGGGAGACTAATCGGAGCTATTTGCTGACCATAATAATGTGCCGTATCTTCCTATCCAATACATATTTCTATTGATAAAACATTCCCGCCGCCGTGGTGAAATTTTGCACGGGTAAAAATTTATAAGTCTTGTATTTGTGATATTTTAAAACAGAGTGAATTTTATGCCATGATTTGTTAAAAAATGTTGCTGCATCCGGAATAGACCGTTCAGGATTCTCTAAAATAACAAGGGAAAACATTTTTTTAAATATGATAAACAAACTTATAACGAAAAACTAACCTTGAAAATATAACAAAATATTTAATTCCTCTTCAGCGTTTCTTTCGACTGTTCTGGATTTTCTTTTAAGTGTTTTTCTATATTTACTATGGTTTTGCGGGTCTTCTAGCGGGAAACTGAATATAATAATGGTTTCGAGCTACAGATGCATTTTCATTATTTGAGTAAAATAATGTAATAATATCCAGTTTTTCTTCCTCGGTAAAAATCAAGGATGATTGAACCGCTCTTAAAACTAAATTTGACAAAGTGACAAAACAATAGCATCACTTTTGTGTCAATGCGATTGTTTTTTAAATGGCTTCCTTGATGTTTTAAAAACTACCAATTTAAGTTTTTTATACTTTTAAACGCATATAAACATTTATATTTCTGAAATCAGGAAGAAAGAATCTATAAAAATCTGAAATAATATATAGGGTGTTTCCTTTAAAAAAACCATCGACCTGTCAAATTTTGACATTTACAATTTTTTTTGACATTCTGACACAAAGATTCTTAAAATTCGTAAAAAATTATGAAACTTTTTTATTTATCATATTTTGATATCTATTCAAATAAACGTTTTAGATATGGTGTAAAAATATACGGGAAAACCCGGTACAGGACTTTAATGGAGTAGTCCCCACTCGCTATTGGGTCTAGTTCAACTTCCCAAATAGTAGGTGCCTTTTGCGATACAGTGCCTCGCAATGGCATTACATTACATAACATGTTCTACTGTTTCCGGTTCCTGATTGCATAGTCTGCAGCTTAGCTCTCTCTCTGACACAGTCCCATTTGATTTAGGTGAACTTTGACCGCCATATGGCCGGTCATGATTCCTATTATGGTTGCTCACTTGCATCCTACTGTTACTGAGCAGGTCTTTTGTGAGTTTGGTATCCAGGCCTTTGATAAAGGCTCTGCTATGTCTTAGCCCCTGTCTTTCTAACCAATGACTTTCATGTTTCCCCTTACTCAGAGTTTGACCTGGGACCTTATTGTACACTTTGGTATCCACAGGGCTGACTCTGGTCCAATATATTTTTCTGACGATCCTTGTCTTGCTAGTTCGTCAGCTTTTTCGTTGCCTTGAATACCTCTGTGTCCTGGCACCCACAATAGTTTTATTCCATTGCGTTATGCCAGTTTCACTAGTTCAGCAAGGCATTCCCATACTAGCTTTGAGGAAACCTTCGGGTGCATGAGCGCCCTGAGGGCGGCTTGGCTATCTGAGTATATAGATATGGTCTCACTGTAGTGTTCCATTCTATTATTCTCCCTTGCACAATCTAGGATGGCAAGGATATCTGTTTGAAAAACTGTCGGGTGCCAATGAAAAATGCAAATTTCTCCTAGGCCTTTCCCCGAATATTCCTGCCCCACTACCTTCATCGGTCTTTGATCCGTCTGTGTACCAGATCAATCCTTCCTTTGGCAGTGGGTTGTTTTGTCTAGACTATGCTGCTCTCTCCTGTATCACTTAAAAATAGACCGATGTACTGTGGACTATTATTTATTCGTGTGATTTTGTTTTATAAACAAGACAAAACTATTCAAGGCTTTCTAGCTTTTATGATATTTGCCGTAAAACTCTTTCGAAATAAGCCCATTCAGTGTCACACACAACACGAGTCAAACATCTACATTTTGCATTTTCTTGATGTTTCCGCAACGATTGTTTGACGGAGGAAATGAGAGAAAACAAAACATTGCAACATAACAAATGCACTACCAAGCGAATTTACAAAATACTTTATTCAGTGGCGCACCCAGGAATATGTCTTGGGGGGCCCGAGACCCCATCATGCCGTATTTTATGCAGTTTTATTTTTGTATTTATGCAATATATATGTGAAAAATTTCTAAAAAAATTTTAGCCACCTCGCCACCGGACTAACTCGCAGCCGACTCTATTAGCCGATGGTCTAACTTAACGGATACGTACTTCATTTGAAACTTTGTGGTGTTTTTTGTCGCTGATTATGATTTTTGATTCAAACTTTGGAAAAATTAAAATGACTGATCTGAAATGGTTGATTTTCCATTTATGAACCGATACATGTATTAGTTTTGAAGTTTGTTCTAAGTATTATTTTTAAATTGAGCTCAAAGAGAAATTAAATGGCTAATTCAAAAGGATTTTTTCGTTTATGAACCGATATGTATTTAAATTGGGAACTTTGGGATGTCTGAGGTTACTAATTATGAGTTTTGAATTAAAAGCAAAAATTCAAAATGGCGGCCTTTTCCTTTTATTAACTAATATTTATTAACTTTGAAACTTTGAAGTGTTAAAGGTCGCTGATTATAATTTTTGAATTAAACCTTATGAAAATCAAATTGTTGTTTCCGAAATGGCGGACTTTTTCAATTATAAACAGATCTGTATTAAATCATAAAATCATAAGAGTCCAGAATTTCAATTCAATTTCGGCTCATAAATGTGAATTTTCGTTATTAAATTTTTTTATATTTTAATTTAATTATCAAATTCAGCGGCCTTATACACCCCGAAGTGCCAAATTTTATACATACCTAGCATTTCCTAAATTAAAAAATCCGCCATTTTGAACTCTCCATTTTAATTAATTCCAATTTTAATTCAAAAATCAAAATTAGCGATATTAAACACTTTAAACACAAGCTTTCAGATTTAATACATGCATATCGGTTCAAAAATAAGAAAGTCAGCCATTTTGAATTAAATTACATTCTTACCGGAACTCTAAACACCTATCAAAATTGCAAACTCAAACTATGGCGAGTTAGCCTGGCCGCAAATCTGGTCGACAGCGAGTTGGGCCGGCGGCGAGTAGGCGGCGGCGAATTGTTGAATTCCCCACTTACTATACAAAACGCGAAAAATTTTTCCTCCCAAACGAAATTCCTTGATCCGCCCCTGACTTTACATCTAGATTTCAAAAGCTTTCGATTGTTTTGGGTATTTCTGTATTTAGCATGCAGGCATTGATGCCATAAAGGAAATATAAAAAAACAGCGTCCGGATTAAAAAAATGGGGTCATGTGTTTTGGCCATCATATCAATCAATATATATACAGGGTGAGGAAAAAGTACCGGGACCCCTTCAAACAAGAAACAATTTGCGATTTGTTTTGACACAATATTAAGATATAATGTCATTGTCACAGCTACACGCATAATAAAATACAGGGGTAATTAAATAATCTAGAATATTTAATTTATATTCTTCGAAATGTCATTCTGACAGAAAATTACAATGTCATTTTAAACGTAGATTTTTATTCGCCATCGAATGGTAAAGGAAAAAAATATGGTTTTCGTTTAAATTTTTAAAGTTGACCTCCGAAAAACTCCTAATATGCTGACAGATACGTCAATGTCAATGTCACGACAAAATAGAACAAATTCAATCCTAAAACTTTTATTTAGACCATTTTTGCAAATAACTCTTAGTTATCGAGATATTTAGGGGTCCCGGTACTTTTTCCTCACCCTATATAAATAAATGGATCCAGGACGGATCTGATACCTTCCTAGCGCATTAGCACACTACAAGTAAACTCCATGCTATATCAACCTTGAAAACAGTTTTTTGTAAATATCTCCGAAATGGAAGCTCCTACGAAATTTTTGGTTATAACACAAATTTTTGAAAAAAATATGCGCCACTATATTTCAAAAAGCTCATATTGATGCGATGCTCCGTTAAAAAGTTTGCATTTTTTAAACTTTTTACGAGGGGTAAGTATCTGAGGATTTATGGTGTACAGTCTGGAGGATTTATGGAGATTTACGGGGATTTACGGGGATTTAGGGGGATTTACAGTGATTTACTAGGGATTTATGAGGATTTACGAGGATTTACCGAGGATTTATCAATGATTTACCAAGGATTTTTCAAGGATTTAAATCATGTTCAACCCGCCCCCACGCTACGCCACTGGCAACATCTTATGTATTTGCCACTAACTCAGCCTATTCGAGAGCATATTAGTATGCGTTTCTGTTTTGGTGATTTACAGTGAATAATTAGTTAAAAAGTGAAACCCTTGGTGAAACCTTAGGTAAGTTTTAACATGTTCATAACAAGGTTTATGTCCTGTTCACAAAGTGAAGTCTTGTATTTAACTTTTCACAGGTTTGTGTGTAACAAATCTTAAAAATAAACTAAATTTTTAAGACAAAATAAACGACTTTTTATTAGCAATGATGACCAAAATTTAATCAGCTCGTTACAGTATCGCATATTATTTTTTTGGCTGAAAATTTCATGAAAATCGGTTCAGCGGTTTAGGAGCTATCGTGTTACGGACAGATATACAAATACACCCAAATAACACATTTTCGGCGTTATCTAAAAAAAAATCGTCGAAAACAATACCTTCTCTTTTGGACTTTTGTTCTTACCGCTAATCTTAGTAACGACTTAACCGATTTCAATAAAATTTGGCATACATGTTCTATGAGCTATCAATTTCTAACCGACGAAAGCGGTTATTTTTAGGCTAGTATAGAATAAAGCAAAAGCTTGATATATAAAAAGTTTTGTATAAAATCAAATTTTTATTTTGATAATAAAGCGTTTAGCATTTTGTCGGATAAGCTTTTTTGCGTAAATAAAACTTTTTGATAATTTACATATATCAAAACTTTTCAGAGTGTCACATATGTTTATAAGTACCTACCCTTTTAACATTTTTATTATAAACTTACTGAAGGGAAGGACTACTCAAATATGGAAATTCATGTTTTTAAAACTGATTTTATAAGGAATACCTACTTGGAATGGAAAAGTTACAACAATATGAGAACGGTTGAAAAGGGAAGGACATATCGCAGCTACGGGGAAAAACAAATTAGTTTTGATCCGAGTTATTAGGTTAAAATGAAATTAAATTTTATGTGTATGGATTAAGGTCACTAGATCATAAAGTTCCTTCTAAATTTTGTGATTTACCGGGTGGGCCAAAAAAAACCGGACAATTTTTTTTAAAATATTTTTTGAACTGTGCCATCGATTTTAATGGGACAAACTGCACTTGGCAGAGAATTAATTAGAGTTTTGAATAAATAAATTTTTTTGTCCGCCATTTCAAAATCCAAGATGGCGGACGAAATAAAATTGTACCCTTCAAAGATGCTGGTTTATTCTTGTGTTGCGAACATGTCTAAATAAAAAAGCGTTCTTTCCACGCACAACAAGGTATGAATCCGCAAAATCGGGTAGGTGGTTCTAAAAAAAGCTATTTTTGTTTTAACCATTGTTTTGAATATTATACGATTGCTTTGCCAATCACGTCTGCATTTATTTCCTTATAAATTCATAACTACTGAATCGATTTTGGTGAAATAAAAAAAATCCTGGTGAAAATGAATTGCTTTTTAAAGATCATGATTAAAATTTATTAACGTCTTAAAATGTAAGATGGTGGACAAAATCATAATTGATTTTTTAAAATGGCGCGTTTAGTCTTATTTTCTAAAAATGTTTTAAGTTTTTTTTTAATTTATAGAAAAGTACTACTTTTCCCCCGTACAACAAGGTATAAATTATTAAAATCTGTTTGGTGAGTCTCCAAAAATCTATATTTGTTTCAGCCATTGTTTTACAAATTTTACGATTGTATTGCCAATCCTGTCTGCATTCATTTCTTTATAAACTCATTATAAAAAAATCATGGTGAGAATTGATTGTTCTTTAAAGTTTAAAATCAAAATTTGCCGCTATTTTAGAAGTTAGGATGTCGGAAATAATCATACTTGACCCTTCAAAAAGGCACGTTTATTCTTATTTTAAAAAAATGTTTTAGTTTTTTTTTAACTTATAGAAAAGCACTTAATTATTTTTTGTCTCTTTATGCGGGAGAAAAGTAATGTTTTTCTATAAATTAAAAAAAGAACTAAAACATTTTCGGAAAATAAGACTAAACACGCCATTTTGAAGAATCAAGTTTGTATGATTCTGTCCGACATCTTAAATTCTAAGATAACTGCAAATTTAGATAATAATCTTTAAAGGGCAATTAATTCTCAACATGATTTTTTTTATTTTGCTAAAATTGGTTTAGTAATAACAAATTTATAAGGAAATGAATGCAGACAGGATTTGCAATGGAATCGTGTCATCTGTAAAACAATGGCTGAAACAAAAATTGATTTTTTGAAAACCGCCATACCGATTTTACTAATTTGCACCTCGTTGTGTGGGGAAAAACTAGTGCTTTTCTATAAATTTAAAAAAAAACTAAAACATGTGCGGAAACTAAGAATATACGCGCCATTTTGAAAAATCAAGTATGATTCTGTCCGCCATCTTAAATTTTAAGATGGCGATAAACTTTGACCATGATCTTTAAAAAGTCAATCAATTATCAGCAGGATGCTTTTATTTCATTAAAATCGGTTCAGTAGTAATGAATTTATGAGGAAATAAACGCAGACATGATTGGCAAGGCAATCGTATAATATACAAAACAATGGTTGAAACACAAATACTTTTTTAAGAACCACTAAACCGATTTTGCTAATTCATACCTTGTTATGCGTGACGAGAATGCAGCTTTTTTGGTAATTTAAAAAAATAACTAAGACATGTTCGCAACATGAGAATAAACGAGCATCTTTGAAGGGAACATTTTAAGTTCGTCTGCCATCTTGAAATTTGAGACGGTGGACAAAAAAATACATTCAGTCAAATCTCTGATTAATTCTCTGCCAAGTCCAGTTTGTCCCATTAAAATTGATTGTATAGTTCAAAAGTTATAATGAAAAAAAAATTGTCCGATTTTTTTTGGCCCACTCGGTAACAGGGGACCTTGGTATGGACGGCTGCGTGTGTCTGCTCCCTTGAAACAACCACTTGGCTGAACTGTGATAAAGGTTACAGAGCTTTTTCGGGTAAAATTTTTATAGGAGACAACCTCTTTAAACCCCTATATTTTAAATGAGGAAAATCATGTGATACATTTTTTTAAAGGTCTTTTATATAGATTTACAACCATGTAAAAATTTCAAAAATTTAAAATCGATTTTTTTAATAACTTAACCTCAATCTTTACCTAACCTAAATTCAAAACGTCTACAGCTAGAGTGAATTTTTTAAGTTAACAAATCAATCGAAAAATGTAATTAAACCGTGAACGTTTTCGGGATATAATTTTTTACAACTTTCGAAGGAAATTATCTCAACAAAAATGCCTAGCCGAGTTGTTTCTATTTTCCGTAATGGAGCACCACACCAGTCCACAGTTTCTCATTTGTATGGAGAATTCAAGCGTGGACGGATTAGCCTTAACGACGATCCAAGGTCAGGTGTACCAAAAACGGCTGTCACCCAGGAAAACATCGATGTGCGCATGCTCATCACGGAAGATCGACATGGGACATATTGCGAGATTGAGGCCTCATTGCGGATTTCAAAGACCTCAAATCAAATATTTTTGCTTGAATTGGGGGGTTAGAAAATTAATTTCCCGCTGGATACCGCATTTGTTAACCGAAGAACAGAAAGAAGCTAGGGCCAATTGGTGTCAGAAAACTCTAGACCGCTTTGAGGCAGGAAACTCGAAAAACGTGTACAGTATTCTCATTTGTGATGAATCGTGGATTTGCGCATATGAACCCGAAAATAAACATCAGTCTTCTGTTTGCGTGTTCCAGGATAAAGGAAGGCTAACAAGAGTCATCCGTTCTCGAAGTGTATAAAAGATGGTCGCGACATTTGTCTCAAAAGCAGGTCATATAGCAACAATTCCTCTGGAAGAACAAAGGATTGTTACTGCCGATTGGTACATCACCATTTGTTTGGCGAAAGTCATCGCTGAGCTTCGAAAAACGAAACCGAAGGATGAATCATACCCCTCCAAGACAATGCATTCTCACTAAACATAAAAACATTTTAATAATGTCAAAATAATGTTTGATTTAAAAACATAAGGTTAGGTTGGATGTTAGTTCTAACGTCATATTCTTAGTGAAAAAGAAGCTTGATAACCCGTTTTCTGACGTTAGAAAAATAATTTTATGTGTTTATAACGTTTTTTTAAAGTGTTTTGCGTTAAAAAATATTGATTTTTAACAGTGGAAAAGAAATATATTTTTTCTAACATTGAAAAATAAATGTTTTTTTAACAATGAAAAAAAATATTTTTTCAAATATCTCTAAAGATAACGTAAATAAAATTCTTCTATTTTGGAAACGCAGGGCAGCAACAGTCTGTTGAGGTTTTCGTGAACTCGACTCAGTAAAGGAAATTCGGATCCGTAGCTTCTGAAAATAAAATTTAAAATTCTATGTAAACAATAATTTTGTAGTGCCACGCTACGAGGCTAAACAATTCATGCTCAAGTGAATACAAGGCAAATAATTTCAAGGCGCGTATTCACTTTAGCATGAATGCAAACGAAGCATTCGTTTGGTCCCACTGCGAGGCTTGCGAATTTTTTTACTTTTGTTTACTTTTCTTACCTAATTTTGTGATGCTTTATTTAAATCACTGCATACAAATTTGTTGTTCTTTAACTATACCATATTTTCCACACAACTGGTGTATATTCCTATCCAAATATGTATTCACTATCATTATTAATAACTGTGCTTTTAATTTACCATGTTTGTTTCTACAAAATGTAAATATTTTAACGAAAATTGCACAAAGCGTATCTGCTTCCGACTTGTACTAACTCGCAGCGAAACGCAACTTAAAAAGGCGATGGCCCGTTCTAGTAGTGGAACTATGCGGCAGCGCCCTCTATAGTATAATTTTTTTAATGTTTAAAAAAGAAAACATTTATTAGCTTCATATATCTTAAATTCAACGTTAGAAATGAGATCTAGGAAAAAGAATAACCATATATTGATGGTATTATGTTAATAAAATTATGGTTTTTTAACGTTATTAAGAAATATATTTCTGGTAATGCTTTTAATGAAATTTTCGTTAGGATTTTCTACATGTTTTTTTAATGTCAAAAGTTGACTTAATTTTAACACAAATTTGTGCTAGAAAAAAACATTTTTTTTCAACATTTATTTAACGTTTTTTACGATTTTGTGCTTAGTGGGTAGAACAAAACGTCGATTTGTCCCGACCTAAGTCCCAACGACTTTTAGACTTCAAGAATCAACAAGAATAGACTGCGTGGTGAAAGATTTCAGTTGTCAGAAGAAGCAGTCGACGCCTTCAAGAATGCAATTTTGACAGTACCAACAAACGAGTGGAATTACAGCTTTGACAACTGGTTTGAGCGCATGCAAAAATGCATTAATTTTCGTGCAGAATACTTGGACAAACAATTAAGTCTTTAACACCAGTATTTACTAAAGGGTCTACAGTGCTAAGTGCCACAATCCTAGGTTTAAAAGTCTACATTTTGGTTGAAGGTTTAACTTATTTTTCCCGTGAATGCAATAGTTTTTATTATTTATATAAATTGTTCATAAATACCTTGCGATATGGGTCAACTTTTTTCGTTGTAACAAAGACATTATTTCCACACAAAGGTTATAAATAAATTAAAAGAATAAAATATTTTGGTTTAAAAATGGTAGCCATATTTAAACCTCCAAACGTCACTAGGAAATGTCGAATAAAAACGGTGTAAGTCAGTGTCAGCTGTCCGCTATATTTTACATGTTAATTTTTTAGACAAGTTAGCGACAATTAAACCGATGGTCGATTGTTTTGGGGAATGTGTAATTGACAAGGGATTCTAGTATATCTTGTGCTTTTTATTGCTTATTTTTTGAATTTTAAACCACCCCTCAGGGGTGGTACTACAATTTGAGACTATTTTTAATGGAAATCCTACGACTGCACGGACTAAATTTCCAAAAAATGACAGTTCGTAACAAAAATTTTATGTGGTTTTTCTTTATTTCTAAACTTAATTTGAATTAACATGAGATAAAACTCACTGAGAAATGCTTACTATCATATTGCACATTAGGGTGAACCAAACCTTTGCAGTTATTTAACCTGTATTAAAAAAAATACACTTAAACCAGTCGGTATCAAGTCTATAGTCTTGATACTTAAACCCGGTCTACAATGCTAAGTCTTAAGGTCTTAGCTTAGTAAATACTGGTGTTCAAGTTATCTACTGTTTTATTCCAGCTGTATATGCAAAACTTTAAACACAACCCTCGTACATTAGCATTAAAAAAATACTCTGCCAATCTATGGGCACCTAAGCTCACACTGGCTAGTATAGTTATAGTGTATCTACGTGAAAGCCAATATAACTAAAAACTGAAGTATATTTTATTGAAGTCCAGACTCAATTACCTTTCGTTTGATACCACACAAGCCATGTTTTGACTTAAACTCTAATTTTTAAAATCTACCCCCACCCTTTTTTTAAAAACTAAAAAGTATTTTGTTTAACTCCAGACTCAATTACCTTTCGTTTGATACCACACAAGCCATGTTTTGACTTAAACTCTAATTTTTAAAATCTACCCCCACCCTTTTTTAAAAACTAAAAAGTATTTTGTTTAACTCCAGACACAATTACCTTTCGTTTGATATCACACACGCCAGATTTTTACATAAACTAATTTTTGAAATCTACCCCCACCCTTTTATTTGGCTTGTGTTCGGTGGATTTTGTTCATTTTTAAATGGAACCATCTCGACCCAAAACCCAGCCTGGGTACCAAATTTCATTAAATATGCCCATACGGTCGTTACAGACAGACATACAAACATACAGACATACAGACATACAGACATACAGACATACAGACATACAGACATACAGACATACAGACATACAGACATACAGACATACAGACATACAGACATACAGACATACAGACATACAGACATACAGACATACAGACATACAGACATACAGACATACAGACATACAGACATACAGACATACAGACATACAGACATACAGACATACAGACATACAGACATACAGACATACATACATACAGACATACAGACATACAGACATACAGACATAAGGACATACAGACATACAGACATACAGACATACAGACATACAGACATACAGACATACAGACATACAGACATACAGACATACAGACATACAGACATACAGACATACAGACATACAGACATACAGACATACAGACATACAGACATACAGACATACAGACATACAGACATACAGACATACAGACATACAGACATACAGACATACAGACATACAGACATACAGACATACAGACATACAGACATACAGACATACAGACATACAGACATACAGACATACAGACATACAGACATACAGACATACAGACATACAGACATACAGACATACAGACATACAGACATACAGACATACAGACATACAGACATACAGACATACAGACATACAGACATACAGACATACAGACATACAGACATACAGACATACAGACATACAGACATACAGACATACAGACATACAGACATACAGACATACAGACATACAGACATACAGACATACAGACATACAGACATACAGACATACAGACATACAGACATACAGACATACAGACATACAGACATACAGACATACAGACATACAGACATACAGACATACAGACATACAGACATACAGACATACAGACATACAGACATACAGACATACAGACATACAGACATACAGACATACAGACATACAGACATACAGACATACAGACATACAGACATACAGACATACAGACATACAGACATACAGACATACAGACATACAGACATACAGACATACAGACATACAGACATACAGACATACAGACATACAGACATACAGACATACAGACATACAGACATACAGACATACAGACATACAGACATACAGACATACAGACATACAGACATACAGACATACAGACATACAGACATACAGACATACAGACATACAGACATACAGACATACAGACATACAGACATACAGACATACAGACATACAGACATACAGACATACAGACATACAGACATACAGACATACAGACATACAGACATACAGACATACAGACATACAGACATACAGACATACAGACATACAGACATACAGACATACAGACATACAGACATACAGACATACAGACATACAGACATACAGACATACAGACATACAGACATACAGACATACAGACATACAGACATACAGACATACAGACATACAGACATACAGACATACAGACATACAGACATACAGACATACAGACATACAGACATACAGACATACAGACATACAGACATACAGACATACAGACATACAGACATACAGACATACAGACATACAGACATACAGACATACAGACATACAGACATACAGACATACAGACATACAGACATACAGACATACAGACATACAGACATACAGACATACAGACATACAGACATACAGACATACAGACATACAGACATACAGACATACAGACATACAGACATACAGACATACAGACATACAGACATACAGACATACAGACATACAGACATACAGACATACAGACATACAGACATACAGACATACAGACATACAGACATACAGACATACAGACATACAGACATACAGACATACAGACATACAGACATACAGACATACAGACATACAGACATACAGACATACAGACATACAGACATACAGACATACAGACATACAGACATACAGACATACAGACATACAGACATACAGACATACAGACATACAGACATACAGACATACAGACATACAGACATACAGACATACAGACATACAGACATACAGACATACAGACATACAGACATACAGACATACAGACATACAGACATACAGACATACAGACATACAGACATACAGACATACAGACATACAGACATACAGACATACAGACATACAGACATACAGACATACAGACATACAGACATACAGACATACAGACATACAGACATACAGACATACAGACATACAGACATACAGACATACAGACATACAGACATACAGACATACAGACATACAGACATACAGACATACAGACATACAGACATACAGACATACAGACATACAGACATACAGACATACAGACATACAGACATACAGACATACAGACATACAGACATACAGACATACAGACATACAGACATACAGACATACAGACATACAGACATACAGACATACAGACATACAGACATACAGACATACAGACATACAGACATACAGACATACAGACATACAGACATACAGACATACAGACATACAGACATACAGACATAAAGACATACAGACATACAGACATACAGACATACAGACATACAGACATACAGACATACAGACATACAGACATACAGACATACAGACATACAGACAGACAGACGGCGCAACAAAAAAGTTTCAAAATCATCTGAAACTCAAAGATATATAAAAATTTTGAAATCGGAGCATCTTTTTTTTTCTCGAAAAAATTAAGATCACCATAGCTCACACTACTATAGTATAGTAGTAGTGTGAGCTAAAACACTCTTTAGGTACCTATAATACGATTTCCCAGACCAATACCAGACATTATTAAAAACAAAACACTAGTAAATTCTCAAGGGGATACGAACCATCAACCTTTGTCAAAACAAGGGTTAAATTTTCACGCTGGAGATAAATAGAGGCTCTGTATCGGAACAATTGAGGTATTTAGAGCGTGTTTAGAGTGAATAGTTAATATATAGAGAGTGCTCGTTAGAAAACTAAACAGATGGCTATTTATAGCAGTTTTTGGAAAAAGCTTTTAACTTTTCAGTATTGACTACTTTGATGCCAAGCTGAGATTCACGCCTTACGTGGGGTAATGTTTACCCCTTTTAGCTAGATAGGGATCATGGATCGTGTGATTCGTGTGTCACCTTATATTTTTTTCAAAATTGTTTTATTTGATTTTCAAGATAATTAGTGTCAAATTCAAGTGCGGATTTGAGAGGAGCTAACGGAATAATTACCCCCCCCCCTTCACATCAAAATAAAAAAAATTAAGTTCATTAATAATAGCTACCTCTCACCAGAAAAAAAATGCTAATAAAAAATATATATAAACAGGTTTTAAATCTGTTTTAACCCTTTTTGAAGCTCTCTGATTTTACAGGAATGCATGTTCCTCAGAAAAGTAAAAAAAACTGGTCTAAACAAAAAAACAAAGAAGTGTAAAAGCCAGCTTTTAAAAAAAATTATACTCTTATTGAGACTCTCTGATTTCAGAAATATTAATGAAACATTGAGTGAATGCACCAAGAAAAGTAGGAAAAACTGCCTCAAACTAAAAATAATATTTTAAGGAACATCTGCTTTAAAAAATGCTTTTAGACGTATTATAAAAACATCCCATGACACAAGAATATGCAGCAGCTACACTTGATATTGCTTATAACGATATCGGATATTACGACATATTGGTTATAGCGATATGTTAAGGTCCCGACAGAGTTCTATATATTACCCATTTTGTTACCTTTTTTCTTTATACCGACGTTCGGTTTTAACGACCGAAATTAAGCGGTCCGTTCAATGTCGTTATTCACTGTATATCCAACTTGATTTAAACTAAACTAACCTAATGTTCTCAAATACCAAATTGCAAATAATGCAAGGAGGACCTAAAACTATAAACAACAAGTGAAATTAAAGAAAGAAAAATAAGAAAAAAGTTTTTCTGTTTCGGCCGGGACTCGAACCCGGGATCTCTTGCTCGGTACGCAAATATTCTAAACATTGAACTACCGAAGCCATACATAAATTTTTGAAAAACTTTTATCTATGCAGGTCTGCGGTGTCTCAATACAAGAACGAGAGACTCTCAGGGTATTAACTCGACCAAGTCATCAAACTGATTTCTATAATTCGTCCTTCCCACTGTCGAAGGTATGAAAACTCAAAAGTTAGATGTAAACTATCAATGTCTGAAAACATGAGATCACCTTTTCGTGTGTTAAAATTTCTGATCGCAATGGGCGATTGCCAATATAATTCTCAAATACCAAATTGCAAATAATGCAAGGACCTAAAACTATTAAACAACATTAACCTAATGTTACCTAACCTGATGTAACTTAACTTGCATGGCCTGGCCTGACTTTACCTCGCCTGACTTGAACTAACTAAAATTTAGCCGCGTGTCAGGTCAAGCTAAGTCAGGTCAGATTAGCTTAGGTCAGATAACCTTAGGTTACGAAAGATCAAGTTAAGCTCCATTTACAACCAATTTCGAACCCGCTTACTAAAAGCTTGACATATGGGTTTGTTCAGGATTATTTAACATGCCAATTTGACGTTTGCTTGAAATTTAGGTTAGGTTAGCTTAAGTGAAATAAGAAAGGCTTTGCTACTTGGGTCACACCAGTCAGATCAGCTGCTGCAGTTTTTAAAAAAAAATTAAAAGCCGTTTTTCTACAAGTGGACATTATTTCGGCAAAAGCCGGTTTTGAACCTTTCTAAAGTATTTTGTAAAATAAGCAATTAGGATGCTCCTTGACAATAATTATAAAACTAATTTAAATTTAATAGTATTAAACACAACTTTTTCTGTAAGTAGGTACTAAACAGAAAACAATCACATAACAGCTAAAACTTTCTAGAACAAGACAGACGCGGGTTCATTCACAAAAATTGTAAGGCTAAAATAACAAGCAAGTATAGTTTTTGCAAAGTCAGTTGCACAAAGGTTAAAGCCGACCATCGGCATGTCCTCGGATCGAAAGTGACATGGGCTCATGAAAATTATTTCATTTAATTATGACGTAAACTAAAGAAAAATAGATAATAAAACTTTCTATTCCTATACCTACAGAAACGACACTGATTTATTTTCTAACTCTGCATACTGCCGACTAAAGGGGTCCCGCAAAGAACACCTCAAAGCAATTAAAAGCGCATCTCAAAAAAATCTGCCAATCAGGTGCCGTCTATCCACCTGTACTGGGTCGGTCAGAAAACAAATACTTTGTGCTTTGCCCGCAAAGAGCACGCCTTTTCTCTGTCGGTAGGCTTGAAATTATACCAGGAAGATTTTATATGAGTTTGGATAACTTTTGAAGGGCAGATTGAAGCAAAATTTCATGAAATCGATAGAACCCCGTATTAGGAGCATTTCAGGTGACTTTGCAAAAACTATACCTACCGCTGTTTGATGGTAATCTCCATCAAACAACGTACCTACTTAAGTGTAAAGTGTAATTTTCTTTAAGAAAATAAAACATTTATTTTTTTTGTTACAAAAATTTATATATTTTCGGATATTATTTCCCGGAACACATGGACTATACTAGGCCACTGCACTGTGGCAAGTAAAATTAATGACAGCGAGATTCAGTAACATAATCACTTTGTTGTCAGTAGGGGTTCCTTCATAAGAGCACATGTCTTCATTCACAATTTCATTATAAAGTATCACTAAACCCCAAAATATGTAGGTATGTATCTGTTTGTATTCGTGTTCAAACGAGGATGCGTAGGCCGGCTGCCGCTGGCACCGCGCTTAACTGGACCCAAACCCTGTGCACCGTAGAATTCTACAGTATACCTAATCTAAGCCTTACTTCGGTTCGTGCTCTTGTGAATCAATTGCAGCGATCGATGCCCCCGCACCCCCGTAATGCCACGCGCTCCAACGGTTACCCTTGACAGTTAAAGCTAGCTTATGTACACCTTAAATTAGAGCAGAGAGACAACTTGGCGTTATTAGTCGGGCCGTATTGTTTTGATTTCGCAATTAATCGATGACCCAAAGAATTGGGCGTAGCACTCAAAAAAATATATTTTTTTTTGTGCGCACCCCAAAAGTTATACACCACGCGCTAACACTGTCTGTTCTCCATCTAAATAGAAAATGTAAAAACCCACGTAGGACTGGACCCCAGACGGACATTGATAGTCGAAAGAGGTTCGCTTCGCAAAACAAATCGACGTTTCCGAGCGATTTTCCAAAAGCATGCGATAAATACCCAAAAAGGCCTCTGTTTCGTTTTCGAACACAATCCTGTATACAGGGTGACCCAGCAAAAACGTATCTGAGGCCATATCGAGCATCTGGTTTGGAAAAATCCACAGGCATTTTTTTTGTGATCATAAGACATTGGTATTTTAATCTCCAGCTGGAGTAGCTTTGATCCCATGGTCTAAGATAATAAAAGGAAAGTGAGTCAGTGTTAAAATGTATTTTATATATATATATATATATATATATTTATACAGGGTGTCCCATAACTTAAGGGTCATAGTGCAGCAGGTGATAGAGGAGGTTATTTCCAAGACAAAAGTTTATATAACATGAGGGTTAAAGTTAGAGAAGTGGGGGGTAAAAGGGTTTTAGAAAAAAAAAGAAAATCTGTCATGGCCAGCTGAATACTTAGCTAATTGTGATTCAAAAATGTAGTATTCTTTATATCTTATACATATATATATATATATATATATATATATATATATATATTTATACAGGGTGTCCCATAACTTAAGGGTCATAGTGCAGCAGGTGATAGAGGAGGTTATTTCCAAGACAAAAGTTTATATAACATGAGGGTTAAAGTTAGAGAAGTGGGGGGTAAAAGGGTTTTAGAAAAAAAAAGAAAATCTGTCATGGCCAGCTGAATACTTAGCTAATTGTGATTCAAAAATGTAGTATTCTTTTTTTTGATAAAACTAGAAGCTGAGAAGATACAGGCTGTCAAAATAACCTCCAAAAATGTATTTAAAAAAATTTTTAATTAATTTTTGCCTACTTATTCTTTTACAAAATAGCAATAATATTGTATTACTATGGCATTCATAAAAATGTATACCAAAAAAACTGTTTTTTCTAAAGAAAATTGACCGACTAATTTTTTTTTTAATTATTTTTATTCCAATTTATTGCTCTTGTTCTAGTACACGACTTTACCCAATTTTATATTTTCACTGTGTTTTTTGAACAAGTTATTATCAAAAAAGTTTAAAAAATCGCCAACTTTGATGCTCTGTATCTCGACAAAGAAAGAGTTTTCACCCATATATTATAGGGACTTTTTTATCAGACATGACCTCCTATATCACCTGTTGGCCTATGGCCCCTAATGTATGGGATACCCTGTATAATGACAAATATTGATCTTAATGCAAATATCTGCAAACCGAATTAACAAATATTAACAGGATTGGAATGTCCAATAAAAGCCCCTTCTAACAAGCTGATACTTAACCAGTTGGGTCTTTATCTAGTAAACAATATTGAAGTACCGTAAAACGGGGCTATTTAAAAAATACCGGGCTATTTGGGATAAATAAAATATAAGATTTATTTGGTTGCGTTCAAGCGTGGACGGATTTGACTTAGCGATGATCCAAGGCCAGGTTCACTAAAAACGGCTGTCACCCAGGAAAACATAGCTGCTTTGCGCATGCTCATCACGAAAGATCGACATATGACATATCGCGAGATTGAGGATTTGGAGAAGAAAAATACCTTAATTAAGATTTTACATGAAAAATTGGGGGGGAAAAAAATTAGTTTCCCTCTGAAAACTGCATCTGCTAACCGAAGAACAGAAGGAAGCTAAGGTCAATTGGTGGTAGAAAAGTCTAGACCGGTTTGAGACAGGAAACTCGAAAAACGTGTACAGCATTGTCAATGGTGATGAATCGTGGATTTACTCATATGAATCCGAAAATAAACGTCAGTCGTCTATTTGGGTGTTCCAAGATGAAGAAAAGCCAATAAAAGTTATCCGTTCTCGAAATATACAAAAAGATTGTCGCGACATTTGCTTCAAAGGCAGGTTATGTAGCAACAATTCCTCTGACCAAATGACTGATATGACGGATTTGTACATCATAATTTGCTTGCCGAAACGAACCCCCAAATGATCCTCCACCATGATACAAGTTCGCACAAAGCACAAAAAACCATTGAACTTTTAACCCAACAAAACGTCCAATTGTTGGAACTTCCTATATACAGTCCCAACCTAACTCCCAACGATTTCTATACTTTCCCAAAAATCAAGTTTTAGTCGCCAGAGGAAGCAGTCGACGCCTTTAAGAATGCAATTTTGACAGTACCAACAAACGAGTGGAATTACAGCTTTAACAACTGGTTTGAACGCATGCAAAAGTGCATCAATTTTCGTGGAGAATACATCGAGAAAGAATAAAGTATATACCAAACTTAAAAGACAACCCTCGTATTGAAATTTTAAAAATATAGTTATAAAATCTGTATCTTCGGGATGAAATAATATTAAAAATAAAGCTAGTCGCATAATTGGTCTCTTAAAAAATGCCAAATTTACAAAGCAGTGCTTTTTGAGACAGAATTAGGGGCTATTTGGGATGTTTCAAATAACCCCATTTTTAACAAGTGGAGCTATTTGAGACTTATTTATTTCTAGTATTTTTGTTTTTTGCCTAAACAGTATCGTTCAAAATGATAAAAAACGCATGTTATCTAATATTTTTCAAAAAAAGGGCCAATTAAATGCGAAATCTCTGAAGGCCGAATAGGATATATGATATAAGATGCCCTAAGGAACCAATTTAAATAAACTCTGCAAAAAAGTGTTATATGTATTTGTTGAAGACTTTTCATCTTACAATAAGTAGGTTTGTAGTAATTTTATCCTAAAACATTTATTTTGCTTGTTTTTCATCAAAATAATTTTAAATATTTGACAAAAGTCTTTAGTATAGGAGGCCGTGAAGATTTTGGGAACTTATTTTTTAGCAAACATCATTGATCAATTTTAAGCAAAGTTTGTTTTATGAGTAAGGGGGGTTTCCGATGGGTTTAGTTGCAAAATGCAAAATAAAATGTGAATACGAGGAACTTATTTCCTTAGTAATAAAACTAGTTGTAATAGTAAAGAGTATACTTAAGTTACCTAAAAAAAATAATCTGGTTAATCTCTAATGATGGCAAGTATTTATGACAAGTGAAAAACCATTAAAATTAGTGCCCTTATTTTCCTAGTTCTGAAAGATTATGATATTATAGCTTGTAATATAAAAAAAGCTTAAAATACCATCTGGCTGTTGTTTTCGTTTACAAGTTTTGCAAAAGTGACCGGAAGTGTCTTAACAGTCACCGTCAGTGTTCTTCAAGGAATGGAAGTAAGTAAAACCAAACCGGAAGTGACTGAAAGGCAATTAAATGAACCAAAATTTACAAAAGCGGCCGGAAATAAATAAAAATATACCGAAAGTAACTTTAAGTGAACCGGAGGTGACATAAAATGACTGAACCTGACCGGAAGTAACTAAAAGTAAACTTGAAGTGAGTGACTGAACGTAACCGGACATATCGAACCATTTAACCAAAAATTTAACCAAATTATAGGATTTAGAAATTTGAGGATTGCTAAAGGCATCAACGTATACAGGAAGGGCTTGCTGAGTTACAAAAATATATTAGCTCACACATATACTATACTATAGTAGTGTGAGCTTTGGTGATCCTAATTTTTTCGAGAAAAAAAAAGTTGCTCCGATTTCAAAAAATTTTATATATCTTTGCGTTTCAGATGATTTTGAAACTTTTTTGTTGCGCCGTCTGTCTGTCTGTCTGTCTGTCTGTCTGTATGTCTGTAACGACCAACGCGCATAACTCAAAAACCGCTTGGCCGATTTTAATGAAATTTGGTACCTAGGCTGGGTTTTGGGCCGAGATGGTCCCATTTAAAAATGAACAAAATCCACCGAGCACAAACCAAATAAAAGGGTGGGGGTTGATTTCAAAAATTAGAGTTTATGGAAAAATATGGCGTGTGTGACATCAAACGAAAGGTAATTGAGTCTGGAGTTCAACAAAATACATTTTAATTTATTTCAAAAAAAGGGTGGGGGTATATTTCAAAAATTAGAGTTTAAGTGAAAAAATGGCGTGTGTGATATCAAACGAAAGGTAATTGAGTCCGGAGTTTAACAAAATACATTTTAGTTTTTGTTTTTTTTAAGGGTGGGGGTAGATTTAAAAAATTTGAGTTTAAGTCAAAACATGGCTTGTGTGGTATCAAACAAAAGGTAATTTAGTCCGGAGTTGAATAAAATATATTTTAGTTTTTATTTATATTAGCTCACACGTACACTATAACTATAGTACCTAGTGTGAGCTTAGGGGCCCATATATTGGCAGAGTATTTTTTTAATGTGTATCGAATAAATGTAAAAATAAAGCCTTATGTTATGATGATATTTTATTATGCTACTGCCAGGTATGTTACTTTTATCCTGTAGTAACTGTTACCTAAATACGCACTGTTACTTTTATATGCTTTCCTTTGACTACCTGGCCTGCGGGGTATTTTTTACGCTTAGAGTTTTTGTGACGAGGCTTTCGTAATTGTAAATAACAGCCAGAATAATTTTCTCCATGATATTATAGTATAATCTACCATATGAAAAGATTTCAGAACTACGAAAATAAGTTCCTGATTTTCCAATTTTGAAGAGACCGTCAAGTGTATTTTCCAACTTGTGTGTGTGTGTGTGTAAATCAGTCAGAGTTATTTTTAGCTATAGTGTAATATAACATCAGTTTATACGATCAGTTTTAAGACTAAGAAAATAGAAGCGCTAATCAGCTCAAATTTTGGATCTAAAAATTTTCAGCCAGGGAGATTATCCACCGCTAATATTGTTCATGATCTCTTCTTCTTAGTGTAAAAGATTTAGAACTAAGAAAATAGGTCGACTCATATCATTTACTGATCTTTTGAACCCACCCAAAAAATATTATATTACTGTATTGAAAGATTTTTAAAAAACCTACTCTACATACAATGGCATCTGGAATGTTGCTAAGCCATCCTGTATAGGTGAGTAAATGCTCTTCCGCTTTCCTCCATTCTTGTCTGCGTTCCCTTGGGTATTTTCCATGTTTAGGTTTTAAGAATTAATCCTTAAGTTTCAAACTTGCAATGCGAAGTCAGAAAGTTTAGAATACAAATAAATACACTTAATTAGAGCACAGTGAAAAGGTGCTGAGTTTTAAATTAAAATAAATAAAGTCTTTAAGTGCGAAAGTTTACTTACTTAAAGTTTTAAAATAGGTTGTTAGGTTAAGGTTAGAATGAATAAGAGATACTACTACCGGGTAAAAAAATTGTCTTAGATCAAAGCAAATTGCTTTGAAGTAAAATAATTTTTGCTTTCCTATTCACCAAGAGAATATTTTCTTGATATAGCACAAAAAATGTCTTTCCTTTTATTTTAATGTGAAACAGAAATTGTTTTATTTTAAATTGGAACTGAATTGATTTAAAGCACCATTTTCTCTGGAGGCGAAATATTACTTATATGAAGACAATTTGCTTTATTACAAAATGGCGTATACTGAATCAAAACAATTAAATAAGAAAAATAAGGTCTCATTTTAAGATTAGACGCTGCGTTGAACTAAAAAGAAATATTTTAATTTAAAACAAATTGTTTTAAAGTAAAACAATTTATTGAAGAAAAGAACTTGTTTTCGTTGTAGATAAAAAATTTTACCGTGTACTATGTCGGTTTAGAACTTTTTTCTACGTTGTCCGACGCCTATTATCCACCTCCTTCGATCCTGACAATCATCATCTGTCAGGTTTTTTTGGCTCATTGATCTTTGGATTGACTGTTGCAATTCTAGTTTAGGACGCCCTCTTTTTCTGTGCGTTATTGGTTGCCATTCTGAGACCTACTTTGGTAATGTTTTGTCGTTATGTCCGTACTACATCAGTTGTCGTTTGATTCCCATTATTTCTTTTATTATCTCATTTATTTTATAATCTGTTCTAGATATTATATATATTGTTGCATTCCAGTTTATTTCTTTTTTTTTTGTATTGAGGAGAATAAGAGATAATATGAGAAAACACAGTGGCAAACCGTCCAACTCGGTAGGCTCCGGCCCCAAATGTTCATTAGTTTAATAGGTTGTGCGAGGGTGGGGGGGAAATGAAAGGAGCCCTCAGAGCCCAAAAAAATATGTACCTAGAGGCCGCTTGACATGGAGCAATAAAAACAAAATTTTGGACTTCAATTGTCTGTATTTATTTTAAACACGACGTTTCGGTTCGTAAGTATCTCTAACCGTTTTCAAGTATAAACTTAACAATCCAGTCTACAGGCTACTACTTATACTACTTGGTGTGCAGCCAGGTGTGACGCCCCGCCCCTTTTTTAATTTTAAGACACTTGTTTTCCTTAAGGAGTGGTTTACATGTGTTTGGTATGTTTATTCTAACCTGAAGAGGACGGTTCTTTTCACCTACATATGATTTACCACACTCACACGGGATTTGGTATCTGCATTGTTTAGTTTACACTTGAAAACGGTTGGAGATACTTAATAACCGAAACGTCGTGTTTAAAATAAATAAAGGCAATAGAAATGTGAAATTTTGTTTCTACTCAATAATTGTCTACGATGAGGAAGGGTTAGCCGAAAATAAGGACAACGTTAGAGATTTAACCCTGTTTATTTTCTGGTGACGTTTCGACTGTTGTTTTCCGTCTCTTTCAAGCCTTAAAATTAATGGGTTAACCCGTAGATCTTAATAAAAAAAAATAAAAAAATTTTCGGACAATAGGGTGTTTGACAGTAGTAAAAAATAAACATATATTTATTTTTAGATATCTCTTTAGGTCTTGAGAATGCTAAAAACAAACTTTTTTGTTTAATTTTTTTCTCAAATTCATAGTTTTTTTAATTAAATAAATTCATTGAATTCAAACAATTAGCCACGTGATTCAAAACAGGCGGTCTACCAGTCAGCTGCGAGTGACGTCACAAAACAGTAAACGCCTTGAACGAACCAATTTTCTGTGTTATTTTCTTATGGATGGTAATATTTGCTTTGGTTTAAAGTGCGAATTATCGTTCTAAATTAGATTTTATTTTGTGTTTTGCTTACAAGAAACATTTTCAATGGAAAACGGATTCTCCAAAGCCGATAGCTCCAACTTGGCAGGCTTCTTTGCCAACAACAGTGATTATTGTTCTGCGGAATTTAGAAACGTTAAAATGTTGATGTAAGTATTCGATGAGTTGTTTTATATATAACTGAAAGTTTTTTACGATATTCTTCGCCTACTTTTACTCATTTAGATTTTGAGGTTAGGTTATATGTTTTGCTTTTTTGTTTAATATGCCACTTACAATAGATTTTATTAATTACCCAATCATTATTATTTTAAGCATTAAGAAACAATTAAAAATTGCAGGACAGGTAAGCAAAAAGTATACAACGACCAGCAATACTTGAAGTACTGCATAGTCCTGCGTAGGTACTGCCTATGCACTGCCTAGTCTTGCATATGCACTGCTCAGTCGTACATTTAGCCTGCATGTGCATTGCCTAATCCTACATTATTATTTATTATTATTATTATTAGAGGTACTCCCTAGTCCTGCCTAATAACTGCCTAACACCGCCTAAAAACTTGTACACCTTTGTGCCTATTATAGTTGTTCACCCCTTGTAATAAACATAACCTCAAAAATTTCATCGTCATTTACGAAATAGTTATATATATTATAGACAACGTGAGAAAAATTAATAGAAACAATTTAGTTATATTCACATCAAAGTGATCTTCACAGATGTAAGGTGAAGATGCATTAGATAAGGCCCTTGAGTCTCTTCGAGCAAGTTCTAGCCACTTTTTCCGTTCTTTTACTGCTGTAGGCACATGAATAAATCGTTTTTCAGGTGTTTTTATTCTGGTATTCGAACACTGAGGCACCACACGCCACTTATAGGACATTTTTTTACATAAAAAACAGTAAAAACACCGACCAAAAACAAATAAACACTTGAATGCCGTGTATCTGTCCGCGAGTTTACTGCGCTGTGACATCATTGTAATGCCATGCTCGAAGTGAGCGTTTTAGCGGCAAATTCAAATCAGAAATTAGAAAATTTGGTTTTAAATGTAGTCATGATAAAATATACTATATACTATGAAACTATGTATCATTCTAAACACTTTTCTAAAATTTGTCAAATACCCTATTACAGGATGTCAGGTACATGGTCAACACTTGTGATTGTCCGAAAAATTTGTGCTTATTTATTAAGATCTACGTGTTAACCCATTGATTTTAAGGCTTGAAAAAGACGGAAAACAACCGTCCAAACGCGCCACTATGGTCCGAGGGATCAATATTTTGGCCAAAAATAGACTTTTGCAGTTAAACTCTCTAATAACTTAAACGCAAATCAATAAAGAAATCTGAATTGCTAATATACAATTAAAAAATATTTTTTATTACCCCCCCCCCCCCACTCTTGCCACAACCATTTTCGTGATTTATACTGCCTAAAAGCCCTTTAAAAAAGTGTATTATTTTTAATATGGTCTGCAAATTACACAGTTGCAAAACTCAGAGGGTAGACCCCCCAAATTCTCCTAATTTTGGTGCGCTAAAATCCAGTTTCCCTCCTGGGGGGGTAAAATTTGGTCAATTATAAAAATTTATATATATATATATATATATATATATATATATATATATATATATATATATTCTTAAGTATGTTGGTCCACAGAACTAAAATTTAAGGATTAAAAATTTTGTAACCATTCAGTAACCCAATCCCCCTTTTTACTTCGTTTATTTGGGGGTCAAAACTTTACTTTTTTAATGGACATGAACAATTTATCATGTAAATATTTCTATTAGAACAAAGGCGTGTCCGGGGGGGGGGGGAAGGACAGCTGTTGAGCTGTCCCCCTTTTTAACCAGATTTTTTGAAATCGGAGATTGAAATTCGATTTCCCCCCCCCTCTAAATTAAGAAGGCCATGGAATTCAGAAACCTGCCCCCTCTTCTGTTTTGGGTTGAATACGACCTTGCCCCAGCAACCCTTTTTCCTCCCTAAGAGAGGAAGCTGTAAACACTAAAATAAAAATTCATATAGAAGTTTAGTCTTGCCTATAGTAAGGTCCATACAAAATTTATTTATAGACTCCCACTCTCACGCCTCTCCCTGCCAGGGGGATGCTAAATAGTTTTTCTTGTTCTGGTTGGATTCAGCGAATACCTAATATTGCATTAAATACTTTTAATGTTCCTAAAAAGTGAAGTTTTTACCTCCACATACATGGTAAAAAAGAGAGAATGAATCCGATGAATGATTTAAATTGAGGATAAATTTGTATTGATCATCATATTTTAGTTTGGGGGGTAATAAGAGCAAGTTAAATAATTAAATCCTATTTTTTTTGTTTTACCACCTTAATAATTTTTACCCTAGTTAACCCCCCACCATTCTAAATTATTCTTTTCCTACCCCAGTAAAAATTATTCTATATTTGAATTTAGATGCTCCAAATATCCCAAAACCGATGTTAAATGTTTGCAGTTTCTACTAATTTCCTATGTATTTTGGCGGCCATCTTGAATTTTTTCCTTGTTTTGTTAAAGTTCATTGCTAAGACAGGAGTGTTGATATCTATGATTCATTTTGCTTCTTTAAAGATACTTTGCTCATTACTATCTATAAGAAGACACACGGAAACACAAATTAAAATGCACTAGAATAGGCACTTTGTGTCTATCAGAATATGTACGGTCATGTTTAATAACGAATTTGGAGACTATTGCACCTTTTCGCACCAACAGTGTATGTACTCCGGAAAGTACATATCAGGACGAAAATATTTTTACAAAAATTAATATGAAAGTTCGTGAAAGCTTTTTTGTTAGTCCAATGAAATATCGAGAAAAAAAAATTCATACACTACTGGCACAATTTTTGTATCATTGGTAATGTTACGGGTCACAACGACAAATTAAAACTCGCAATTGTTGAAAACGATACGTCAATTTATTTCGACAAATTATGTACAAAAACACGCACTTAAACTTACTAATACTTGTTAATAATTCACTACTTTAATACGTCTATTAACTTCGCGTTAACATCTAGCGATCACTACCATTGGTTATCTCTGACTGCCCGATGCACGACGTCCGGCCCTATATATAACGGGCTGCCTATTATTCGAGAATTTTCCATCCTTGTTCGATTCGGAATTATTCCAACCTTTTCTAGAACACGGACCGTTCGCATACCAGTTTGTCACAGATAACGCAACTAAAACCTAGATTAAGAATACAACCATAAAATACGTCAGCCTAATACTACACTAAACCTAAATAAATTCTAACTATAAAATTTAAATAACTTAAATTTGCAACACTATCCTCTTCTTCAGGTTTGATCGTCTCGATCAACATTTCCCAGGTAAGGTTTTAGTATGTCTAGATGAACAACTTTCATCTTGGACTTCGGGCTTTTCTGGATTCGGTAGACTACATCATTAATTCTCTTAAAAATTTTATAAGGCCCTTCCCATGGTGGTGTCAACTTAGGTGATCTTCCTTTCTTGCGTTAAGGATTGTATAGCCAGACTTGATCATTCTCTTTGAACCCTGAAGAGTTTGTTTTCAGGTCATATTTCGCTTTCATGCGGTCACTGGCTATTTCTATTCGCTCTCTAACCACTTCATGGATATCGTGCAGCTTTTGCCTTAAATATTCGACATAGTGATTAACCTCTAAGTGTTCTCTACCAAACAGGATACTAGATGGAGTAGCTCCTGTCGTATTGTGAATGGCGGTTTGGTGCTCATCAACAACTTTACAAAGAGGTTCTTCTATTGTTTTATTAAATCTTTCAACCATGCCATCTGACTGCGGATGTAAAGCAGTAGTCCGTGTCTTATGTATTCCTAAAAGATCACAGAGATTCTGGAAGAGCTTTGATTTAAAGTTTCTTCCTTGATCTGAATGTAGTTCCAAAGGAATGCCAAATCGGGTGAAAACATTATTTACCAGAACTTCTGCAACTGTAGCGGCCTCTTGGTTAGGCAAAGCAAAAACTTCCGGCCATTTGCTAAAGTAATCCATGACAACAATGATGTATTTGTTGCCCTTTTTAGTTTCTGGAAATGGTCCGGTCACATCAATAGCAATGCGTTCGAATGGCAGACCTACGTTATATTGTTTCATTTGACCTCTGGACCTTGTTTTGGGACCTTGACTGGCTGCACAAGTCGAACATCGGCGGCACCAGTTTTTCACATCTTGAAAGTAATTGACCCAATAAAATCGGTTTCGAATTTTGTCCATGGTTTTATTTATGCCTAGGTGCGCGCCTGATTTTCCACCATGGCATTCGGCCACTATATTGTCTACCATGCTCCTAGGAACCACTACTTGATTAAACACAGTAAGGCCATCGGCACTTTCCCAGGCACGTTTAAGGATGTTTTCCTCTAATATCAGTGAATCCCATTGTGCCCACAGTGATTTGAATATCACCCCTTGGTTTGCGATATCTTGCCATGATGGTCGTGGCTTGTTCTCTTCTTTCAATCGCAAGATAGGTCCTACATCTTTGTCGTTAAGTTGTGTGGTTCTAATCGAGGCCGACATCCATTCTTCATCTGGTTCTAACTTTATCTGGCGCACGTAGGTAATTCCTTCTTTCTGGTCAATTTTCCTGCAATGTTTACAATCCTCAGGGCAAGGTCTTCTGGACAATGCATCCGCATTATTATGCACCCTTCCCGCTCGGTGCTTAATTTGATAATGGTATTGTTGTAGCTTTTCTATCCATCTCGCGACTTGCCCCTCAGGTTGTTTCATTTTCATGAGCCACTGTAACGCAGCATGATCCGTTCTAATCAGAAACTCTTGTCCATAGAGATATTTGTGAAAGTGATCTACGGATTTAATGATGGCTAGGAGCTCCTTTCTGGTAACACAATAATTTCTCTCTGGTTTGAATAGCTTTTTGCTGAAAAATTCGATGACCCGTTCTTCTCCATCTTGTACTTGGGAGAGTACTGCTCCTATGCCATCGTTGCTCGCATCAGTATCTAATATGAATTTACCTTTGGGAATGGGATATGCAAGAATCGGACTAGAACATAATGCTGCTTTTAGTCTTCTAAATGCTTGGTCACATTCGCTATTCCATTTGTAAGAAGCTTTATCTTCTGACTAAGTCTATGTAATGGAGACGCTATTTTGGCGAATCCTTCTACAAATCGTCTGTAGTATGTACACAGACCCAAAAAGCTTCTCAATTCATGTTTGTCACGAGGTTGAGGCCATTCTTTTATTGCTTGTAACTTTTTTTCGTCGGTATGGATGCCTTCTCGGGAAACGACGTGACCCAAGAACTCAACTTTTTCTTGGAATAGAAAACACTTCTTTGAGTTTAGTTTAATATTTGCGTTCCTGATTCTTGAAAATACTTCTCGTAAATTGTCTAGATGATCTTCAAATGATTTTCCCATTACTATGACATCATCCAAATAGACTAAGCAGGTTTTCCAAGTAAGGCCTCGTAGAACGACTTCCATTAGTCTTTCAAATGTAGCTGGGGCATTGCATAGGCCAAATGGCATCATATTAAACTGATAAAGTCCACTTCCAGCAGAGAATGCAGTCTTCTCTTTATCTCTTTCAAAGATTCCTACTTGCCAATACCCACTTTTCAGGTCAAGAATAGAAAACCAATATGATCCTGCCAATGTTGTTAATGTGTCGTCTATTCTTGGCAGTGGGTAACTATCTTTCTTGGTCACATCGTTAAGTTTCCTGTAATCGACACAAAATCTAGTACTTCCATCCTTTTTAGTGACCAACACCACAGGAGATGACCAAGGGCTTGATGACTCTTCAATAACACCGTCGCTGAGCATTTTTTTAATGAGATTGTGAACTTCTTCTTGTTTGGCCAATGGTAGTCTTTTTGGGGGCTGTCTTATCGGTTGGGCATCGCCAGTGTTGATCGAATGTTGAATAAGCTTTGTGCGTCCCGAACTACTCTTAGTTTCAAAAATATTACTTTGTTCTTCTATAAACTCTCTCGCTTTACGAAATTCTTCTGGAGTGAGATGTTGCCAAGTTGACTTAAATTGCTGAAGTACCTCCGTTGGTAACTTACTTTTATCCTCCGAAGTTGGCTCTTCACATCTTGTTACTTTCTGGACTGGCTTAAATAATGCTACCACCTCCCCCTTATTAATTTTGACACTATTTGGGAAAATATTGGCGACTCTAATCGGGATGTCTTTATCGGTTTTAACTAGTGACTTTGCAACGAGGTAGGTGTTGGATAATTTCTGTTGGCTTATGAGTTCGACACAGCTTGATGTTTTACTTTCTAGCCTTCCAAAAATTATGGTCTGACTGTTACCGACCAGTCTTGTTGTACATACTGCCACGACCTTTATTGGTTCTTTATTGAAGTGACTATTTGACAAAATGAACTCTTCATTCCCAAATCTCAGGGTATTAAGTTTATTATCAAACGCAAATCCATGTTTACTTATCAAGTCCATTCCCAAAATAAATTCGTCTTCTATTTCGGCAACCAATACAGTGTGGCGAATCTTCAATCTTCCCAGCTGTAGGTCTATGTCTGTCTGCCCCAACACACATTAAGTGTTATTTTCTTTTCTGTTGTCGAATTTTATATCTCGTTGCAATTTTGAACTCAAGCAATGATATGGCAGCACCAGTGTCTACTGTTATGTTAACTTGTCTTCCATTTATAAGTCCGTCGATGTTAAGACTGTCAGCAGTATGTTTTAAGCTCTTAATTGAATAAATTTTGGGGGCTACATTCCCTTTAGCCAACACCCGCCCCTCTGCGTTGACTGGTTTTAGTTTTCCTGATCTCTTCTTCGGTACTCTGTCCCGCTAGATGGCGAGCGAGACCTTATTTGGACGCGACAATCGCGTTGAATATGCCCTGTACGTCCGCATCTGAAACACTTTACATTTGAAGGGGATCGTCTGCTTTCTTTCAAAGAGTCAATCTTCTCTATCAGTGATTGAAACATTTGGTTTAGCGTTTTTGAGTTGACCTCATGTTCATTGCTCATTTCTTCTCCCTCCTGAATTGAAACAGCTCTTACTTTTGGCCTGGACATATTATTTGATGATTCGATTTCAAGGGCTCGAATCAACACTTCACTGCTATTATGGAAGCGTTCTCGACGAAGTAATTTTGCTAAGTCCGTGTCTCGTAATCCGTTAATAAAGCGATCTACCGTGAAGGGATCTCTGTAATTTTCTGGCATTTCTGGGTAAGCTAAATACATCAGCCTCCTGATATGTGCTTCATACACTTGCAATGATTCTCCTGGTCTTTGTTGACGAATATTTAATTCTGACCAATGTAAATTTCGCAAGTGTTCGTCTCCATACCTTCTTTCTAACGCTGCCACTAAAGCGTTATAATTCTGTTTTTGTTCGACTGGAATGGACCGTAAAAGTCCCAGAGCAGGTTCTCGTAGAGCTACTAACAATGCTCTAGCTTTTTCCTTCATGCCAACCATTTGCAGCAGCGGCAGCTTCAAACTGTTGTTTATAAGTAGACCAGGAAGACGTACCATCGAAATTTGGAGGCTTAATGTTTTGGTTGGAATTCACAACACATCCCTGAGCTTTCATTTTGTTGTGTTCTTTTTGAAGCTGTATAAGCTGTTTTGACGCGTCCTGGAATTTTTCTTCCATGGTTTGAAAAACTTCTTCCCTAACATTCTGTACCTTTTCTTCAACATTATGTACCTTTTCTTTTACATTCTGCAATTTATTTTGTACCTTTTGTTCCACACTATGCATTCTTTGAGTTATTTCTTCCTTAAGATCTTCGGTTGCAGTCTTAAACTCTTCTCTCAGCTGTTCGGAGTTGCTTTTTATTTGGTCAAAGTTTTCCTGCATGTCGTTCTGGTTTTGTTCGATGGTCTTTCTCATATCATTCTGATTTTGTTCAATAGTGTGTTTCATGTCGTCCATGGTGTGTTTCATATCGCCCTGGTTTTGTTCAATGGTCTGTTTCATGTCGTTCTGGTTTTGAGCCATTTGAGCTGCTAGAGCCTGCATCATTTTAGTTAAATCTTCCATCTTGGCCAATCTTTGTCTAGTAAGCATCAACTTCGTGATAAATCACTTAAAACGTGTCTACAAAGCGAATGTCGAAGTCGGTTTTTTCAATATCTCTTCCAATTCTTAAATAGAACCTAATGGAATGTTCTGGAATATACTGGTAAATGCTACTCTTTCTGCTACTAGGCAAATGTAGAAGTCACTTTTTGATTATCTCTTTTGGTTTTCGAATACACCGTCGTAGAATGTTATGGAATATTCTAGAAATAATTTCTAATTCTTAGTTTTGAAATGTCGAAATCAGTATTTGTATATCTCTTCTAGTTTTTGAATAGAACGTCTTAGAATGTTATGGAATCTTCTAGAAATTCTTTCTAATTCTTACTTTTAAAATAACTAAACTAATGTCGAAATCGGTATTTGCATATCTCTTCTAGTTTTTGAATAGAACGTCGTAGAATGTTATGGACTCTTCTAGAAATTCTTTTTAGTTCTTACTTTTGAAATTACTAAGCTAATGTCGAAGTCGCTTTTTGGATATTTCTTCTGGTTTTCGAATAGAGCGTCGTAGAAAGTGATGGAATATTCTAGAATTTCTTTCTAATTCTTACTTTTTAACTAACTAAGCTAATATCGAAGGCGATTCTTAAATATCTCTTTTGGTATTTGAATAAATCAATATCGAACTTCTTCGAATATTCTGGAAAAATAACTTACTCTTCTTCTGTCCAATTGTCCTAGCCGGTGGTACTATGTAAGGATAGTCTTTGCACTATTCAGTACTGAATATTCTGGCAAAATCACTTACTGTTCTTCCTTTCAATTGTCCTAGCCGGTGGTACTATGTAAGGATAGTCGTTGCACTATTTATTTCTTTTAATCCCACTTCTGACACCAATTGTTACGGGTTCACAACGACAAATTAAAACTCGCAATTGTTGAAAACGATACGTCAATTTATTTTGACAAATTATGTACAAAAACACGCACTTAAACTTACTAATACTTGTTAATAATTCACTACTTTAATACGCCTATTAACTTCGCGTTAACATCTAGCGATCACTACCATTGGTTATCTCTGACTGCCCGATGCACGACGTCCGGCCCTATATATAACGGGCTGCCTACTATTCGAGAATTTTCCATCCTTGTTCGATTCGGAATTATTCCAACCTTTTCTAGAACACGGACCGTTCGCATACCAGTTTGTCACAGATAACGCAACTAAAACCTAGATTAAGAATACAACCATAAAATACGTCAACCTAATACTACACTAAACCTAAATAAATTCTAACTATAAAATTTAAATAACTTAAATTTGTAACAGTATTTAAAGAATAGGTTTAAAATCCCTGTGACTAAAATTATCAAAAAATAAACTACTTACCTTTGGTTAAAAAAGTCATTTTTTAAAAAATTTTATAACTCTTCGCACTTCTTAGAAATAGCACATTAAAGTTAGTGAAAAATAATGAACCATAAAAAACAATTGCTGATTGTCAGGAAATGTCAAATTCAAGCCTGCTTTGGCAATGAAGCCAATTATGCTGGAATTTTAAGGTGCCATTATTTAGCTTTTTTGGCCAAAATATTGGGATTTCAGACTAAAGTGCGCCGCCAGAAAATAAAGAGGGTTAAATCTCTAACGTTGTCCTTATTTCCCGCTGACCCTTCCTCACTGTAAAATCTAAGGATCTTTCTTCAAATTGTCTACGAGTTTTTTTTGGAACAATAAACAATAAACTTGCATTTGCATGCAAGATTACGTCCCTGATATGACATTTGTTGTATAAAAAACAAATATATCTCATTCAGGGACTCTAATTTTGCATGTAACTGCAAGTTCATTGCTCTATCTCAAGCGGCCTTAAGGTGTAAAGGCTGGTAGCTACAAAGAATGTAAAAAGGAAGATTTTTGTTTACTTAACTTACTGAAGCCTCATGATGTCAAATTTTAAGCTATATTTGTGTGCGCCCATGCGTTAGCATCACTTAAGAAAAATTTATACATTTTTATAACTCCAATTTTCACCTAAGACCAAACAAACATTTTTTAAGTCTCAAATGTTTTAAATATTTTTTAAATTATAAAAAATTCTAATTCTAAAATTTGACTTTATTTCATTGCTTGATTTTTTGGGCGCTTTCCTGTGCGTAAATTTTCTGTTTGCTTTTTTTTCTTTCCCTTATTTCCAGTCACCGTCAGCGGCGTAGCTGGAAGTCATGGGGCCCCCGGGTAAACAATTTTTTTGGGGGCCCTCATAAGTCAATAAGAATATAAAATGCTTGTCCACAAAAATTCTTTTTATTGCTTTTCAATTTGCAAAATCATTCATCTCATCATCGTTTTACTACGTATTTTTAAGCTACCTTTTTTAAAGCAAGCTATTTTTTAAACCATATGCATATAAAATATACATTTACAGTGGCGGCTCCAGGATGTACGAAAGGGAGGGACCAAGAAGGTAGTAAATTAATTTTTTTTTAACCAGATGAAAATAAAATGCGCGGCAAGCGAAAATTTTAATACAAGTTAAGTAATTTTTGTGACAAAAAATGTTGATTTTAAGTTAAAATTTAGTTTATAACAAGTTTTTTGTTACATTTAAGTTACGAATTTATTGCCGCTTAAAAACGATGTTTTTACTCAGGGCCCCTGTTGCCCCTTTTACGTCAGGGTTCCGGGCACTGCCTCGGTTTGCCCAACGATAGCTACGCCACTGGTCACCGCTTTACCATTCCCCCCCCATACAAATTTCGTTCCAGAATCACCGGTGCCCTGAGGACTGGATTGGGTTCCTTGCAAACAAGCGTGGATCGGGCTCAAAAATTAGGAGGATCGACATTTTTTTTTATAGCGAAGGGTAATTATTAATAAAATTTGCATTTATTTTTTCTAGGGGGGTAACTACAAACTTACCCCTTCCCCCCATGAAGCCGCGCCTGCAATACAGCAGTATCTAATGAGGCGTAAGGGTGAATTTAATTTAACGAAAGAAACCTTTTTTTTTTGGTCAAATGTTTCGCAGCCCAGTTCTTATCAAGACTTTTCATCGAAAATATATAGGCCCGGTAGAGTGGGGCACGACGCTGAATAATCATGTTATATAAAAAAAGTTAAATCTTCTTCTTCTTGGATATTCGTCTGATTGTCTTTGGCTTGTACAGTCAGGGACTTTTTAAATTGCCGTGGTACTTTTTTCTGTCAAAATTCAGCAATAAAATATGTCAGAAAAAGAAGTTTCTTAAATATGTACAGGGTCATTGATTATACACGGTGTTTCACGAACATCGAAACAAAAGCCTTTTTGGGTATTTAAAGTGCGAATTTGGAGAAACGCTCGGACAAGTCGATTTTGTTTGCGCGGGGGACAATTTTTGGCTCTCTTGAAATTTTTGTAGCACGAACCCCCTTTGAGGGGTATACTTTACCCCTAGATTTTGAATAGGGAAAGCTAATCTAGTGATACCTTGTTTTGAAGCTCTCTTGAATATCTTTATATCCGTGTAAAAATTTCGAAAATCCATTTATTAGTTTTTGAGATATTTGCTTTGAAATTTCCAAATTTAACATAAAATGAAAAAATAAAAATTAACTCCGAAAAATAATAAAATTAATTCTAATTAAATTTTTATTTTATCAATCCATGTTAAATTTGAAAGTTTGAAGGCAATTACCTCAAAAACTAATAGATAGATTTTTGAAATTTTTACATGGTTGTAAGGACATTTAAAAGGCCCTTAAAACAAGGTATCACTAGATAAATACTTGTTGATGTTGCAATTTTTGTAAACACATTTAAATAACTAGGTATATTTAGTTTTAAAAGTCTGGCGAGTGCCGAATATAAACAAATAGGTGTAGAAAATCCTAGTACTTTCCACGCAGAAAAATTCACACACATTCGTTTCTGCTTAAAAATAAATACAATCTCAACCGGATTTATTTTTTAAAAAATCAAATATTTCATAAACCGTCATTCCAACTTCAATATTTTGAACACAATCAGCTGTATCGTGACATGACCATCAAAAAAATCAGCCCACTTTGTTGACGTCACAACAAAGTGGAGGCTCGTGGGCCGTCCATTTTGATAGCCCTAAGGATACTTATTGCTTTATAGGGCGGCAATTTAATAAGCCTCTGACTGTAGTTGCCGATTCAACGATTAAAGCTACGTTGCCACTGACGTAACATACATTAAAGAAATAATTATAAACGTTTTGTGCCCATTAAAGCATCCAAAATTGTTAGTTGTTTACAAGGGCGGATCCAGAGGTGCTTCTCGGGGGGGGGGGGGGTCACTTTCGGTGACATTCTCTGTTGGTAAAAAACGGTATAAATTTTTTTAAGCAGCATTTTATTGAATTAGTCAGTGGTTGTAATTTCGATGATAACAACAATAGACACTTTCATGCGCCAAAAATTTTGAGTTTTTAATAGCAAAAACATTACTTTTTACTCATTTTTTGTATATTCAAAAAATTCTCGGGGGGGGGGGGGCAAGTGCCCCTAGTGCCCCCCCCCCCTGGATCCGCCACTGGTTGTTTACCCATTGTTACTATTTTTCTATTTATTAATTTTTAAAGCATCATTGAGCAAACATACAATTCTCCACTTTTGGTATCCAATGAAGCAACCCAAATTAGTTCTTGACTATTAATTGTTATTCAAACAACATTCAACAATTTTTTTTGCGATTTGTTGCTTATTGTTGCCGTGAACATGAAACATTCGAAACCAGGTATCAACTTTTTATTTCTACTGCAACTGCAACTACTGTTTCTGCTTTGTCGTGTTTACAGCTGGAATTGGAAACCGGAGGCAAGCAGCAACAACCGATATTTTTTTCCGAAAGATAGAGCAACTTTGAGATACCTTTTCGGAAGCAAGCAACAAAAACACACTACCCAATTCCCTCTTTGAATCAGCGTGCGTTCGAGGAATTGAATCCACCATCACAGTGTTCATCAGATGCACATTCGAAAATCAAGTGATTGAAATCACTCTTAACGATGTGGTCTCTACTGGTCGATGATCTTCTTGACATCTTAGAATCGCTGGGTGTAGAGGTATTGAGCTACGCGGATGACGTAGGAGCAATCATTAGAGACATTTTTGAGGAAGAAATCTCTGGAAAGATACAAGAAGTACCAAACACGGTAAAAGACTGGTGTGACAGGGAACAGATGTCTGTTAATCCCAGCCAAGGCCAACACAAAAATAGAGGCCACGATCCTGAAAAAATCAGCTATTCTCCGGGGGCTGAATTTTACATTGCGTCTTATGGGAGGTCAGACGTTTTTTTAAGATATTTTTAAAATGGCACTACAGATTTCCGCGAAATTTCAGTTAAATATTCTCAGACACCATACCGATATTCTAACAAAGTTTTGTAAGGAAGCAACATGATTAAAAGGTTAAAATCTTCAAGATTTAGCATTCCTTATTCTGAATTCAAATTACCCGCCATGTACCACATGCCAACTGTTATATTTGACATGTATTTGACTTTGTCATCTGTGATTGTCACATTCGATTCTGCTTTAAACTTAATTTTTGTGTGAGCTAATGAAGCGGCTTTGAAAAATTAAGGATTACTATAGATTTAAACAAAATTGTTCTGAAAGAATATAGTAAAAATAATCTCAAAACCGGCTTTATTTTTAAAAAAATCAAATATTTATGAACCGTCATTCCAACTTCAATATTTTAAAGACAATCAGTTGTGTCGTAACGTGACCATCAAAAAAAGATCAGCCCTGGATGTGACGTTAGCAAAGTGGAGGATCGTGGCCCGTCCGTTTTGATAGCCCTGTCCCAGCAAAACAGTCATTATACCGTTCACCTGTAAATCTGACTCCTCCGGAGATTCACGGTGAAATAATTTCATTTGCGTCAGAGGGGAAGTACCTAGGGGTCACCCTAGATACGAGGCATGCAAATTCTACCTCAAGCGTCAAATCGGTTTAAAAAAAACAAAATATAATGAATACGGACGTGATGAAAGCGGAATAATAAGGTGGTCACGTAGGTAGATATATATGTAGTATAGTAGTTGATACGTAATATCTTTATTAATTTGAGTTCGTGCTGTGCTATATATTCTCTCTAGCATTAAACAAGGTCCTTGATTCTTGCCAAGCCACAACATCGCATCTAGATACGAAGGTTTATGATAAATTTCTAAATTTATGCAATTTACAGGATGTATTGTGGGTTTTGGTATAATTGAAATTGAAATTAGAGCATAAATACATGTTTAAAAAATCGAAAACTGTAGCACTCATGTCCGGGAGAAGTAAGGGAGTGTCATTCAATTTTTCTCTACAATTTGTTAAGAAAGTTAAAAGTGGTTTATAGATGCCATTAAACACTCTTCATGGTGTCCACAATAAATCTGCACAATTAACTTTAGAAATTCTACAATTTTAATCCACAATTTGATAAATTTTTACTCAACTAGTTTTTAGAAAAAAAATAACAGACATAACCCCAAAATTTTGACAATTGCCAAATAATGTAGTGCGCATGCGTGTGTTTTGTGAACGCCGTTTATTTACATTTTGCTGTGCATTGCGTTTGTCGTGTAAAAATATGTTTTTTCTGTGTAAAATGGAAAATAATTTACATAAAACATGTGCGGTTCGTGGAGAAATGTCCGGAAGAAGTAAGGGAGTGCTTGTATTTTTCTTTATAATTTGTTAATAAAGTTAAGAGTGGTCTATAGATGCCGTTAAACACTCTTTATTATGTCGACAATAAATCTACTATTGATAGTGTGTGACGTGACGTAACGGAGTAGGTTCCAAAACCGCCAAAACTGACGCATGCGCAGTAACTAAAATCCTGTGTATCCGAAAAAGCAACACTAAAAATTAAATGAGGGTCCTGGCTTCAGCATCGCGTGTGAGAATGCATGGGTATGCCCCATATTTATGCTCTAACGTATTTGGTGGTAACTATTTAATATGAAGTTTTTGGAACCCTTATTTGAGACTTCGTTGCGGTTCATAGAAAGTGAAAAATAAGTAGAACACTTGTCAAACCTGCGCAGACTGGATTAAATGGGAATAAATTGAAATCCGCCAGTTTTTCACAGATTGTGCAAGGCCAGCTTTGACTAGCAAGATTTGAAAAGCGGCGCACTCTGGTCGAACTTCTAGAAAAGCTGGCCAGAATAACATTTATAATTAACGGGTGCTAAAATTTACGTTTGGTTTATAAGGTTATAGGTTATTTCACAATAACAATATTGAATATCAAATACCAAATTGCAAATAATGCAAGGACCTAAAACTATAAACAACAAGTGAAATTAAAGAAAGAAAAATAAGAAAAAAGTTGGTATTGAGACACTGCACACCTGCATAGATGGAAGATTTCCGAAAATTTATGTGTGGTCTTCGGTGGTTCAATGCTTAGAATGTTTGCGTACAGAGCAAGAGGTTCCGGGTTCGAGTCCCGGCCGAAGACAAAAACTTTTTTCTTATTTTTCTTTCTTTAATTTCACTTGTTGTTTAACAATATTCAATTTTTGAATCATTATATTTATAT
Organism: Aspidapion aeneum; assembly: GCA_963576565.1. Lineage (NCBI taxonomy): Eukaryota > Metazoa > Arthropoda > Insecta > Coleoptera > Brentidae > Aspidapion > Aspidapion aeneum. The sequence continues at coordinate 40,000,538 of OY755046.1, read as the reverse complement.
ACAGGGTGTAGCAATATTCCCTAACGATAAAAACGACACTTAAAAAAGATTTGTAGGTTCTTTAGCCGTTCTTAAACACGAAACTTAAATCTCTCAATATTTGTATTAAATATTTAAATAATTAAAACTTAAAATCATACAGCGTGATCAAAATTAAATATAACTACATTCTTCTAATTTATTTCTTATGAATTTATTTATTTTTCTAAATACCAAAATGAATCATTTCATCAATTTTTGTTTGAAGTTTGTTAAAAAACTTTAACATGCAGGGTGTCCTCTTAAGGATGACTGTCAAATTTATTTTAGAAAATAATACCGCTATGACGGGACTTATTTTTGTTATTAAGTCTGGCTTTGCGAATTTACCTAAAATATTTTTTCCCTAGCAAAAATTATATCATATTCATATTCGTTAAAAAGAATCTGCATAATTTGGACCCCTCAAGTATACCTCCATCTACACTTACCCAGAGAAAGGATAAAAATATTGATGAGTTAATATCTAAATTTTTAAAGAAATTTAATCTTTAGGTTTGCTCTTTTTTAAAATTAGCTATTTTGAAATTTTTTAATAAGTTGAATTGATTAATGATCAAAAATATAGAATAAAAATTAAGAATAAAGTTTTTGTAACTAGAAAACGTTTTTTTTTCGTAAATAAAAAGTAAATTATCAATTTACTTTTACTTAATCATTAAAAAAATCACATTAATTTACTGGACTATCTCGTTAAAAAAAGAACAAAATATAGTTTTTAATCAAATTGGATAGTTTTTAATTTTTTTAAATTAATTTATACAAATATATAATATGCGCATGCGCACACACACAATAAATATACAGTAAAAATATTGTGCACAACCCTTAAACAATTTTAAAAATCACCCAAAACGTCAAAAGTTTTTTCTGGATATCTGTTTTCAGAATCGTAATGAATATTTTAGAGCATATTTGTAGTTAATACTTACTTTCATTAGTTACCTAACCTTTTACATTTTAATTAAACAGCGCTATACAATAAGCAGAAAAATAAAAATATTTCAAATATTACTTACTAAATACCTTAAATACTGTTATCCATAACTAATTAAAAACGTCAGTAGATTTTTAAAACAGCCAGATGAATACAAACCTTAGCAAAATATTTATTTGGTGAAATTAATAACGCTAATAAGAAAGCGTAACCTAAGGCTGACAGGACGGCGCAAACAAATAAATAGTAGTTTACCTAACTAGTGCGGAAAGTGCCTCTTTTCCGCACGCGATTGCAGATGGCCAAACGACGCGATAGCGGAGTTTGGCCAGCAATCAAGTGCGGAAAAGACACTTTACGCACGAGTTAGGTACATTATTTTTTCTATAAGCGTGAGGAAAAAACTAAAAATTAATCAGAAAATTATTTATATTCAAAACATTTTAATCAAATCAATTATTATTATTAACATTAATATTAAAGGTGCAGTTTGTAGCGTGCTGTAAGTTGATAGCAGAGGCAAGTGTTTTCTCAAATGAAGTGGCAGATTTGAAACTTGGGTTTTGGTTCTCCACTGCGTTCTCCAAGTTTTCGGAAACATCTGTTGCAACTGTGGTCATGCATTTGGGGCTGGATTGAGGCACTTTGGAAGGTTGTATGGTAGAAGAAAGTTGCTGACTAGTTGAAGGACCAGGGTGGCTGAACTTCAAAATTTTATTCGAAATATTTTTTTGGAATCCAGTTGAACTGTCAAGGTACCCTTCTGCGACACTTGAAGATTTCCATCCACCGAGTCGTTTGATATTGGTTATTCCTTCGCCTGAATCTGCCAACATTGTTGCGGCAGAACGTCGGAAGCTGTGGCCCGTGTATAATTCTGGATTTGAAAGCTTCAGATAGCATGCGATATCTGATGGCATTTTACCGAATGTATTAATTCCAATGCATTGTACCGTACATGCTCCTTTTTTGTAGTTTACGAAGAACCGTCTATGTGGGGTCTCTGGTTTCCTTAAGTTGACATATTTTCGGATCAATTGGAGAAGTTTTCCATTCTCGGCTTCTTCTGAAATAGCAAAACTTCTAAATGTATGGTTTTTTGAGTCAGGATTTTTTATAATGATCATATTTCCTTTTTCTTCAATGTCATCTAGGCACATTTTTGCTAGTTCTTCACGGCGACATGCGCCCGCCAAACCAAAAATCGTGGCAACTTTCATATGCAAATAAACTAGGTCAGGAGCTTCGTTTAAAAACTTGAAAATTTCTTCTTTTGTGAAGATTTTTGCCTTCTTGGGTCTGAATCCAACGTTTTGTTTTTTCAAGTAGGCCGTAACTTTAAAAAAATTGCTTAAGTCAACGTTTTTTCTGAGTTTTATTTCACTTTTGAGCATAGAATACCTCGACCAAAGGGTATTCGGTTTGCACGTTTTGGAAATTTCGGAGAAATATGCCAAAAAAACAGCTTCTTGAAGGGATTTGATGCCTTTAGCGTGGCACCATCTCTCAAACAAACTATATTCCTTCTCATACCTGTGACGAGATTTTGAAGGAAGCAGGTCCAAATTAGCGATTTTAGCGGCTTCCAGAACTGACTGGGGTAGATCTTCGTCCGAAGAATCCATTGAAAATCTGATTTTTTTGTTTGAAAAATTCAAAAGACGCTTGTATCTGCAAAATTGGCTTTGTTTTGACAGTTTGTTTGTACTTTGTTGCTATGGTGATTTAAGATGCCAAATCTAAAACCACTAGTGTTCATTGTTGTTTAACATTGACAATGACGATATTTATACCGGGGAGGTTAAAAACTTATAATTTGAACCTATTTTAGTCAAAACTTTATTTTATCGAAAATATTGAAAATATAGCAGAATTTTAGTCAATTTGAATATTTTTAGGATATTTCGTGTGGTAGGAAAGATACAAATGTATTTTGAACGGTCTAAATGTTATAGAACACCTCAAAATCGTAACAAATTTACTTTTCCTAAAAAAATATTTTTCCGCACTAGTGCGGGAAAGTGGCACTTTCACAAAATCTCCTATTTTAGTCTCTTCGATGTTCATCTCTGACCAAATTTGGCATTGAAATCTTCCATTACTAGTGTCAGATGGGTTTTGTGCTCTTCCATGGCTTTTGAGATGTCTTCATAGAATGCTTCGATATGCTTGTCATAGTAGGTAGAGGTGGAGACATATACCTGAATTACTTTAAGTGATGTTCTTTTCATTTCAAGTGTTAGATAGGCAACGCGATCTGAGATTCCTTTAATAGTACTTGCCCAAGTAACATTTCTTTATTTATAGCAGAAGCTAAAAGGTTGCCAGTGCCTTTCCTTAAAACCATTAGTTTCAATGTTTGGTCGCTAGCACGTTCCCATCATCCTTATATACCCCTTAGGCCTCCTAAATGGGACTCCCCAATTGGTGGTGGCAACGTATGTATTAAACTCACTATAAAACCATAAGAAATAAACTCCAGCTTCGCCCTATAGCGGTTCCACCAGTATAGAACCTTTTAGAGCCTAAAGCTATTATGCCAGGTTCTAAAAGCAACTCAGAAACGTCCTCTATCCTATTATAAAACTAGATTTGGTAATTTGGTATCCTGGCGATTCTGTTGAATACCATAATACCTTTAGAGTAAAGAAGTTTTCCTATAAAAGCTATGGCGATATTTTAGATTCACAATGGCTATATAAAATAATTTAGGTCATAAAATTGCTCCCAAAATTATTTTATCACATAAAAATATACCGAGTTTGTCGTTTTGTTGATGATGAAATTACCTGCCAGATTTATTTTTCTGATAAAATCGTATCTGAAAAGCTTTCAAAACAAGCGCGCCAGCTCAAGAATGCTTTTTAATAGTTTTTTAATAACAAAATAACAAATATTTAAAATTAAAAAGAAATCATTTACACTATTCACCATTAAAAAAGTCTGTTTGGTTTACATAAATCAAAATTAAAGTAAAATTATTGTTAAAAAACACTGCTAAAACGGCTAGATAAATATTTTCTCTTTACAATATTTTTTAAATAAATTTATATACGCCATTATGGTTTCATAGTGGTCACTTAGTTTTATTTGTTACTGTATCGCAACAAGGATTTTTGAGTGCCCTTATGAAACCAACAAAAAAGAACAACCTCACTTAAATTTTTTATATTTTTTTTAAAGTGTTTAAAAGCGTATAATTCAACACTTTTAAATGTTTTTATCATGCAATTTCGACACAATCGAGAGGGCCAGTGCAATGATATTCGTTGTGCCTGCAGGTTGGAGGACAACCTCTTATATTGGCCGTAAAAACAGGCCTTATCTAGGCCTGGGAGTCCTACCCAGGACGACAAAAATTCAACAATTATTAATTATTGGGCTTTAAATAATCAATCTTGCAATAGGTAGGTACCATTCTGTACCTAGGTATATCTATTATTTTTACAAGAAATACCTAAAAAAATAAAACACGAAAGTATTTATTTCCTTCTGTTAGAACCCTTAAGGAAATAAGGTTTTATATGGCCGCCTATTAAAATAATATTTAATATACAGCTATGGGTAACTATAAATACAAAAGAATTAAGTTTACCTTTAAGCCTTCCTATTAAACCTTTTTAAAATGCCTAAAAGTAATGGCAAAAACCAAAAGTCTAAAGTTTATATTTACCACTCTTAAAAATCTTAAGGAAACTAGGTTCTATGTGGCCGTCTATCTAATCATATTTACTTTTAAATTACTGATAACTATAAAAACAAAGTGATATAAGATAACCTTTTAGCTCTTTTATAAAATACTTTTGTCATTACCTAAAGTAATGAAAAAAACTAAATGACCACAGTTTATGTTTATTTCTTTTTAAAAACTTTAGGTAGAATGGTTTTATAAGACCATCTTTATAAATCAGAAATCAATAAAACCCAAAGTATCTAAAAGGAACAGAAGGAATATCAGTTTTATTATACTCCCTTTATAAATCAATTTTTGGTTGTATAACACCCCTTTAGGTAATTGGCAATATAAATTACCTTTATGTAGCCAAATTGATTCTAAAACCCATAACAGCACCCTCTAAGTATCCTAGGAAGCAAATTAATAAAACCTTGAGTGGTAATAATGTTACTTGGGTGCTATTATCTTCATTAGCTTTATGATATAGTAGATTACCGGAGTTCAGTTTTATCCGATTTTCTGGTTTTCGTCGGGTTTGTTCATCTATTTTTTCGTCGGTGTTCATTGACCTAATCTTATATGTTCATATTGTTAGTTTTACTAGAGTTTACAGGTGTGGGATTCGGAGAGTTTCCTTCCCACCTGGGGACCAGTTCCTTTTGTTTTTAAATTCGCCATGATTTTTCTTATTGGGTATTGGCATTAAAACAACACGCTTGCCAGGCGTGTTAATGAGCTTATATTCAGCCGTCCAATCTGGGACAGACGCTGTTTGCAGCCGCTCATTATGAGTCAGACGCTGCTGTTGTTTGCTTTTCTATTTTCCCCAAAAAAAAGGGTTGCCACCTACGCTATATTCGCGGTACCGAGGCCCTACTTTCATACTGGTGTGGTCTTCTCCCGTATCCCTGGGAAAGGGACCCTAGACAGATGCTAACCCTCCGGGTCAGAGAGTACCTAAAATCTACGGAAGGCAAAGGTCGAATCATTTCCCCTGATAGACATCTTATGAGGTCTACCCGTACCTATGACCAGCTTTTCTGGAAATTGGACCAGTGTGCGCCGCCATTGAACTACATTCGTGGTAAAATATCATATGGAGCCACTGATCTCAAATAAAGATATATAATAGAGGATCACTGCTTATTCCACCTCTAGGGGTCGTGGTTTACACTAGGCTTGTAAGGTCACTGCGTCCTGAAGCCTGGCGACACAGTTTTCGTGATTAGCTGACCGTATATGCTTGTAGGGTCACTGGATCCTGGAAACCTGGTATCTCAGCTTTCGTAATCCAGTGACTCGAATACACGCATTATAGAACATTGACTTATTGGACTTGACCAAAGTAAATGCGTCAAATCCAAAATGTGGCCAATTTCACCATTGACATTTCGTTCTCTGCTCTGGTTTAGAAATGTCAGGTCTTTTTTTTTTTGTTTTTGCTATTTTTTTCAATTAAATTTGGGATAAAATCTAACTGTCAACAACTGTTCAGGGTCTTAAAACATTACTCTTTCCATTAGAGTAATAAAAGTCCAAGATTTACTTTATTTTCCAACAAAAAAACAACAAAAATAACAACCACACAGATAATTCAAAGAAATAATTTCATTGGTCAAGTTTTTTATTCACAGTAAAAGAATTGTGCTTTAAGCCTTTGTAAACACTAAGTATACAGACTGTTGATAAAATATATTGCCAAACTTCAGAGGATAAATCTTTGAGTGATTTTAAGAAAAAAACTTTTTATATATATATAACATAGGATAGGTTGTTAAAGTTCTAATTTTTTCTTTGTTTTTTCTTTATAACTAGGGCAGTTTTTGAGATGTTTAGCTGAAATCTGGCACGTGTTATTGACTATAAAGCATACATCATTTATCATGCCAAATATTAGGATAAAACTACAGTGTGATATTTTTTTCGGGGTCATGCCCCTTTTCTTCCCCACAACTTTTTTGCAGTAAGTCACTGGCAGATTGAAAAATATAAAATGAATTCCTTGTTTTTTTCAAAAACTTTTTGATTTCCTTTTGTGTCTCTAACCGTTTTTAAGAAAAAAGATAAAAAAATATAATTTGTATCTTCGATTGCTATTAAAAAACTACAAGAAGTTCGCATAAAATAAAATAATATAATGTAGTGATTATTTTAAAATTTAATATCATTTAGTAGGGTACAAATTTTCCTTTTTTTTTTTTTTCTCAAAAACTGTTAGAGATACAAAAAAAAGTTACTGAACAAAACAAAGAATATATTTAATTATTTTGAATCTGCCATTGGTTTACGGCAAAAAAGTTCTGGAGAAAAATATCACCCTGTAGTTTTTCCTGATATTTGGCACGCCTAAAAATGTATGCCTTGCAGCTAAATATACATTTGAAATTTGAACCAAATATCTGAAAAACTGCACGAGCTATAAAGACAAAACAAACAAAGAATTGAAACTTTCGAAAACTAAGCATTTGCAGTACCATGCTTATTTGAAGTTTTTTTCTTAAGATTACTGAAAAAATCATCCTCTGAAGTTTGACGACATACTTTATCAACACCCTGTAAAGTTAGTATTTAGTAGAGTCCCTGTATGTTGACATATTTGAACATATCCAAAAATGTCAACATACAGGGACCCTAGTATTTACTAGCTTGTATTTTTAATTTTATCCCATCACCTTGCATTTTCTAATGCGTAGCACTATTATGCTGGGGTTAGATTTATATGACCTATTTACCAGTAGTTTTGTTATTATTTGTAAACATAAATGCATTTTATTGACATATAAACCCGCAAAAATGAAATTTTCCCTCTGTTGGACTCGCATTTAAGTGGGAACTTTCCGTCCCTCAATAAACTACAATATCGTTTTATAAATTTTATAGCATGTGTTGATTAAAGTCAAACATCTAGAGTTCGACTCAAAGTTAAGATGTCAAAGGAAAAAAAACTAAGGGGTGTCCGTTAGGGATATAGACTTTCCCAACTTGCCTAAGTTTTGATTGACTTCAAAAAGGGGAGAGTTTGTAAAGTAATCTACTTATATTACCAGGGCTATCAAAACGGACGGGCCTCTATCCTCCACTTTGTTGACGTCACCACGGGGACTGATTTTTTTTAATGGTCACGTCACGACACATCTGATTCCCTTTAAAATATTGTTTGAATATTTGTTTTTTTTTTAAATAAAGCCGGTTTTTACTATATTCATACAGAACAATTATTTTTTAATGTATATACCTTAATTTTTTAGAGTCGCTTCATTTGCTCACACTCAACTTAAATTTAAAGCAGAAGGAATGCTAAATCTTGAAGATTTTAACCTTCTAATCATCTTGCATACTTATAAAAGTTTGGTGGAATATCGGGATCGTGTCTAAGAATATTTAACTGAAATTTTGCGGAAATCTGTAGCGCCATTTTGAAAATACCATAAAAAAACTTCTGACCTCCCATAAGACACAATGTAAAAGTCAGCCCCCCAAGAACAATTGATATTATATTGGTTTTTCAACATATGACATCAGATGACCAGTGAGCACCGAAAAAATAAAGAGGAACGCAATGAAATGAGATTTCTTAACTGATTTTATTAAATTTGATTTATTTTCTAAGAGTCTCTGCATGAGTACATGGGAACATCTTCAACGTAACTTCAATTCTAAAATGCCGCTCTCTAGTGATGAAATTAACTTTGGATCTTAATCATCTGATTTTTGAGTCAAGATATCCATCTTAACTTGCGCCAAAGAAAATAGACAAATGCAAAGTCCCAAACAGATTAATAATCTTACCCAATGGACACTTTCATACTATGACCTAAAGTTTTTTAACGAGATGCCACAAGGACATCTGGAAAAAAAGATTTTTTTTTGCACAAAGGTGAATCATACGTCAAATCCAAATTTATTCACTGTATTTCTGGAGTAAGCTAAGAAACAAAATACAAGTACAAGTACAAACTACCAGAAATCGCTCCCTCTTCCGGGCGGAGTCATTCTTCACACTCATTCTTCACAAACATGTCAGACTGACAACGTTTAACTAAAGTAGTTTGAGCCTTCCACATCGGTCTAGGACAACTGGGCGCCGCCAACTCGGCGCCGCCAACTGGGCGCCGGGCCAACTAGGCGCCGGGCCAACTCGGCGCCGCCAACTGGGCGCCGGCCAACTCGGCGCCGGACTAAAAATTTTTTTTTGATAAAATGTGTAGATGAAAAATAAAATATATTAGGTATTTATATAAAAACATCTTTGAAAAATCCTTTACGCAATATTTTTTACAAGCTTTTATTTAGCTTCAGATGTTCTGTCTAACTAACTATCTATCAAATCTTGTGAAGCGTTTTTGACACACGTAGTGGTCCCATGACAATACAACATTAAGAAAAAAATATCCTCCCACCCTACCCCCACCCCTTCTATAGAAAAATGTGTTTTTGACACACTTCCCGTTATCCGATTTGGATAAAATTTGGTATACACATAGTGATCCGATAATAATACAACATTAAGAAAAAAATATCCTCCCACCCCTACCCCCACCCCCTTCTATAGAAAAATTTGTTTTTGACACACATCTCGTAATCCGATTTGGATGAAATTTGGTATACAGATAGTGATCCGAAGACAATACAATATTAAGAAAAAAATATCCTCCCACCTCTAGCCCCACCCCCTTTCATAGAAAAATGAGTTTTTGACACACTTCCCATTATCCGGTTTGGATGAAATTTGTTATTCACATAGTGGTCCGATAACAATACAACATTTAAAAAAAATATCCTCCCACCCTACCCCCACCCCTTCCATAGAAAATGCGTTTTTGACACCCTTCCCACTATCCGATTTGGATGAAATTTGGTATACATATAGTAATCCGATGACAATACAACATTTAAAAAAAAATCCTACCACCCTACCCCCACCCCTTCTATAGAAAAATGTGTTTTTGACACAATTCCCGTAATCCGATTTGGATGAAATTTGGTATACATATAGTGATCCGATGACAATACAATATTAAGAAAAAAATATCCTCCTACCTCTTCCCCCACCCCCTTTTATAGAAAAATGAGTTTTTGACACACTTCCTATTATCCGGTTTGGATGAAATTTGGTATTCACATAGTGGTCCGATGACAATACAACATTTAAAAAAAATATCCTACCCTACCCCCACCCCTTCCATAGAAAATGCGTTTTTGACACCCTTCCCATTATCCGATTTGGATGAAATTTGGTATACATACAGTGGTCCGATGACAATACAACATTGAAAAAAAAATCCTACCACTCCTACCCCCACCCTGATCTATGGAAAAATGCGTTTTTGACACACTTCCCATTATCCGATTTGGATGAAATTTGGTATACATATAGTGGTCCGATAACAATACAACAATAATGAAAAATGTCCTCCCACCCCTACCCCCCACCCCCTTCCATAAAAAATGCGTTTTTGACACACTTCACTTCAAATGACTTTTATAAAATTTGGTATATGCATAAAGGTCCGATGGCAATACAGCCCAAACAAAAAATATATTTCTAACTCTACCCCCACTCTCTCCTCCCCTAATAGAAAAACGAGTTTCCAAATAACTCACGATCAGCGATTTCATTATAACCTAGAATAAACTCTATTTAGTTACTTCTGCATTTTTCTGCTAGATTGATTCTTGCAAATAGTGATATTTAATTGATACGGATATCTTATCGTAATAACAATTTATTTGAAATTTGTTTTTGTTAAGTAAAGTTAAATCCATTAAGTCGACTGTTGAATCTTGCTAGTTGTAGTGTTTGGTAACCTGGTAATACTACAATTTACGTTTTTTATTACAACAATGGCGGATCCAACAATGAAAATGGCGGATCCAAAATGGCGGATTTTTTATTTATCAACCGATTTGTCTCAAACTTGAAATATTACATTGCTTGAGGTCATTTAACACAATTTTTAACTCAAACTTTAAAAAAACAAAATGGCGGATCCAAAATGGCGGACTTTTTTTTTATTAATCATTGTTTTTGAAATTATACGAAAATGTTTTATGAGACAGAATATTGCACTTTTTTGAGAACAATAAGTGGGTAATTAAAAAAAAAATTATACAAAGCTTTTAAAAAAATAGTAGGTAGGTACCATGTTTTTTAAAAATTATTAAGATTCAAAAGTATTTCGTTAGTTCAGAAATGACAAAAATTAAATTTTTTATAAACGTAAAGTTTAGTACTCGTGAATGAAGAAAACAAAAATTGTTCGTGGCTAAGCGGGTGTAGAAAGATTTTGTTTCTCTTGTCTTTTTCCGTAGGCAGCTCGAAAGCTGTCCACTTACGGAGGTCCAAGATCACATCATTAGATCGTGGACTACTGTCGGTTTACAGCTTTCGAGTTGCCCACGGAAAATACAAGAGAAACAAAATCTTTCTATACCCGCTTAGAAACGAATTTATTTAAAAAAAATTTTACCTACTCTGTAGATCTTTTTAAATCTAAATCACTATATGTATACCAAATTTCATCCAAATCGGATAACGCGATGTGTGTCAAAAACAAATTTTTCTATGGAAGGGTGTGGGGGTAGGGGTGAGAGGATATTTTTTTCTTATTGTTGTATTATCATCGGACCACTATGTGTATACCAAATTTTATCCAAATCGGATAACGGGAACTGTGTCAAAAAAACTTTTTTCTATAGAAGGGGTGGGGGTAGGGGTGGGAGGATGTTTTTTTTTGTTGTATTGTCATGGGACCACTACGTGTGTATCAAATTTCATCCAAATCGGATAATGGGAAGTGTGTCTAAAACTCATTTTTCTATGAAAGGGGGTGGGGGTAGAGGTGCGAGGATATATTTTTTAAAATATTGTATTGTCATCGGATCACTATATGTATACCAAATTTCATCCAAATCGGATAATGGGAAGGGTGTCAAAAACGCATTTTCTATGGAAGGGGTGGTGGTAGAGGTGGGAGGATAATTTTTTTTATGTTGTATTGTCATCGGACCACTATGTGAATACCAAATTTCATCCAAATCGGATAATGGGAAGTGTGTCAAAAACATTTTTCTATGGAAGGAGGTGGGGGTAGGGGTGGGAGGATATTTTTTTCTTATTGTTGTATTATCATCGGACCACTATGTGTATACCAAATTTTATCCAAATCGGATAAAGGGAAGTGTGTCAAAAACACATTTTTCTATAGAAGGGGTGGGGGTAGGGGTGGGAGGATATTTTTTTTTAATGTTGTATTGTTATCGGACCACTATGTAAATACCAAATTTCATCCCAATCGGATAATGGGAAGTGTGTCAAAAACATTTTTCTATGAAAGGGGGTGGGGGTAGAGGTGGGAAGATATTTTTTTATTAATATTGTATTGTCATCGGATCACTATATGTATACCAAATTTCATCCAAATCGGATTATGGGAAGTGTATCAAAAACTCATTTTTCTATGAAAGGGGGTGGGGATAGAGGTGGGAGGATATTTTTGTCTTAATATTGTATTGTCATCGGATCACTATATGTATACCAAATTTCATCCAAATCGGATAATGGGAAGTGTGTCAAAAACTCATTTTTCTATGGAAGGGATGGTGGTAGAGGTGGGAGGATATTTTTGTCTTAATATTGTATTGTCATCGGATCACTATATGTATACCAAATTTCATCCAAATCGGATAATGGGAAGTGTATCAAAAACTCATTTTTCTATGAAAGGGGGTGGGGATAGAGGTGGGAGGATATTTTTGTCTTAATATTGTATTGTCATCGGATCACTATATGTATACCAAATTTCATCCAAATCGGATAATGGGAAGTGTGTCAAAAACTCATTTTTCTATGGAAGAGATGGTGGTAGAGGTGGGAGGATATTTTTTTTTAATGTTGTATTGTCATCGGACCACTATGTGAATACCAAATTTCATCCAAATCGGATAATGGGAAGTGTGTCAAAAACATTTTTCTATGAAAGGGGGTGGGGGTAGAGGTGGGAAGATATTTTTTTATTAATATTGTATTGTCATCGGATCACTATATGTATACCAAATTTCATCCAAATCGGATTATGGGAAGTGTGTCAAAAACGCATTTTTCTATAGATGAGGGTGGGGGTAGGAGTGGTAGGATTTTTTTTTATTGTTGTATTGTCATCGGACCACTATGTGAATACCAAATTTCATCCAAATTGGATAATGGGAAGGGTGTCAAAAACGCATTTTCTATGGAAGGGGTGGTGGTAGAGGTGGGAGGATATTTTTTTTTAATGTTGTATTGTCATCGGACCACTATGTGAATACCAAATTTCATCCAAATCGGATAATGGGAAGTGTGTCAAAAACATTTTTCTATGAAAGGGGGTGGGGGTAGAGGTGGGAGGATATTTTTTCTTAATATTGTATTGTCATCGGATCACAATATGTATACCAAATTTCATCTAAATCGGATAACGGGATGTGTGTCAAAAACAAATTTTTCTATGGAAGGGGGTGGGGGTAGGGGTGGGAGGATATTTTTTTCTTATTGTTGTATTATCATCGGACCACTACGTGTGTACCAAATTTCATCCAAATCGGATAATGGGAAGTGTGTCAAAAACGCTTCATAAGATTTGATAGATAGTTAGTTAGACAGAACATCTGAAGCTAAATATAAAAGCTTGTAAAAAATTGCGTAAAGATTTTTTAAAGATGTTATTATATAAATAATATATTTTATTTTTCATCCACACATTTTATCAAAAAAAAATTTTTTAGTCCGGCGCCGAGTTGGCCGGCGCCCAGTTGGCGGCGCCGAGTTGGCCCGGCGCCGAGTTGGCCCGGCGCCGAGTTGGCCCGGCGCCCAGTTGGCGGCGCCGAGTTGGCGGCGCCCAGTTGGCGGCGCCGAGTTGGCGGCGCCCAGTTGTCCCATTCCGTTCCACATACAAGTTGCTTGACAAGGAAGTCTCGGACCCTCATTTGGGATATGAGAATTATGTTATTTAATTTTATACTTTTTTTTATAAAACTGTATTTATTGTTAAATTGTTACATTATAAGTAAATAAATAAATAAATAGATAACTTTACACTTACTACGCCGTGATGTATTGAAAAAAATATTTAAAAAATGACACAGGGAAACAAAAAAATACAAATAACAGCTGATTTTGACATCATTGACATTAATGGATGGTTGGACACCGATTCGATGCCATCAATTTGGTGGCTTGGTGCATTTCATCAGTTAATTTAGGAACTCGCCCAAGTGCATATTTACTAAAGGCATACTAAAGGTGAAGTTGAATAACCTACGATACGCGGGTGGCCCTGATTGGTTGAGTGGGCGTGCAGTTGATGATCACTACAAGGCCGTGGTTCGGAAGGCACGTTAAGTGGTCCCATGTTCAGAGCGTAGATGCCGCTAGCACGATAAAGACCCCTGTGTAGTATGAATTTGTGAGTGAATGAGTTGTGATTGTCCCGGGCACCAAGTGACATCTAGTCAGAATATCTTGGTGTCCTCCGAATTAAGCCGACAATAAGCCGACAGGCCAATACGCCTTTGTTACAAACTGACAATCTACAATATTCTTAGAAAATCTAAACGCAGCATGCCAGGTTCATGGCTTAAAAAAATACTCTGCCAATATATGGGTACCTACGCTCACACTAGGTACTATACTTATAGTGTACGTGTGAGCTAATATAACTATAAACGGAAATGTATTTTATTTAACTCCAGACTCAATTACCTTTCGTTTGATATCACACACGACATTTTTTCACATAAATTTTTATTTGGCTTGTGATCGATCGATTTTGTTCATTTTTAAATGGGACCATCCCGACCCAAGACCCAGCCTAGGTACCAAATTTCATTAAAATCGGGCAAGCGCAGAAAGACAGACATACAGACAGACGGCGCAACAAAAAAGTTTCAAAATCATCTGAAACGCAAAGATATATAAAAAATTTTGAAATCGGAGCAGATTTTTTTTTCTCGAAAAAATTAGGATCACCATAGCTCACACTACTATAGTATAGTAGTAGTGTGAGCTAATACTATAGTATAGTAGCAGTGTGAGCTAATATATGTTTATAAGAAAGAATCCAAACACGTCGAAAATCTGACTATCGATAACACACCAATAAATGAACCGTCGCAGTACAAACATCTAGGCACGTGGATAAACAAAAACCTAAATTTCAGAAAATTAGAGCACGAATCAGCAGGGCAAACAATGTAAATTTGACGGCGCTGCTACGTTTTTTCAGCAAATTTTTCTGGACACATTCCTCACAGGTAACATGAAAAGAAGAAAAGCAAACAGACGCAAAGCTTTTTTTTAAGATGATGCTATCATCGAACGCTAAGAATTTCAAAGACCGACAGAGTCACAGTAGTGTACGCAGAAATGAATCGGGGGGGGGGGGGCGTTGAGCGCGGATTGATACGCAGAGGTTAATTCTGGGGGGGCTTGAAGGCAGATCAATCCATTTTGATCTAGATTTTTCGGAAAAATTCATACTTTAGTAATCAATATTCAGTGACTCTGGGGGAGGGGCCTAGCCTTAGCAGCGAACAAAGAACGGATGCAGATAATAATTATTTAAATGAAAGAAAAATATTCTGCCTCTTAAAATCAAAAAGTTAGAACACTTTAGTCAAGTCAGGTTGAGGAACAAGTAAACAAGAAAATAAAAATAACTAAAGGATAAAAAAACGCAAAACAAACAGGACAAGAAAAAGAAATTTGCCAAATAAAAACGAAACAAATAAAAACGCAATATAATAATTTTAACGTGTCTGTTTTTTAATAATTAAAAATGCCAAAAAAAATCCCACCTTAAAGTCCCTCTTAGCTCAACAAAAATATTCGTAAAATTATCTCGAGAAAGTAAATACATGGAAAAAATATATAAATATTATATTAAATTTAAGTTTTTTGTGGTTAAATAATTAAAACCTTTTTTAGCATTAAAAAAGAAACAAAAAGTACAACAAACTAAAGGAGCAAATTAAACGAGAAACAAATTTTTTATTTAAGGCTTTCTTAACAACAACAAATTCGAGCGTCGGGTAACCAGATTTTTTTTTACCAAAAAGTGGACTTACAAAAAGAATATGATACCGTTCCAGTAGAAAAGTTATGGACAGTCTTAGAACAAACTAATATTAAGCAGCGATAAAAGAACTATACAAAGCGCAAAATCTAAAATTAAAATTGAAAATCGACTTTCAAAGGACTGCCTGGTAACGAAAGGCTAAGACAGGGATGTTGTATCTCTCCAACTCTTTTTAAAATAATAATCGCAGTAGCTCTAAAAAACTGGTAAAGTGAAGTAAACGGCATGGGAATACAACTTAACAACCGATTTACTAATAATTGTAGCTAATGATAAAAAGAGAGATGGAGTATATGATGACAAAAATAACGGAAGAATACCAAGAGTGGGGGTTAACAGTGAACGTCTACAAGACACAGTATTTCTGTATTGGAAACGAATCAAGTGAGTTAGAACTAGAAAATGGACAAACAGTATCTCCACGCAATGACTATGTATACTTGGGTGTCACATTTGATAAGACACGAACAGACCGTAAAGAACTAGAAAAAAAAATAGTTAAAGAAAATTAGGTTATTGGATGTCGTAAGAGTATTTTATGGAGCAGTGAGATAAAAAATATTGTAACATTTAACATATATGAAACAATGGTGAAAAGCACGCTGTTATATGGAATAGAGGAAAACTGTGATAGTATACAGTCTAACTATCCACATGCGGAAATTGTTTTTTAGGCGATTTCAACGTCCACAATATACCCTGGCTAAAACACCACAACAAAACAGATAATGAAGGCAGGGAAGCAGAAGCTTTTGCCATAAGTTGTGGTCTAACGCAGCTTGTCGATGAACCTACCCGTATCTCAGAAAGGGGTGAATTTGCAGCGCTTTTAGACTTGTTCCTAACTACAAATCCTGACTTGTACACAATTCAAGTAGATCCCCCACTTGGTTCATCCGATCATAAACTTATAAGAACAAAGTGCGAAATGTTCATACCGCCAAGCCAACAATCACTTCCTCGTAAAATGTGGCACTATAAATCGGCAAAATGGAATGACCTTAAACAGTTTTACCTGGATTTTCCATGGCAAGAGGTTTGCTTTAAAACAGCTGATCCCACTATTTGCTGTAATGAAATAACAAAAGTAATCTTATCTGGAATGGATGCATATATCCCACATACAATAAAACGCAGAGCTAATGCAAAACCTTGGTTCAACAGCCAGTGTCAAACGGCTGTACAGAAAAAGCACAGAGCATATAACATTTGGAAACGACAACAAATCGCTCAAAACCACACAGAATTTATAGAAGCCAGAAATAGTTGCAAAATTACTATTGACGCCGCCAAAGAAACATACAATCAAAGAATAAAAAACAGGTTGCTGAATTGTCCAAGTAGTTCTAGGTCCTTTTGGTCTCTTGCAAAAGCCGTTGGATCAAACTTCACCAACTCATCCATACCACCACTTACAGATAAAAATACTCACTTAGCCACAACATCAGAGGAAAAAGCCAATATGCTGGCCAAAATCTTTTCCTCCAACTCAAACCTAACAGTGCCAAATGGAAAAACTCCACCGTTCATTGAAAGGGTTTCCCACAGTATGCCAGAGGTGCCCTTTTGTCACAGAGAAATACGAAAATCCCTTAAACAGTTGGATACAAACAAAGCAATGGGTCCAGATGGCATTCCCGCGATAATACTCAAAAATTGTGCTAACGAACTCACCCCAACTTTCGCTAAATTATTCAATTTATCTTATAGGCAAGGAGTATATCCATCATCATGGAAGTCTGCCGCAGTACAACCCATTCCAAAGAAAGGAAAAAAGATAGATCCGTTAAACTATAGACCAATTGCTCTACTTCCGGTGATATCAAAAGTAATGGAAAGAGTTGTGAACAATCACCTAACCAAGTACTTGGAAAAGTACAAAATTATCAACGACAAGCAATACGGATTTCGAAAATATAGGTCAACTGGCGATTTACTTACATACGTCACTTACTTATGGCAAAAAGCGATTGAGTTGCGAGGTGAAACAAGAACAATTGCCTTAGATATATCTAAAGCATTCGATAAAGTCTGGCATGAAAATCTGCTCAACAAGCTCAAAGCAACGGGATTGTCGCCGAGACTTTGCACTTGGTTTGAAAGTTACCTTAAGGATAGATCCATTTATGTTGCACTGGATGGCCGGAACTCCAACTCTTACCAAATAAATGCTGGTGTGCCACAGGGAGCAATCCTTTCGCCAACACTTTTTCTGATTTACATAAATGACCTCATAGATAAAACAGTAAATCCACTTTATTGCTTTGCAGATGATGGCAATGTAGTCTCCTCAGTCATACCACCCACATGTCTCTCCGCACGTGAATTCCATTACCTTAGACTAACTGAAATATCACAGATAAATAACGACTTGGAGATAAAAGAGGACTGGGGCAACAAAAACCTTGTACAGTTCAACGCGCAGAAAACCCAAGCAGCCCTGTTTTCAAAAAAGACCAGCACCGGTGAGCCAAACATCATGCTATCTGGAAGTGCTGTCGCATTGCAGAGCCAGTTGAACATCTTAGGACTCACTGCAGAGACCAACATGTCTTGGCACAGTCACGTGGCAGATATAACTAAAAGGGCGTCCCAAAAGCTTGGGGTGCTATTTCGTACAAGACATCTGTATACACCAAGCCAACTGCTGACACTCTACAAAGCCCAGATTCGACCAACTATGGAGTACTGCTCACATATATGGAGTGCGGCACCCAAACATACCTTAATGCTTTTGAACACTGTGCAAAAACGAGCTATCAAGCTGATCAATGACCCCGCACTTACCCGTAGCTTGGATAGTCTCGAACATCGAAGAACTGTGGGCGATCTATCTCTCTTCTACAGGTATTATCACGGAAAATGCTCTGAAGAGTTGGCACGCATGATCCCCCCGGGAGTAGCACCTACTAGGCGAACACGTCAAACAGAGGGTAACCATCAATTTATTGTCAAAATAGAGGCACCAAGAACCTCATTATATCAGAATTCATATCTCTGGAGAACAGCATCGCTGTGGAATAAACTCCCTGCGACAGTTTTCCCTGCAGGTTACAACCTGAACCGTTTCAAAACCAACACACACCAACATTTCCGCGCACTTGCCGCTTCTCGAGCGTGATAGGGATCTCCTTGCGAGTGCGCATACCCGTAAAAAAAAAAAGAGACTTCTCGCGTAACAGAAAAATACAAAACAAAAATGGAAAGTGTCGAAATGGATGCAATAAGAAGGTCAATGATAATATCTGGAACAGATGATATAAGAAATGAGATCATAAAAGAAAGAATGGGAATCGAGGGAAGCATAACGGATGACTTCACAAAAAGACAACTAATATGGTACGGCCATGTACAACGGATGAACGATGAAAGAATAGCAAAGCAGGTATTAGAATGGCAGCCAATGGGGCGCAGAAAAAGAGGGCGTTCTAAACCGGAATGGCAACAGTCAATCTAAAGATCAATGAGTTAGAAAAACCTGACATAAGATACTTGTCAGGATCGAAGGAGATGGAGAATAGGCGTTCGACAACGTAGAACAACGTTCTAAACCCACATAGTAGTAGTGGATAACAACTAATAGGAAATAAATACAAGGAAACGAAACAAAAACAAAAAAAAGAAATAAGCAATTACATTAAATTTGTAAAGGCTCGGTTTTTGGTTAATTAAAAGTGCCAAATAATTTTCTCCTTTAAGTCCCCCTTAACTTGGCTCAAGATAACATTCGTGGAATTATCTCGAGAAAGTAAATATCACAAACAAATCGGAGCCTCGGCTCAAGGAAAAGTGCCTCATGTTTTTTCTACTCTGTCGAGAGACATTTCGTTCTTAAGATAAGAAAAGAAGCTAGCCGGATTAGCTTGTTATCCCCTTGTATATTTTATATTATCTCTTGTTTTTTCTGGGTGTTCGGTTTCGATGGTTTTGTTTATGCGTGTGATTGTTGTGTTTCGCCATAACCAGTGGCGGCGCGTCTTGTATAACTTTGGGGTGCAGACCCAAAAAAAAAATTGCAGCGCAGGTGAAAACATTTTTTGAGTCCTACGCCCAACGTTTTGGGTCATTATATCATATAATTTAGAGAAAATAATTAAAAAATAAATATTTGGTTAGATATTAGTTATCTAATATTATTGCTTTTATAAATAAATAATAAATGTATCATAGCTTGTTTTTATATTTTACAATCACGTTTTGTATTGAAAATGAAGACGCCTATTTTTTAAATAAATTTTTCAATAACGAATTCATTGAACTTTGGAATTTCTTGAATCATTTTTTTCTCAATAGGTAACATTGCGAGGGCAGTTAATCTATTCTCACCCATTGTGCATCTAACGAAAGTTTTAATTCTCTTTAGGGTAGAGAAACAGGGTTCTGTGCTTGGTCCAGTCCTATTTCTTTTATATTTAAATGACTTACCAGCCCAGGATTTATTAGGTATATTTGTAATCTTTGCAGATGACACTACAATACTTTGGAAACACAAAGACCCACTAATTTTGAAAACTATTGTAGAAAATGATCTATCTACAGTGAAAGAATGGTGCAGTTCGAATTGTCTGGTATTTAATGTTCTTAAAACAAATATTCTTTCATTTAAGTGTTCTGTCGAAAATATAGCTTTGGATGATATCTCCATACAAAATAAGGAATCAGTTAAGTTTTTAGGACTGCTTATCGATTCAAAACTAAAATTTGATACACATACTGATATGGTAAACAAAAAGATAGCAAAAGGGTGTTATATAGTAAGAACCATTCAACAAAAACTGGATAAAAGCATCGCAAACACTGCTTATTATGCACTTGTGGAATCACACATCTGATATGGCATTGCTTTTTGGGGGTTTTCTACACAAAGATCGTTTCAGTCGGCCTTTGTAATGCAAAAAAGAGCCGTTAGGTATTTGTGTAATACTGATACTAGACACTCTTGCAGACTACTTTTTAAACAAGAAAATATTTTGACTGTGCAAAAAATTTAAAACTTTTAATCAAAATTCTATTTATCATTTAAGGCATAATAATCTACCATTACCAATTCCCAAATACACATTAACAAAAAACTCGATCATATACGAAAGCATAAAGATATTTAATAAATTACCAGAAGATTTAAAAAATATAGCAGAGTACAAAAAATTTAGAAATTCTGTTGAGGAGTTCTATGCATAAGATTGTGGAATTAAAGTAAGTTATATTATTGTGATTTTTTTTAAATATTTCTTTTTGAGTGTCTTTTATTATTAGTCTTGTTTTTTTATCTTGACCTGACTTTAAAGCTAATTTTAAACTTTATTTTAACTGTGTTTTAATCTTTGTTGAGTGTTTTTGTCGTTTTATTTTAAATAATTGTTTTAAATTCAAACCTTTATTAATACGATTTTAATCATCAATATTATAATTGTGTTTTTGTTTTTGAATTTTTGTGTTTTATATATTTAACATTTTAGTAGGTAGTGTTCTTTATTTTATTGAAATAATTCTACCTGCCATACCCATGATATTAATATTTTCCCTTTGCTACATTACAAAAGTGTGCAAAGTGTTAAAATTTTTCCAATGTTACCTATTTCTTAACGTTAATTTTTAATTTGTTATACAGTCGAACCTCTCTAACTCGAACCTCTATAACTCGAACCTCTCTATAACTCGAACCTTTTAAGTGGTCCCTGCACTTTTTATATGTATTTTAACCTGTTTAATTCGAATTTCTATAACTCAAACTCTCCACAACTCGAACTGTTTTGGTTGTCCCTTTGGGTTCGAGTTATAGAGGTTCGGCTGTATTTTTAATTCAGTCAATAAGTTTCTTTCCCAAATTTCTGACAATAAAGCTTAGTTTGATTTGATTTGATTTGATTGAAACAACGTTCTGCGTCTGCAGTTGTCATATGTATCGTAACCACTGCTTCTAGCACGCCAATGCTATAAGAATTAGAAACTTCCACCACTCTTGTAACTACGAAATCGTTGAAATCAATACAATACGGCCCAATCGATAACTTCAAGTTGTCTCAGTGCACACACACCTTTAACAGCCAATAGTAACCGTAGACGCGGGTGATATCACGGGGGTGCGGATCGCCTCAATTGATTCACAACAGCACTAATCGAACTAAGGCCCAGATTCTGTGTACTGTAAAATTCTATAGGGTCTATTCTATATGTCGTCCTCTCTTTCTATATTTCGTAATTAGAATGATACGTAACATCCCCGTAACAATTTGGGTCTAGTTAAGCGCGGCAGCAGCCGGCCTACGCATCCACTGCATAGTAGTAACACGAATACAAACACATACATACCGGGTATTAATTTCTAGTTAGTATTCAAGTCGTTGGTCAATTACTTTTGGGCGGAGTTTATGGATACTTTATAATGAAATTATTGATTAAAAAACAATCAAATTTTAATTTGTACATGTGCACTTATGGAGGAACCACCACTGGCCATAAATTCTTTTCCTTAACCTGTTCAGAAATCAAAAAAATCCTTTAATACAAAATTTGTTTAATTTTTCTCTAACTTTTAGATGGTGAATATCACAGATGTCACATGTCACTCCTAATAGATTTTTTTTTAAATAGCGGCCGAAATTTAACCCATTTTGGGTCAAGGATAGACAGAAAACAATATTTATAAAAAAAATATTATCAATATCCATAAATGTTACTAATAAGTACCGTAAAAAAATATAGAATATTAACTTAACAAAATATGGGGTGTTGCGTTAACGCATCAACGGCCTAAAGGGTTAAGTCAAATTGCCGAAAACAGTCGGCGTGCAGATATACTGTGCAACGCTCACAAATGTAAATCGTTTAACTTTTGCACACCCGACATCTTCTTCTGGAGTCAGTTTTGCTTAGTGTCCCATTAGGCCACCTCTCATATCCGTGGGCGGATTTATCGAAAGTGTTCTAGCAAAAAAATTCTTTGTTTTGAGCATTCGCAATGCAATAAATGATTTGAAATTCAGCTGCGACATCTTATTTTAGTTTACGGCATTGTAAAGTTTCCAGGCGTTCATATGCCATCTGTCAATAACATTTATAAAAAGTGGCCACCACCATTTTGTACCCATTACTTTGATTCTATAGTTTGCAAATCCATTATCGTGTAAATCTACGCCTCCCATATATTTATTATATGCTGATATTACCACTGGTTGGGGAATTGAAACTTATTTTTTTGATCAAATAAACTTGATGGGACACGTCATAAGCAAAACGGACTCCAGAAGAACATGTCGGGTGTGCAAAAGTCAAACGATTTACATTTGTGAGCGTTGCACAGTACATCTGCACGCCGACTGCTTTCGGAAATTTCACTTAACCCTTTAGGCCGTTGATGCGTAAACGCAACACTATAATTTATGACGTATTAAAAAAAAACCTGCTACAAATAAACATAAGTTTTCCGTTTGATATTATTACTAAATGTTTACTTGGTAAGATAAAAGTACTATATCTTTGGAAATATAAATATAATTGTGCTATTTTGAATTTCGAAAATTTTGGACCCAAAAGAAAAAAAAATGAGGCTTTTTAAAAACTTTTCAAGCAAACGGAAACCAAAAAAGTCTTCCGAATTCCATTTGATTACCTTTGTCTAACCTTTTATAAGTGGGATTTGTCTATATCTCATGCCAAAAAGGTTCCTATTTTTGTAAAAAAAATATTACTGTAGTGTTGCCTATACGCATCAACGCAACGGCCCAAAATGGGTTAATAAAATTACAACCTCTACTATTAGGCAGAGATGGTAGAACGACAAGAGATTGCATTTCACAACTAACCAAAATAAAAAGGGGTACACCATGCATTTACACCAACAGTTAACGAAAAATGATCCATTCACAAATTCCATAAAATAGAACGATTTTATTCCTAAAAAAATTATAAAGATTTTTAGATTTATTGATTGCAAAGAATCTTTTAAAAAATTGGAATGAAAATTAACATACTCATAAAAACAAATGATGATTGAAGAAATTGACATGATTTTTTTGAAGCTACCATACTTTTAAATTGAATTTAGCCTCGTGGCAGAACTTGGATATAATTTTCTCTTATGCAAAATTATTCAGATTAAATTAAGTACCTGCCTATATATTTTCTGAGATTTATCACTCTGTATTTTGGAAACAAACTCCTTTTCCTTTATTTGACACAAATGTATCATTTTAAATGTCTTGGGGGGCGTATTTTGTGTTATTTAATTTTTGAATTTGTGAAACACGTAGAAAATATCTAACAAAAATACTTAGCCTGGGGGTGACCGTCTACGAAACCTGAGTGCGCCTATGATTTAAATGTTTTACTTAGGGTCGACCGGGGTAAATGTAAACGATTTTGACCGTTTTGGGAAATTTCAGATTTGAAATAAAAAAAGATAGACACTCCCGTTTATAAGAAAAATTATACAAAAATTTTGTGGGAATATTTGGACATTATCCTTTGTTCTAAGAACTAAATTAACAAAAAACCAAAAGCGCTTTTATGAAAAAAAAAATTGTTTAAAAAACTGTCATATGTTTACATTTATCTCAACAAACCGGGGTAAATGTAAACTGGTATTTTAGCTATCTTTGTCGCACAGATATCTTGCCTTGGTCAGTAGGCAATAAAATGTTGGATTCTACATCTGCAATTAACGCCATTTTGCGACCGGGACTAGTGGAATCTAAGGAATTACTTCGACTTTGAGCTTCACAATATGTTTTATTTCTGTTTTGCACATCAGCTATAGCGTTCAACAAATCCCCCTCCTACTGTATGGTGACCCATTTGTCTTGCGCACAAATTTTCGAGGCATCTGGAATTAAATTATTAATTATTTTAGCTATGTTTACAATTACCCCACGTGTGTTTACATTTACCTCCAAAGTGTGTTTACATTTACCCCTAGGCAAATATTGCTGGGGGTAAATGTAAACATTATAATAATAATTTATTTTGTTGATATTATGCAATTAAACATGTTTAAACGAATAAAATAATGCATTGTGTTACTAATAATTACTTTAGTTTAAAACTTACCTTGCCGACAAAAAAAAATACTGATAGATTTCAGTGTCTCTGAAAAAATGAAATACGGTTAATTTGCAGAGGTGCGTCTGAACTTATCACCACACTAAACCAAACTGATCTGGAAGCTAATTTCCATACAAGACGCTAGCGCTACCAAGTCCACTTCCAATCCCTGGCTTCGCATGCGTAGATCTACCAATATTATTTACCTCATGTATTAGAATCGATGTACAGGGTGATTTTCACTTTAATGATTCTAACCACATGAAAATAGAAAGTTTCAAAAACCTAACCTAACGAAACCTAATCAGATCTAACCGAACCGAACCAAAGCAAACTAAACCAATATTTTTTTTCAAAAAAAAAACTTTCCTGACTTCCTACCTGGGATGCTAGAGGATGTGAATCCGAACCGGACCGTACCGAACCGAACCTATCCAAACCTAACCCTACCCAACTAAACCTAATTAGCAGTACGTGTTGTAGTTTAGTTTGGTTAGGTTAGGTTTGGTTCAGTTTAGTTAGGTTCGGTTTGGTTCGGTTCGGATTCACATCCTCTAGGATCCCGGGCAGGAAGTCAGGAAAGTTTTTTTTTTGAAAAAAATTATTGGTTCAGTTTCCTTCGGTTCGGTTAGATTTGATTAGGTTTTGTTAGGTTAGGTTTTTGAAACTTTCTATTTTCATGTGGTTAGAATCATTCAAGTGAAAATCACCCTGTATGCATCTATTCTAAGACATGAGGTAAATAATATTTGTAGATCTGCGCTTGCGAAGCCAGGGATTGAAAGTGGACTTGGTAGCGCTAGCGTCTTGTAATTTCAATTGCCGCTAACTGTCAAGGAAGCGTGGTATTAGAATTGGCGCCAATATCGAATTTAGAGAAAAAGAAATTTAATTTTTTTATTAGGAACGTTTACATTTACCCCTGTTTACGTTTACCCCGGTCGACCCTATACTTGGAAAATAACCCTTTTTTGAAAGATAAAAGTATTGTTTCATAGAAAACGCATACATGTATTTTCCCTGAAAGGGCATACATGTATTTTCCCTATCCCGCAAAATTTAGATTTCTAATTGCGTATGCATTCCATTCTACAGCTAAAGATAACTGACGTTTTGCGTCAAACTGATTTTGAAATGACTTTATAAAGTCAAAAACTCCACAAAGTACAAATTATCACTCGGGTGGTAAAAGACTATGAGGGGAGAAAAAGCGCTGGATACAAAATATTTAGGCTTATCGACTTCAGACAAAATCATTTTGTTGTTCTTCATGCTAATGACTTCTGGGAGAGGGTGGTTTTCACAGATGAAACGATATTCTTCGAGGAGCAGAAGAATTTTAGTGTATCGTCTACCAAATTCTAGATTTAATCCAGAATACAACAATCAAATTATTAAAACTGGACATTTTTCTGTGAATATGTAGGGTTGGTTAAACGCTAGAGGCTTGGGTGTGTTTTGGCGAATCGAAGAAAGATTGAACAGTGAACGATATGTTGAGATGTTATGTTACCATCTTTGCAGATGGTTTATGAAACCAACGAATTCGTTTCAGTAGCACAACAGTCCCATCCACACTGCTAATGTTGTTCGCCAGTGGTTTCAAATTAATAATATTGAGACTCTTCTTTGGGCAGCCCTCAACCCAATAGAAAATAGATGGGGCTGACTTGTTAAAATTATTTACCACAGGAACTGGACATCACAACATGCTAATAGTTTAGCGATGCATTTTAGAAATTTAGGTTTTTCAATGCCCAGACGCTTGCAGTGTTTTTGAAAAAAATGGGGCGCCCACTAGATACTAAACTATTTTATGGTGTTTTATTTTGTTGTTTGAATGGCGATTTTTGGTATTACTATTAAATTAAGGCATTTTTTTGTGTTCGAGGTATTTTTATTTTTTATTTGATGGCAATAAAATAACGTCATACCGAATTAAAGCTATCAGAAATAACACGCAGGTGCGCCACCCCCGGTATAATATATATTCGCTGGTGTGTGTATGAGTATACACTAAACAAAAAGCCAAAAGGTTTGATATAGGGAAAAAAGCATGTATGCATTTTTTATGAAACCAACAGTACATAACACCCTGTACATTAATTTCTTATTAATTAAAGTAAAATTTTATTGAAAATATCGGCTCCGAGGCTACGACGCTACGCCCTATTTATTTTGACACACAGGTCGTTAATTACTTTCTTAATTACGCCCTTTTATTGAGCTTGATTACCTAATTACGATAGAGGCTTTAATATTTCAAATGAAATCACCTTTGAACTTTTTTAGGATACATATTATATATTCGATTTATAATATCTAATTTGACAAAAATACTTTAGAAACTCAACGAATACGAGGTACGACGGCTGTCATTTATATTTTGCATATAGGAACATAGAGGGCGATACTGATCTAATCTCGTTAGGGTCACTGCACCCTGGAAGTCTGGCCCAGGCTTTCAGGATGCAGTGACCCTAAATCTCGTTACTAACTAGGGGTATCCAGAATCGGTTCGATTCTAAATCGAATCGATTCTTTTTGCAAGATAATCGAAAAAATCGAATCGATTCCAAAGAGTCGATTCTACTCAACGTTGCGATTCTTTTTCCAACAATCGAATCGGTTGTGTGGTACCATCTACAAAAGACTAAACAAACTAAAATATAAAGTTCTTCTGCGTAAATAGGTAATATTTATTCTTCTGCTTAACAATAGGGGTCGCCCCTCTGTCACTAGTTTATCTACATTCTTATTATTATACGCAAGGTGAAAGAGGATACCGATACACTTGTTTCCCTTAGGGTAGTGAGGGAATAGAAATTGTTATTTGATTTCTTGGAGGAAATACCTAAGTTTCGCTGCTTTTCTCTTTTTTTTTGTAAAATAAAAATTTTGTTATACATGAATAATAATACTTATTTATTCCATCATTTCCATCACCAAAATATTTTTTTTAGGTTAAATCGATAATATAAATATAGGTACTGTAATAATAAGAAAAGAAAAAAAATTGGCACCAACAAAATTCTTAAGTGTAAATCGAATCGATTTATTTTGAATCGATTCATTTCAACCGATTTTTTAAGTAAATCGAATCGGTTTCAAATAATCGAATCGATTAGATCTAATCGATTAATTGAAATTTTTGGTCACCCCATTACTAACACTTAACCTCAATGTTTACCTAACTAACTAAAAACGTCGATGGGCCCTGATGGTTCAGTGGACGCGCGTCCATAGATAAAGGATTTTTGCTTCGGTTCAGTCAGTTTTTATTACATACGCAACTCCGGCTGTTTGACAGATCGTTAACTGTGTGGCGCCCACTATTGAGCTTAGTGACGAACTAAAAGTTGAGGCGGGAAATTTGAATCGCCTTTTATAATAATTTTTCTTTAATTTTAAAGTGTGTATGTACAATGTCTTTATAACATATTAAACAGATTAAAAATGATATATAAAATGCAATAAATTAAACATTTATTAAATGAGTTTTTATTAATATAAAAAAGCTACAAATAAAAACTAAATTAACGACTAACTATAAATGAAATAATACATAGTCTAATTAATTGGTAAAATAAAATATAATGAAAAACCAAACACTTGGTATCTGGTATATTTAAATTTGCTTTTAGCATTTCTGGTGAGTGATGAGTGAATAAATAATGAAACAGTTGTTCGTGAAGAGAATCATTCTTAAATGTCTCCTTTTTAACAGCTTGACGCAAATCTGACGTGATTTAAAAGTACCTTCTCGCCTTGGTTGTAAGTTGTGTAGGGTATGTTTCAAAGCAGTATATACATAGCTTATCAGTGGTCGCACATATCATCCAAAAGCTGAAAACAATAAAAAAAATCAACTTATAACCACGTTAATCATAGGTAATAGATTATGGTTCAGTTAAAGATTTAAAATTAAGGAATAAATTTATTCAAAGTACATTACGCTGCTGGGTAATGCCTCGTTTACCCATCAATTAAGCACAAATTTATTGTTAATTTTGTATGTGTCTCCCTTTTACTTTATATCAAAAGAGATAGACATAAAATTTACAGCAAATTTGTGCTTAATTAATGGGCAAATAAGGCACCTACCAGGCATTAGAAACCTGTATTCAGAGTTCCGTAAAGTAAGCGATAAGAAGGTAAAAAGACACTACCAATATAAATTTTATCAAATGCCAATTTAACCTCAAATGAGAAAATAAGAAAACTTACCTTAAAATTTATCGGAAAACTATGCATCTTAAACTTGTCTGAACTTTAGACACTTCACCGAGGAAAGCAACTAGAAATTCTCATTGTTTTATATTTAAAAATTGTAAAAGTTACAAATTTAACAAAATTTAATTTTAATGCGTCATCGCCTCAGCGGCAAAGATTACCTACATAAGCCAAAAAGAGATTCAAAATGAACCCGAAATAAAATGCGGTGGAAGAGGTTTCTCTACCTGAATAAAAGGGGGACGGAAAATCCAATCCACAGATACGTCTCAAAAAAGATGGAATAAGGAAGAAACGCGCGACCGCAGCGCCTCTTTTGAGCTTAGTGAGAACTTTAACCTAACGACCTGTCAAATTTCATTAAGTTTCCTAGGCATGCGCGCGTCCGCTTTTCGATCAGAGAGTGACAAACTCGAATCTATTATCCGTTTGTGTATACAGATTCACCGGAGGTAGGGGTAACGCCTGTCTTGGGCACAGTTTGGGCATCAACGAAGTAGGCAAAGTTAATGAAAAAATACAAGGCCGTGGTTCAGAAGTCACCTTAAGCGGATTGTCCGGTGGACGGCGCTTGCACGATAAAGATCCCTGTGCCCGACCATGGAAAAAATAGTTACTTTTTCGATGCAGCTGTGACAACTAGCTTGAGCGTATGCAATTTTTCGTGGAGATACCTCGGGAAACAGTATAAAGTATAAAAAGTTATCTACTGTTTTATTCCAGCTGTATATGCAAAGGTCAAAATCATCGAGGTGGAAAATTTCATTTTGCAAATTTTTAAAAGTTAGAATAGTACATTTTTCAAATTATCGGGAAAAATATTAGACTACGCTCAAAAAAAAGGTAATTTGGGGAGCGTTTTTTAAAACTTTAAAAATAATACTAAACTTTGTTTAATTCGATTAATTTACTAAAACTTAATGAGAATTGTGATAATTAGTCAAAAAAATTACCCAGTATGTTTAGATGTAATTTTTAAGGTAAATTTTTGTTTGCTAATATTAAAAACACTTTATTTTTGCCTCAAAAATTTAAAATATTTTCAAGTTTAGAAGTTTCAAAATATTTATTTTATTTATTTGTAAATTGGGCTTTAATGGCACTATTTCAATGTTTATATGATTTTCAAAATATGAATATTATAATGATGAAGTGATTATTTTGCACTTTTATTAAAGTAAGACATCTTTCTAAATCATATTACCCTTCATTCATAATATCAGAATAAACAATTGAAAAATTTTCAAAAATTAAAATTATAAACAAAAATAAAACTTTCTAAAAAAAATATTGAAATATTTCAAAATTAAAAAGAAATCAAATATTAATATCTACATAAAATATTTTTAAAATTTTCAGAATTCGAAAAAACTTTGAAAAAAACTATGATATTCTTATAAATTAACCCGTGCCTCGAGTATGAATACACTGTTATAGATATATTTGTCTTGGAGGGGGGTAATTACCACGTAGCCCACCCTCCTCAAATCGGCGCTTGCTCAGGGGAATTTATACTCCATTATTAAGAAGATTGGATCAGTTCTTACACTCTGTGGACTTCCTTGCTAATACCACAGAAAATCATATTACATTTTTTAAAACATAATAAAATAGGTGTAAATAGTAAGGCCTTTTCTGAGCCTTGATTACTGACTTAATCCATTCTACGTATATCTATCTACACCATTATAATCAGGAAATTGAGTTGTCCAACAACTTTTTGAAAACTAAATCCATCGCATCACAAGTTTGAAAAACTTTTTAGAACTTGTTAACACTCCTTTCATTTTCTTCTTTTTTTTCGGTATTTTTCTGATTTTGCCAAGTCGTAAAATTAGTCTTTAAAAGTTTTTCAATCAACTCTGGTTTTCAATACTGACTCGTAAATTATGACAAAAACCTTCAAGTGAACAATCAGACATCTTAACGCTTGAAGAGGACACCTTAAATCTTTAACGGCCTTGTTTTAAAGTAGTTTTTAATATGTAAATGTATTAAATTTATAGGTTGACTTAGGAGATTTACAGGGTGAACCGTAGGCAAGACCTGTAAACTTGGGGAGCCTTTAAAGTCAGTTTCTGGTCGTGTATCGTACGGATTTTTTTAAACCGATACACAACAAACAAACTCCACATGTAAATATTAAGGTACTTACCTCAGAGTATACTCTAAGGTACTTACTCAAAAGCTAGTATATTTATCAGGATGGATCTACGAATTTCATTTGGGAATTGGGAAAGGAAATTCGTGGGATGAAATAATTCGCCGCCGCCTACTCTCCGCGGCTAATATGTGCCCGGGCCAACACGTACCCCGATTTCCGCTGGCCCAAAGTCCGCCATTTTGGATTCGCTATTTTGTCTTTTATGTTCACTTTATTTCAACGATCATAATTAGCGATCTTAAACTATAATAATTTTACATGGTATGGTATAAATAAATAAATAAGCACCACAAGTTTTAAATTTAATATATAATTTACCGGTTTATAAATAGAAAATTCCACCATTTTGAAAGCGCAAATTTGATTTTTTTTAGGTTTAAGTCAAAATTTGTATTACGTTGCCATAACACCGTATTTAAATTTGAAAAAATCGGTTTGTAAATAAAAAATTATTGTGTGTGTTTAAGACCACACGGCAGAAGTGTAAACTTGAACAAGGCGAAATTAATAATATTGGCCCATATAGTCCAAATTATACGCATTTGTAATGACGTCATTTTTGTTTATCTTTGTTTAGTATATGATAAACAGCGGTGACAATAAACTTTTTAAAAAAAGTAGTGTCTATGATTTAAATAGGTAGGTAATTGGTTATATGATGGGGGGGGGGGTGCGACGAACCCCCCGCGCCCCCACTACGCTGCGCCATTGAAAAACATGCGTTTGTCAACTTGTCGGAAATTATTTTAAAAAGTTGTAAAATGCTGAGAAACAAATATAATAGGTCTAATGAACAATCGCAGCTGATACTTTTAAATATATTGGTTTTTTTTCAACTGGAAAGGGAACAAGTCCGAAATGGAATCGCACTTTAATTTGAAAATGTGATACAGCGGGCCGCATATGCAACAAAATTGAGCCCAACAACGATAGTAAATATAAAAATATCTAATAATCTACAAATGCGTATAATTTAGAGTATAACATATTCTGCAAAGCGGACCGAACCGAACTCTTCTGTGTATTGGCCTTTATCTGCATCATCATATCGCTCGCTGAATGTTTCTCACAGTTAGTCGACTCGAGCCGATTTCACTCGAATGAGCGTTACATAGCCGAGCCTGACGGCTTTGTTCAATTCACTACCCACAAAAACTGCTAAACGCGCCTAAAGAAGTTTACACTTCAAAAACTTCGCCAATTTAGATCCGCCATTTTGAATTTTTTGTGTTAAAACTCTATACACCATCGGAAAGTAGTTAAAAAAGCTCTGCTACAAGATTTTAAACAAAAGCATAAATAACAGTAGCGGAACCAGGGGAGGGATGCCAGACGGCCCCCTCTCCTCATTGACATAAACCTTATAATTTTTAGTTTCAGAAAAAAAAAACCCATGCATACGCCGCAAGTTTTTACCAATTTCAAAAATTTTATTTGCACGTAGTGGCAAACTTTTTTAAATTCCGCAAAAAAAACTATTTTGTGTTTTCTCCTTCTTGGCCCCTCCCCCCCGGACATCCTGGATCCGCCACTGATATATAAAACGTTTGATAAACCAAATTGCTAACCAAAACAAGGGCATCGCGCGGCGAGTTGTCTCGGCGGCTAATCGGGTTGGCAGCGAGTTAGTCCGGCGGCAAATCGGGTCGGCGGCAGATTTGCCAGGCGGTGAATTGTCCTGGGGCCTGACCAGAAGGTTTATTTTGTGTGTCAAAACTAAACATATTTTGGGATTTGCGCGGGGGGGGAGGGGGGGGTTAAATACCGCAAACAAACTTAACATGTAAATATGAATTTTTTAAACCGATATAATCTTACGCAATTAAAAATTAAGAATTGAAAAAGTAGGAAGTATTTTTGTAAAAATCAAATACCTAAATACTCTAGTTACGTAAGTTACGTTATTTGGAATACGGTTCAAATGTCAATGTCAAAAAACTATAACAGTTAAACCCAATATCCTTTAATAACTACGTCCGTTATGGTTATTAAACATAGCAGCCCCTGCTCACCAAAAACACCCTAATATAGACCGGAATCTTATAATTCAATAAAGAGCACCATTTTTTTATACTTCCTGATTTTCATTAGTCCATTAAATTTGAATGGCCCAATTAGTGAATTTTACGAGTCGATTTTAGCGTGGGACGACTATCTGCGGTCTACCTCTTTTACAAAATTACGAGAATATAACTGTCGTAAAATTGACTGAAAATTTTACGATATAATTTCGGTCGAAGATCGGAAGCTTAATCTGCGTTATTAGAGAGATTCCGAACGATACGGTTCCTTCTTTCCTTTTTATCCAACTCCAGCACGGCGAAAGGAAGGGTAATGTTTTTCGATTGTTATATGTATGTAAGTAAATATGCATGTTTGTGTCACGCTAGAGACTAAACGGCTGAACCGATTTTGACAAAAAAGGTGTCGTTGAATTGCCACTGATCCCGAAGGTGCTATAGGCTATATTTTTTTAAACAGGAATCAACATGGCGGATTTCAGACGCCATTTTGTCACATGATGTAGGCTTTAAGGCATTCCATTGATTACCCATTGCAAATGTCCCGTAATTTGCTGTGATTACTTTGTAGTCCTTCCTGCTCCCACCCATCTCCCCTCCTATTATTCCCCCTATACCCTATTAAAAAACCATATTCGCCTAATTTTATCAAATATAGAGCGATTTCAAAAATTCTTTCTGCATACGTTTTCAGATTTTTATTCCAACACCATCTTACTAGTCCCCACCCCGCCTCTCCCTTCCTCCTCCCCGCCATCCTTATTTGTAATAATTATAGCTGTAACTTTCACAAATATAAAGTGATTTCAAAAGTTATTTCTGCACACGCTTGAAAACTTTTTTCCAACATCATTTTACTAGTTTCCCCATCCCTCTCTTCTCCCCTCCCTCCTTATTAGTAATAGTTGTAGCTATACCTTTCACAAATATAGAGCGATTACAAAATTTCTTTCTGCACACGCTTTAAGACTTTTTCTCCAACATTATTTTACTAGTTTCCCCCTTCCTCTCCCTCTCTTCTCCCCACCCCCCTTTATAGTAATAGTGGTAGCTATACCTTTCACAAATTTAGAGCGATTTAAAAAATTCTGTCGGCACACGCTTTAAGATTTTTTTCGACACCATTTTACTAGTTTCTTCCTCCCTCTCTCCTCCCCCACCTTCACTCATTGGAAGGTAACACAAGTTGCGTTCGGTATTTACGTCGGATTAATTTTATTGATCGAAATCGTTCGTTTATTCCATTAGGGGCACATACTCATTGGGCAGCGTGTTCTACGCTGCTTTGGATTTTGGTGGCCCATTTATTGCGTCGCATCGAGTCGGAATGCGATCAAATTTGCAGAAAAATACGAGTACCCTGGCACCGTGACACTACCTCACAAGCTGTCAATGAAACTGAGCAAAAACCACTACCCGTATCTTTTTAACTCATTGAATGAAAACGTAATTTAAGAACAAGCCTCTATGTCTTAAACATAATGAGTGTTTAACTCTCTCTAAATCTGCTGAAAATTTAGAGATAGAGAATTATTGGAATAAAGCCAGGCTATAATAGTGCCAGGCAGTAATCTGACAGTTTCACATTGAAAACTGACAGTTGATCCTTCAAAATTGACATACCAAAATCGAATTTAGTTATAGTTTCAATTAATAAAGAAAGGCAGTATTTATTCCGGTTCATTTATATAGTAGACAATGGCCATATATTGAAAGATCCTAGCTGATTTTACAATGTGCCGGTGTCAAAATACTGCCTGGTACTATTATAGCCTGGCTTTATTCCAATAATTCTCTAATATTACCCGAGAGTCCTATTGGGGAGATTTTGGACGATTTATAATTTTCGGTCTTTTCGCACTTTACAGATAAAATTATCATTAAACTTACAAAAAAAAGTTAGAAAGTCCTATTTGGTAAAAATAAAATTTTATTTTAATTTATTAATATTTAGCTTTATTTTAATCCTGTGTATTCTCAAAATCATACAACAACTTCTCATAACTATGCTAACCGAAACATCTTGTTTTGCTTTGTTGTTGCGTTTTAAGCCAATTCTTTCTAATATGCTTATTTACAAATACACTTCAAATAAGTTGACTGTCGTAAAAATCAGTATATTTATTTTTACAATCTAAAGGAAGTTCATTGAAGTGTAAAGTCAAACCACTAGGCAAAAATGTTTCACGGGGAAATTATATTAATAAATATTTATTTTTTACTAAGTTTCTAAAATAAAACTTTTTTGTTTTTGCAGATGATCAAGATAAGATGATGTAAAATTTTGCCCAAGGTACGTAACAAATTAAATTTAAACGAGCCTGTCTCCCAAACTAGAAGTTTAATTTATATGTTCCGTATTTTAACGCCTTTTGGTGTTTGGGCGTCCCAGACGCTAAAAAGTTTATTGGAAAGCCTACACAAAGAAAGTTAGTTAAAACCCGGCTAATCTGGGGCTCAATTCTTGGATTCGTTTACGTCTGTGAATTAACGTGGCCTCGCAGCCCACGAGAAAGACCGGCCGGGCGCGGAAATATCACATGACCGTACGAGAGTCACAAAAGAACGCCTCCCGGCCAGCTGTCATTATAAAACATGTTTGTTTTCAGTTTTGATATGTTTGTTTACGTCGATTTTTTTTAATTCGGACACGAATTTTATGTGAGTTTTATCAAAGTTATTAAAATAACCCAACCCACGAAAAAGACTGTCGTGATCTGCGTTAAAATAGTTAATGGCTAATGATAAATAAATAAATGATAAATTAAAAAGAAAATACCTATAAGATAAACAATGCCGCGAACGTGTAGTGTTGTTGGTTGTCGGTCCAACTATAAAACTGAAACCGAATATGTGTCAACTTTTAATTTGCCATTGGATAAACAAATGCATGAAATTTGGTTGCGCAAAACTTCTAATGGTTCAAGTATCTTAAAACGTCCACAAGTTTGCATCAAACATTTTCCTAACGAGCAGGTTATTTGGTTTGATAAGTGAAATGAAAGTTGCAAACGGGAAAGAACTGGTAAAAGATAAGATTGATCAAGAAATAGACATCCTTAGTGACATTTTCGATAGTGAGAGTGAAAAATGTGTTCAATTGTCATTTCTTATTGAACAATTAGGTCTCTTGAAAAGGTCACCTGAGAGTTGAAGATATTGTGGATAAACTTTAATGTTGGCTACATCTTTGTTTATCCAGTCATCCAGTGCATACATGTCAATTTACAAAACTAAGGTAATATGTCTTCTGCACCCTCGCAATATTAAAAGACTGATTTGTAAAATATCGTTAACAGATAGTAATCTCTCCGGTAGTGTGCAATATTTAAAAAGTAAGATACAGCTTTTAAAAGAACATGAGTTGGTAGTTAACTTACACATTGATGAAATATATATATTAAACTTTGTGACAAGACAAGGAAAAATTTAAAAACTTAAAGCTTAGGCTTGTTATGTCCAATTTTAAAAGACTTGTATAGATTTGAAGTAACTAACTATATTATGTACCTAATATATGTACCTGAAGATATTAGAGTGCAAATTTTATATAATTTCTTATTTTATAGATTCAGTTCTTTTATCCATAATAAACACATACATCAGCAAAATATTTTTTTCAATTTTTGCCTATATGAGAACAAAAAAATTTGGTCAATTTATTTAAATTGTGTAAAAACAGATAATATATTAAGCAATACAATAAGAATCCTGGAACTCCTAAGATCACGTGACCGCCGACTTGCTTATAACGCGCCATGGCCGGTCTGCGTATTTACGTTTCCGTGCTCATTTCACGTCGGCGCGGTTTTGAAATAGACACGGAAATACAAATTGTGAAAGTCTTCGAGAAGCCGACAAACAGTCAACATCTCCTGAAGATGCCATCCACTCGAGATGGCGAAACATCGAGAACGAATTTCCAACGACGACGGCCGAACAGCCTGAAAGCACACCCACCATTAGACACGGAAATGTTACAATATATTTGGGTTCAAATACGTGTTGATTTTAAGAGTTTTGATCTCGAAATGAGCAAGGATCTGTAAGAGAACATCGCTCATTAAACTATTACAAAAGCGTATTCAACTGTCAGGTTAAAACGCTAACATAACGAAAGCTAATCAATAAAATCTAACCGAACCGAACCAAAGCAAACTGAACCAATAATTTCTTTCAAAAAAAAAACTTTCCTGACTTCCTACCCGGGATCCTAGAGGATGTGAATCCGAACCGAAACGAACCGAATTGAACCAAACCGAACCAAACCAAAGCAAACTGAACCAACAATTTAAAAAAAAACTTTCCTGACTTCTTTCCCGGGATCCTAGAGGGTGTGAATGAATAGTGTTGTAGTTTAGTTTGGTTCGGTTTAGTTAGGATCGGTTCGGTTCGGATTCACATCCTCTAGGATCCCGAGTAGGAACTCAGGAAAGTTTTTTTTTTGAAAAAAATTATTGGTTCAGTTTGCTTTGGTTCGGGTCGGTTAGATGTGATTGATTAGCTTTCGTTAGGTTAGGTTTTTGAAACTTTCTATTTTCATGTGGTTACAAATCAAGTGAAAATCATTTAAATCATTAAAATTTATTAATAACAGAACAACATCTATCGTCGTAGTTGCCGGTGTAAGACAATGAACACTGAACTTTGCAGGTGTAGTAAATGGAAGGGTGTTCTTCAAACTTCAAAGAATTTCAAAATCTTGAGTAATATTAGTACAAATACTTTTAAACTGCTCCATAATTTTCATATTAACAAACATATAACCTCAAAATCATACTAATAAACAACGTAAATCCAATTTAAGTTTCAAATGTGCACTGATAAGTAAACCCCTGCGCTGCGTAATTCAATAAAAATCCGTGCCTTGTTTGAGCCTCGTCGCCTTAAAATCAACACGCATTTGTAACCAAATATGTTGCAACATTTCCTTGCATGAGCATGAAGTTAGCGAAGCACCCATCGCAGATCGAATCGTGACTAGGTGGATAATTTGCCGTTAATTAGTCGTGAATTAGTTGTGGAAAAATTAATTTTGTCGCTCTTATTTTTGACCGTTTTTGAGGGTGCTTCGCTAACTTCATATGAAGTTAGCGAAGCACCCTTGTAAAAATGGCTTTTATCAAAATCGAATATGGTGGATAATTTGCTGCTAATTAGTCGTGAATTAGTTGTGGAAAAATTAATTTTGTCGCTCTTATTTTTTACCCTTTTTTTGGGTGCTTCGCTAACTTCATATGAAGTTAGCGAAGCACCCTTGTAAAAATAGCTTTTATCAAAATCAAATATGGTGGATAATTTGCCGCTAATTAGTCGTGAATTAGTTGTGGAAAAATTAATTTCGTCGCTCTCATTTTTGACCCTTTTTTTGGGTGCTTCGCTAACTTCATATTTTGGCACCCATTGCAAATCGAACCGCTACTAGGTGGATAATTTGCCGTTAATTAGTCGTGAATTAGTTGTGGAAAAATTAATTTTGTCGCTCTTATTTTTGACCGTTTTTGAGGGTGCTTCGCTAACTTCATATGAAGTTAGCGAAGCACCCTTGTAAAAATGGCTTTTCACAAAATCGAATATGGTGGATAATTTGCCGCTAATTAGTCGTGAATTAGTCGTGGAAAAATTAATTTTGTCGCTCTTATTTTTGACCCTTTTTTTGGGTGCTTCGCTAACTTCATATGAAGTTAGCGAAGCACCCTCGTAAAAATAGCTTTTATCAAAATCGAATATGGTGGATAATTTGTCGCTAATTAGTCGTGAATTAGTTGTGGAAAAATTAATTTTGTCGCTCTTATTTTTGACCGTTTTTCAGGGTGCTTCGCTAACTTCATATAAAGTTAACGAAGCACCTTCGTAAAAATGGCTTTAGACATGACGTATCGAAATCGAATATTGTGGATAATTTGCCGCTAATTAGTCGTGAATTAGATGTGGAAAAATTAATTTTGTCGCTCTTATTTTTGACCGTTTTTGAGGGTGCTTCGCTAACTTTATATGAAGTTAGCGAAGCACCCTCAAAAACAGTCAAAAATAAGAGCGACAAAATTAATTTTTCCACAACTAATTCACGACTAATTAACGGCAAATTATCCACCTAGTAGCGATTCGATTTGCGATGGGTGCCAAAATATGAAGTTAGCGAAGCATCCAAAAAAAGGGTCAAAAATAAGAGCGACAAAATTAATTTTTCCACAAATAATTCACGACTGATTAGCGGCAAATTATCCACCATATTCGATTTTGATAAAAGCCATTTTTACGAGGGTGCTTCGCTAACTTCATATGAAGTTAGCGAAGCACCCTCAAAAACGGTCAAAAATAAGAGCGACAAAATTAATTTTTCCACAACTAATTCACGACTAATTAACGGCAAATTATCCACCTAGCCCCGATTCGATCTGCGATGGGTGCTTCGCTAACTTCATGCTCATTTTCCTGTCTATTTCAAAACAGCGCTGCCGTAAACGTAAATACGTGGCCGGTCTTGATCGTTGGCTGCGACGTGACCTCTACAGCCGGACCCAGACCCCCTCTGAAATTTAGTCACTTCCCCTGAAGTTTAGTCGCTTCCTTCGTAAAAAAAATCCTAGAGCTAAGCTTTGGCAGACTGGAGAAAAAAAATAAAAACCCAAAAATGTTAATTTACTTCGTTTCCCTATAAATGTAAAGTTATGTAAAAGTAACATTGCCCACTTTCAGAAACGCTAGAGAGCTGAGCTTTGGAAGGCTGATAGGAAGTATGATAAAATTATGAGAAAAAATTAAAAAACCTCAAAATTTTAAATAAGACATTGCAAAAGGTTTGAACAATATTCCGCATGTTTTACTACTTCAAAGCTTAAATATTACCCAAATCCTTTAAAAAAGGAGTGAAATCATAACAAAAACATTTCATGTAAAAAAATGCCAAGTACGCGAAAATCATATTACGTTAAAAGAATTGAGATAAAAGTAAAGGCAAGTTCTCCAATACAAATTTTAAAATGAAATGTTCTTACCCTCAGATGCACCGTAAGCACTTAAGCGCGATCATGGGTTTAATCACGATTAAGTCCTTATTACTCACACACAAAGCAACAAAGAGGGAGAATGTATTAGCTAAGCCTTGTTACGGTACATCTAAGCGTTACTAGTTTGGAAATGTTTTTCTAAACTTGGCTATTACGGCTGCGCATGACTCTTAGGCACAGTGCTTAATTGAACATAAAGAAGTTTGGCTGTAAAAGCAATGAGTATATGACCCATATAGAGTGGCAATGAACCGAACCGAACTGGCGAGCTTTGCAGCATTGAAGGGCAGATGGCGCTGAAATAAATTCGTCTAGTAGTCCCTGAATATTGCGTACTAGACGAATTTATTTCAGCGCCATCTACCCCTCAATGTTGCAAAGCTTGCCGGTTGCCACTCTATATGGTTCATATACTCATTGGTAATAGCAGTTTAAAAAAACATTTCCAAACAATTAAGAGCCTTTCATTTTAAAATTTGTAGGAGAGAATTTGGCTTTAGTTTTACAGGTTCGGAAGTGGCAGCTAGTGTTGCCGCGCCCCAAATCTAAAGCAGCAATGTCAAAAACGTGCCCTTGCTTAAATATGTTTGGCCCTTCCTGAGCCACCTAACAGAAAACTCTGGCGTTACACCTGGACCTCTAACAAAAAGCTTAAACCTACAAGAGTCATGCCATAGGACATATCATCCAGAAAAGTTTTGGATACGTGGCAACGTCGCTTTCGGGCACAATAGCGTTTAATTCTCTCAGAATGAAGCAAGAGTTAAAATTTAGCACCATAGATCAGGAACATTTTTGGAGAATTTTTGTATACATTCAGGGTGTTATTTTTACAAGAGACAAATTCTTCAAAACGAATCGATGGATTTTAGAAAATTTTACTCGGTTGTAAAGACCTTTAAGATGCGTTTAAAACAAGGTATCACCCGATCCACTCTTCCTATTCAAAATATAGAGGTAATGCAACTCACAAAACGTACAACAAAAAGTACCACAATTACCCGAAAAAGCATATCCCTGGACTAAAGAAATTCAAGGAACCCCCCTGGACATACTCCTGGGTGCGCCACTGTTTAGTTAAAACTAGAACCAATGAATAAGTTATATGCCACGAAAGCGCTGAATCCGCAACTAAATAATTTTTTGAGGTTCTTCACAAATTTTTCAACTAATTATGAATGAATCCAAAAAAGTCTCCAAAATATGCTTTCTGTTAGTTTCAAATGGTATATGATTATGTTATTTTAATAAATATCTAGGTAGGGCAACAGCCTTCTTCTGTCCCCCTCTGCTGCTATTTGTTTGCTTTGATTAACTACAGTTTTAGAAATCTCAAGCTTAGAAGCGTTGAGGCTTGAAATACCTAAAGTTTGTGAATCCATCACAGGCTAACCGGGTATAATTTCTCACAAAATTAAGAATTGGCGCCCAGAGAAAGGGTGACATTGATTCGTTTTCCAAATTAAATCAGCATTGGATGAAAATGAGCTTTTAGGCTCCGGGAATGAGTCGCAGACAAAGGAAACATAAAAACTAAATGGATTCTCAGACTACTTATTTAGCAACCTACTGAAACTCATCCAATATCAAATATTTTGTATAATTATTAATTTTAATTAATATTATCCTGTCAAAAGTATTCAAGTAACAAAAGATCAGGTCAGACAAAGTTGAAAATACGTGTAAAAAACAGTTTCCTATACGTTTGTGAGATTTTAGACACTTATACTGGGACTTTCCATCCAATCAGGATCAATCGCCCAGTTTCGCAAAGTTCGAGCAAGGTTAAAGCATTTTTTTAAACACAAACAACCAAGTACCTTGCCAGGAATCGAACTTGGACCGCCGGTGTGGGAAACAAACATTGCTACCACTACACGACGACGACGGCGACATTTCTCAGTTACGTCAACGATAACGCGTTGTAGACAGCGTTTCAACTTTAACTGTCTTTTAACAAAAAAGTTAGTTTTTGATTGTCAAGTTTGCCGTGGAAAGCCGCTCTAAGCCCTCGATTTTTAAGTAGATATAGATATTATATATGTATATAGTCCAAATTATACGCATTTGTAATGACGTCATTTTTGTTTATCTTTGTTTAGTATATTATAAACAGCGGTGACAATAAACTTTTAAAAAAAAGTAGTGTCTATGATTTAAATAGGTTGGTAATTGGTTATGTGAAGTATCCGTCACTGTCAATAAAAAAACATTGATTGGCAAATATATCTACGCCATACGGGTTTTTCTCACCTGGTGACGTCATTACAAATGCGTAACTTTGAAAGTACGTATGTCGACAATCACCTTAATTTATTTTTGTGAATACTGATAAACGCCCTTTCCTTTTTATTTTCCATCTAGTGCACCATACGTTTTTAAGATATGCCTTTACGTCAAAATAAGCATGGTAATTCATTTCATGCTAAGTGGCATTGGCGTATCTAACAATTTTCGCCGACTTTCCAGACACGCGCTTGCGTATTTTCAACTACGAAACAACTGGCCTAGTTGTAACGAGAAAAGATGGCACAGCCAGCGTTGCCAACGATTCTTGAGAAAAATTTCCTTTACGCACCTAAATCTAAAAATCAGCGGTCCTGGATTGGTAGGTAAAGTGAATTTTTTGACACAGCCTTAAAATTGAATTTTAGAAGTTTTTTTTCTTCTTTAATAAAAAAAAAACTTAGATATATAAATAATAAAGTGAGTGGATATTATTTTAATATAAATAATTTTTTGATTTACAATTTTCTATTCTATTTTAAAACTCCCAAGAATTCCGCAAATCCCTAAATTTGCCAAAATTTCCCATGAATAGAGAAATTGTCCTAAAGTTGGCAACCGTGGGCCCTGGGCACAGCATTGCCAAACCAACTTGAGTAGGGCAATGCTGTTATTTCAGATAAGGGAAACATATTTAGCTTTTGATCGTAAATTCAAACCTCTACAGTGAGAGTGTACGAGAGTTTTCTTTTAAGTTTTACACATAAAGCTGAAATAAAACAGTAGATAACTTTTAAAGTCTTTATTGTTTCTGGAAGTATTCTCGCTCAAACCAGTTGTCAAAGTCGTTTGTTGGTACTGTCAAAATTGCATTCTTAAAGGCGTTGACTGCTTCCTCTGGCGACTGAAATCTTTGACGACGCAGTCCATTCTTGATTTTCGAAAAAGTATATATATCGTTGGGATTTAGGTCGGGACTGTATGGAGGATGTTCCAACAACTCGACGCCGACGTTTCGTTGAGTTAAAAAAATTTTTTGTGATTTATGCCACCTTCATTTTCTTGGTGGAGGATGATTTGTCGTTCGGTGTTCGTTTTTCGAAGCTCAGCGATGATTTTCAGCAAACAAATGGTGACGTACCAATCGGCAGTAATAGTCTTCTAATCTTCCAGAAGAATTGTTGCTACATGACCTGCTTTTGAGACAAATGTCGCGAGCATCTTTTTGAGAACTCTTCGAGAACGAACTTTTGTTGGCTTTTTTTCATCTTGGAACACCCAAACAGACGACTCACGTTTATTTTCGGGTTT
Organism: Aspidapion aeneum; assembly: GCA_963576565.1. Lineage (NCBI taxonomy): Eukaryota > Metazoa > Arthropoda > Insecta > Coleoptera > Brentidae > Aspidapion > Aspidapion aeneum. The sequence continues at coordinate 39,956,765 of OY755046.1, read as the reverse complement.
ATATAAGTAAATCCACGATTCGTCATCACTGACAATGCTGTACACGTTTTTAGACTTTACTGCCTGAAAGCGGTCTAGATTTTTCTGACACCAAATGACTTTAAAAAAATTTAAATCTTTTGCTTTTGATCGTAAATTTATACATCTACAGTCAGAGTTTACGAAGGTTGTCTTTTATGTTTTACACATAAAGCTGTAATTCCACTCGTTTGTTGGTACTGTAACAATTGCATTCTTGAAAGCGTTGACTGCTTCCTCGGGCGACTGAAATCTTTGACTACGCAGTCCATTCTTGATTGTCGAAAAAGTATAGAAATCGTTGGGATTTAGGTCAGGACTGTATGGAGGATGTTCCAACAACTCGACGTTTCATTGGGTTAAACAAATGTTTTGTGATTTATGCCCACTTGCATTGTCTTGCTGGAGGATGATTTGTCGTTCTGGGTTCGTTTTTCGAAGTTCAACGATGATTTTCAGCAAACAAATGGTGACGTACCAATCGGCAGTAACAGTCCTTTGATCTTCCAGATGAATTGTTGCTACATGACCTGCTTTTGAGACAAATGTCGCGAGCATCTTTTTGGATACACTTCGAGAACGGATGACTTTTGTTGGCTTTTTTTCATCTTGGAACACCCAAACAGACGCCTCACGTTTATTTTCGGGTTCATATTAGTAAATCCACGATTCATCTTCACTGACAATGCTGTACATGTTTTTCGAGTTTACTGCCTGAAAGCGGTCTAGATTTTTCTAATACCAAATGGATCTAGCTTCGTTCTATTTTTCGGTTAACAGATGCGGTATCCAGCGGGAAACTAATTTTCCTTTTTGAATTAAGGTCTTTGAAATCCCCAATGAAGCCTCAATCGAGAAACTGTCGACTGATGTGGTGCTTCATTACCGAAAACAGAAATAAAGTCGGCAAAGCATTTTGTTAAGATAATTTCCTTGCCCGAAAATGTTCTCGACTTACCTCTATAAACTTACCATTACCACTTAAGAATTGGATATTCGCAATATACGCATTAATTGTCGTGAATTTGTCGTAAATGTGTCGTGAAATAAAAAAAACTGTCGCGCCACCCGTTTTCCTGATAAGGGTATGTAATGCTAAGTTGAGTCTCAACTTAGCACTACCACCCCAGAAAAAATTAAAATTTTCAAAAACTAATAAATGCATTAATTGTCGTGAATTTGTCGTAGATTTGTCGTAAAAGAAAAACAATTGTCGCGTCATCCGTTTTCCCGGAAACGGGCAGTGAGCAACTTTGAGATCTAAATCTAAATCTCAGTAATCTTTAAGCTTTTTCACAATACGAAGATGTAGTATATTTAACCTTGTCGCGCGATTGTAAATTTTTGGTGAAATAATCGTTATATTACGTGCTGTTTTTACTTTTACCCTTACCCTTTGTGGTGTTAATATAAATATTCATTGCTCGCTGTTTTCAATGATCAAGCTAACGCCAGGATTTTGCGTTGTTTTAGAATTAACGAAAAAAGCGAACTTCTCAAGAAATATTATGTTGTCCTTTTAACAATCATAGGCATTTTGCTACAAAGAACGGATATAAATATGTTTCATACTAACAAAACACCATCTTCTAGTAACACTAGGTACCTACTAGTTGTATAGCTTTATTTATTTTATTGTAGGCCAAAGTTCTTACCTAACAAAGTCGAGAAGCCCTCCCTACCCCTTGTTACACTTTGCCAAACTTTTAGGAAGCTTTCCAAATCCTGTTACGTAATTAATAGGCGACTCCTAATAAAATAAAGATCAAGCATAGCATAGGCAATGGTTGGGAAAAAACTTTTCGGACACGTGTGTAAACGTGTAAAATTCATGACAATTAATGCATTTATTAGTTTTTGAAAATTTTTATTTTTTCTGGGGTGGTAATGCTAGTTGAGTTGAGTTGAGTCTCAACTTAGCATTACATATCCTTTTCAGGAAAACGGGTGGCGCGACAAATTTTTTTCTTTCACGACACATTTACGACAAAAAAAAAACAAAGGTTATTTTATGCGCGACAAGGTTAAAGATCACTAAGATTTAGCTGGGAAATCTCAAAATTGCTCACTGCCTGTTTTCGGGAAAACGGATGACGCGTCAATTGTTTTTCTTTTACGACAAATTTATGACAAATTCACGACAATTAATGCATTTATTAGTTTTTTAAAATTTTAATTTTTTCTGGGGTGGTAGTGCTAAGTTGAGACTCAACTTAGCATTACATACCCTTTTCAGGAAAACGGGTGGCGCGACAATTTTTTTTCTTTCACGACACATTTACGACAAATTTACGACAATTATTCCATAGATTAGTTTTTAAAAATTTTAATTTTTTCTGGGGTGGTAATGCTAAGTTGTGACTCAACTTAGCATTACATACCCTTTTCAGGAAAACGGGTGGCGCGACAAATTTTTTTCTTTCACGATAAATTTACGACAAATTCACGACAATTAATGCATATACTGCGAATATCCAATTCTTAAGTGGTAATGCTAAGTTTATAGAGGTTCTCGATTTAGTTATATTTTTCGACTGATTTGTTAACTTAAATAATTCACTGTAGCTATAATACTATATGTATCGCACTCACGGTCCGTAAATCGAACATTGAGGTTTCGAGTATTTTCAAAAAACAAAAATATAATTTTAAAAAATTCTACCAGTTTGCCAATTTAATTTTTTTTCTATTTTTATAATAACAAATTTAGCAATGTGGACTTTTAACTTGGAACACGGTGGACTTTCAACTTGGAACACGGTGGACTTTCAACTAGGAACACCGAGTATATAATTTAAGAATGGTCCTCATCAGTTTTGTTTTTAAATCATATTGCATGTATCAAAAAACTAAACCTATCTAATTATAGAATAGTTATTATTATAATTTTCTTTAACTTTTTTACTGTTTTTTCGACTATCATCAGTCCCTGTATCATCAAGCTTTCGTTTCATTGTGGATTTATTTTGCTTTTTGATGATATTTATAAATTTGATTCTTATACTTAATACAAATAAATTTACAAATTTATATGGAATAGAAACTTTTTCAAATATAAATTTTGTGGATCGCTTCACAATATTTGTTTTAATAAATTTAAAATTGGCACCATGCAATATTATGAACCATTTGTCCATTCTGTTAACAACTTTTTTCCATGATGGTGAAGGCTCAGTTAAGCCTCCAGAAGAAAGGCTTTGCACCCAAGATGGCATGGCATATGAATGCATGTTGATTTGTTCATTTTCATATGTATATCAACCAAGTTCAGGGAACTCATTGTGATGCTTTCGTGCTAAAATCCTGCAATATAAACTAAACCATCTCTTTCTTAAATACCCTGTTTCCACCAATGCATGCCCACTCCGATTCAAAAAACGCATCAGGTGACGCTGCATTTAAAACCAGTGCAAATCAATGGCCCATTACGTGCGTTTTTTGAATCAAGGTGGGCATGCATTGGTGGAAACAGGGTATAATACATTTAGCACGGAACAGGTATAAACACTACGTTCAAGACGACAAGATTCAAAATGTTAAAAATTTCCTGGCAAAAAAATTACGCTACAAACAGCGTTTGACTGCTGATTGCTAGGAAAACTGTGACGTAGCTTTGACGTCACGGCCGTCATGACACCGAGTTACCAGACAACCGGTTTATTTAAGGACCGTGTATCGCGCTGAGGTTTTGAATTTAGGTTAGGTAAAGATTAAGGTTAAGTTTAAGTAATGAAATTTGATCAGTGTCGTCCTTTATGTTCCCTATATGCAAAATATAAAGGACAGCCCTCGTATATCCTACACTGTGCTACAGTCATGTCCCTCGTAATCGGACTGGCACATTCTTCCAGAATCGTAAATGAGAAATGGGTTTAAGTGAAACATTCTTTTTGTTAAAGGTTTTCCGTTACCTTTTATAGTGTTTTTATTATTAAAATATTTTATTGGGTCGCTTTTGAAATATTCATGTTAAATTTAAAAGGTTTGTTGGGCGATCCGTGATTACAGTACTCTAAAGACTTTTTATAAACCTACTATTACTTATAGTATGTACAGCGTGTCCCATTTTCGATGGGATTAAATGGGAAACTCGATTATTATTAAAGATATTGATTTTCTGATCGCAACTTACCGTGCTCTTTTTTTGAGCCATTAAAAATGGTGTAATCAGATTTTTGCTATACCTTGTAGTTTCGCTAATACAGTTTTTAAAACATTGCATTTTGAATAATCTCTTATAACTCGCTTATTTTGCAAGACATTTTTATTCTATAAAAACCTTTTTATGGCAACTTTCTTACAAGAAAATCATGAGGTTGTCAATTTTTTTAAATATTGTTTAGTTTTTGAGATATGGTATTTTTCATAAAAAAATTAAATGCGGACCTGAATTTTTTGAATTACTATTTTGATTGGTTTCATGCTATTATTATCACAAAATAATAAAAATTTAATATTTTTTTGTTTTATGGTTAAAACAAAATATTTAATATTTTTAAAAAAATTAGTTTAAACCTGGAAATTACCAACATAAATATAAACTGAAAATTGCTAGTTAAACGATTTTTACTTTAACTGTTTTTATACTACTAGCAAATTAAAATGGTTTCACGTTAATTTAAAGATTTATTTCAAACAAAGTCTAGGACAAATAAAAAAATATCGAATTGCGAAAAATGATAACTAATTTTTCTTTAATGATTTTAATGTTTAAACTGATTGCCATTATGTGTAAGATATTGTTGGTATTTTTGAGTAATTTTTTTAACGCATTTTTGCATAAAAATGTTTCTGCCGTTTAAATATTGGGATTTTGTTGCTTGAATAAAGGACTCAAACATATCACATTATTCATAATCTGGAAATGGTCGATTTCTAGCCATTTTAGAATAATTTTGAGTGAGCCATTTACAAAAATTACAAGTAAAATGACAATGTCAACTCCACGTTTTTGTTTTTCCATCTTGAAGTAAATTTCATGAGTTGCTGTGCTACCATAAAATAATTACTATTTAATTTTGTAACTTTTTTACGTTATTCTTCTCTATTTCGAACGAAACAGATAAACTAAAAATCTATTTTAGTTGGAAACTTCTAGGTTCGTACTAAATTTTTTTGAAAAAATATTAAGGTTATATTTTTTTAACCTTAAATCAAAAAAATATTAAAGTTTTATCATTTTAAGATAATAATAGCATAAAACCAATCAAAATAGTAGTAGTCATTATTTTCCTCTAAAAAAGTTGCTATAAAAAAGATTTTTACAGAATAAAAATATCTTGCAAAACAACAAGCGAGAAAAAGCAATTTTTTCAAAAACTCCCTGTGTTAGCGAATTCAAGGGGTATAACAAAAATCTGCTTGCACCATTATTAAGGGCTCAAAAAAAGAGCACGGTAAGGTGTACTCTTTAATAACATCCGAGATTCCTATTTAATCTCATCGAAAATGGGACAGGCTGTACAGGATTTTTAGAGACACTCCGTGTAATAGTTAGGCTTTAACCTATATAACAATTCATCACTGCATAAATTGAAAGATATTGGAGCCAAAATTGATTGAAAAGTCAATATTTTGCGAAGTTGAGGAACACGTTTCATGTTAACTATATGTATATTAATAATGATGGTGACAAGCCGGTATTACTCAAAACAAACATTATTAAATTTGTATAGTTGAATTAAAATTTAATTATAACTTAACCTTTGGTAAAATGTCGGTGTAACATTTAAAGGTAGAAAATGGTGTATTCTGCAAACACAAAGTCATAGATTAAAAAAAATTATTTTTTACCAAACCGTTAAAAGATTTTTAAAAATTCGATAAACAATCGGCAATTGTAAAAAATATTTTGATGAAACAATAATGTTCAAGTAAACGAACGATATTTTTCTAATAGAGCAAAAAATTTCAAAAGGCCCTCCGTTTTCCCCTAATTCGACCCCTCTGTATTCGAATATTCCTGTTGTTAACTTGAAATATCGACAGGGACGGAGAAAATTTCCTCAAACCACCAAAAACCTGTTTTTTTTCAGTTTTATTCAATTTTCTCGAAAACTAACCTGTTTATCGAAAATTGCAAAGAACAGGTTTCTGTAAAGAATAGAATTGCCTTTCCAACGATGTATGGACCGATACGGTTAGGAAAAGCAAGAAGCTCTTGAGTGGCGTCCGTAAATTGGGATTATTTTGAAAAAACATGGTTATTATAGGTTTTATAAAATTTTCTCAAAAACTACACTTCTTGGGCAAAAATATGTAGTATAGTTTGTTGTAGAAAATATAATTTCCTTCTAAACGCTGTAATTTAATGTGAGGTTTATGTTCCAGGAAAGTCTCCAGGGGCGTACTTATGAAAATAAATTTTCACAAATAACCAAAATAATCAATTTTTGTTACATATGTTATGTATTTTTAAAGAAAAAAAAGCTTCTTAGAGAAATAAGTAACTTTTTATCTTATACTATCCTATAGACCTTCGTTTGTAAGAAAATTTTACAATAATATTTTTGAGAAAATTGGATAAAACCTGTAAAAAAATGGATTACTTTCGTGATTTTAAATAATTACTTTAAATTAAGGACACCACTGGAAATATTATTTTATTTTATCACCTTTACAATTACGGACGTCGCTGGAAATTTTGTTATAACTCAAATCCCACCGAGTTTCATATTGTTAAAAAGGGAATTTCACTGTCTATAAAAAAGTGTGGTATATATATTTTTTTATATTAAGCTTAGTTTCTGAGAAAATTAGATAAAAATTGTAACAAAAATGGTTTATTTTCTGTTTTTTTTTAATTGATTAAATTTACGGATGCCTCTAAAGTTTTAATTATGAAACAAATCCGATCGCGTTATACATTACCTTAAAGGAAATTTTATTAACTTGACGCCATCTTGACTATAAGACCATGTGCCCATGACCCTTAATCCTTCATCACAAAATATCAATAAACCCCAAAACGAATTCACCAAAGAATTGAATACGAACTCGAAATTAATACCCGCTATGCGTTTGTATTCGTGTTCAAACCAGGATGCGGTGGATGAGTAGGCTGACTCGCGCCGCGCTTTACTGAACCCAAATTCTATACACCGTTGTTGTTATGTCGCATTCTAATTACAAAATATAGAAAGACATGTCCCTATAGAATTTTACAGTACATAGAATCTGGGCTTTACTTCGGTTGTGCTCTTGTGCAGAAATTGCAGGGATCGATGCGGCCCGCACCCCAGTGATGTTAAAGCACCTCATGTGCACTGTAAATTAGTGCACTGCGACAATCTGGCGTTATCGGTTGGGTCGTATTATGTTGATTTCGACGATTTCGTAGTTACGAGATTAGCGGAAGTTTCTAATTCTGAAAGCATTAGTATGCAAAACTTAAAGACAATTAAATTTTCTTCTCAACCACAATGGGTGAGAATAGATTAACTACCCTGACAATGTTATCTATTAAGAAAAAAATTATTCAACAAATTTCAAAGTTCAATGAACTGGTTATTAAAGAATTTATTTCAAAAAAGGACAGACGCCTTCATTTTCAATACAAAACGTGTCTGTGAAATATAAAAACTAGGTATGATACATTTGATATTTATTTATATAAACAATAATAATCTAAACTAAATATCTAATTTTTTAATTATTTGCTCAAAATAATATGATACAATAGCCCACTCGATAGCCCAAAAAGTATGTAGTGGCACAAAAAAAAATAATTTCGCCTGCGCCGCAATTTTTTTTTAGGTATGTACCCCCCAAAGTTTTACCCCCAAAATCACCCGCCGCCACTTCGTAAAAGATATCCACTTGTCTCTCATCTGCTCTGTCGGTTCATACACATTTATAAAAGTTAAATTGTAAAACCTTCCTTTAAGTCGTAGTGCACACATTCCTCGTCCAATAGTTGAAAAGCCCAACACGCTGTTCCAAAAAAAAATTGTTACTATAAATCCCATTCCCTTTGGCCTTCTTGCTTGCCAGAGGAGTATAAATCGAATTTCTTTTTAATAAAACCATTTCCCTTCCATCTTATTTCCTGGAAAGCAACAATTTTTATGCTGCATATAGCACTTCCGCTGTATGTTAGTTTTCAGTTTTTAAAATTTTGAAGATTTTTTGAAAAATATGCAATGTTTTTCATTTTTCCAAACTATTTTCTGATTTTGGGTTTCAACTCTTCAACTATACGTTCCCCCAAATCTAAAATGGTGCACGCTTGTGCCTGTCATTGTGTCTTTGCTTATTAGGTTTGATCGGTTCATTAATAGTCATTTTCATCCGCCGTGTTGACTTTTTTAAGGTTGAGTTAGGTATATATCGTATTCTATTATTAATGATCCCACTAAATTGTCTTTGACACACGTGTTGAAATGGTACATTGACTCAAGAATTGATTAGAAATTAAACATAAAAAGCACAGAAAAACTATAGGTACTCTTAAGCGAGCTTTTTGGTGATTAATTTATACCGTACTCACTTTTTTTAAATGTTTTCAATTATTAAGCTAATCCTATAATGGAATTCCAAAAAAATACTTTATCTGTTTACCTATATATCTGGTCAAAAAGAAGCTGCGCGCAAAACATTATTTTAGTCTTGCTTCAACTGTTGAAGCGGAACGTTGCATTTTATTCTTAGGTAAGCCACTTGCATGTACTCATTAAATCTAAGATTTTAGGTACTTTAGTATATTATTACCTAATATATTTGTATTTTTTACTAAACCAATGTCCGTAGATAAGTTTTTAACCAAAATTTTGTTCTTTTTTTCGATTATTTTCAATAAAAAGAGAGTGGCCGGGTTTGGGTTACAAAAAAGCATTGAGTCGGAAATGCGAGAGGAGTGACGGAATTCCCAACAAAAACAATGTCTATTTAAATTAGTGTTTTTCATACCTAAGTTTATCAAAAAGCGAAAAATAAAAATTTGATCTTATTTTCTAAATCTCACTTCTTCTCTGAAAATGTGTTTTAAATTTAAGGTGTCGGAATTCTGGCTATGAGGTTATGACGGCTTTTCAATTGTTTTATTTTTGTAAAAAATAAGGGTGCCGGATTTCTGGTGGGCAACAAAAGTTCAGTTTTTTTCCATATCAATAACTATCTAAAGACAAAAAATGTAAGATCATAAAACCTACAATAGATGCTGGCTAATTGGCTCGATCCAGGCCATAAAACCTAAATACACACAATCAAATTTTTTAAATTTCAAATTCCGTCATATGTTTTTTCTACTCTACTTATTTAAAATCTGTGAAGAATTGGGGTGTCGGAATTCAGGTTATGACAATGACGGCTTTCAGGTTGTGAGTTTTCACGTTTGCTAGATTATGAAGGAGGCTGTCCCCTTTTCATATCTTACGAAAAATAATTACCTATCCTGAAATTTTTGCTCCAAATATTCTGTTTACTGTAAGAAATAAATACCTTACAAGGCCCTACCTCACAGAAAACTATTAATTATCATTTCGAATACCACAGTTGTAGGTTAAGCGAATTTTTAGTTATGTTGCAGTCAGACAGATAGGCCGACAGATAATCCTAGAACAGTTATACCGACGAAGTTACTTGTATTTGTTTTAGATTGTTTTTAGCATCCATTTTATCATATTACGGAATTCAGGTCAAAACTATGTCGGAGTTTAGGCAAGCAATATGCAATATAGCAATTATTTAATAAAAAAATATAGTTAGATTTAAATTCTCAAAGTAGAAAACAATGTTTAATCAAATGTCCAAAGTTTCAGCACAAGTAAAAATAATTCAATATATCAACACATTGTATATCATCTCAAAAGTCGATAAATACTAAAGGGATTAAGGTGACGGAATTCTGGTCGACTACGGTAGTCTGATATATATTTAATACGAATATCTGTAGCGCACCTACAAATACGTCTTGAAGGACGGGAGGGGGCAGACCCTATAAAGCTGTAATTGATCCTATTTTATCCCATCGGGTGCGCCTATGCGAATATAACTTATTACGTCTTTCTAACTAACTGTGTTTTTCTATGCCACCAGGTAGGTACGAAGAAATTTTACTATGCTGAATTTCGCCGAAGTCAAGACAAAGGCTCTATGTATCACTAGAAGACCTTTAGGAAAAAAGCTTTGAATTTATAACGCTGTCGTCTCTTTAGTATTCCTGTCAAGACCGTGGGTGGAAAAAGTATAACAGGAAAGAGCATTTTTCTATCGTGTGATTTCGTTTTCACGTCTTTTCACCCTTGTTACACAATTCAGGTACAAAACGACACTTAAAAAGCTCGTTCCGCCGTTTTGAAATTGAATTCCGTTTCTTTCCAGAAACACGTGACGTGACTGAATTAACTTTTGTTGTTAGAAATTGTTTTCCTAATTTTAATTAAACAACTGTCTATATGTTACGGTTTTCCCGAAGTTGGTTAATTTGCGAACCAAACCAAAGCGAACCGGCTAAAACGCGGCAATTACCAATGCAAACATAACCTTGACATTTGGTTATTTCGTATTTTAGCTGGTTAATTCGCGCATGAACTAATTTCGGATATTAACCGTAACATACACACTAAAACATCTGTATCTGTTCTTCCAATACTACCTAGGCTATATACAAAACAGTAGATAACTTTTAAATAATCAAACAAGTTTCGTGGCTAATCGGGTAAAAAGGAGTTTTTGTTTCTCTCATGTTTTTCCGTGGGTAGCTTGAAAGCTTAACCTCACGGGGGTCCAAGATCTAATAGATACCTAATAAGTGTTGACAGTTAACTGTTTAATTCTTATGGGACTCCTCAGAACACTGCTGCCAAGTCTCTCTCCGCGCAAGCAAAACGCCAGGGCCAGATTTAGCGTTTGAAATGCTCCGTGCTGAAGTAAAAAATTACGTCTTTAAAAATAAAATTATATTGATTAATGCCGGTATGGGCCAAGGCAAAAATTCGCCAATTAAATTTTAATCAACAATTTTCAATTTTCTCTTATGCATATTAAGATAATTTTCAATAATCTGCTGTTCTTACTAATTGGCCAAAGTGCGCGGGCTAAACAAGAATAATTCCTGATTAACTAACAAGTGAGGTTATGAAAGTGTCATATGTTCAATGTTTTTTTACTGGTTCTGTGTTTTTTGTGATTTTAACAACAAAACAGAAAAAAAAAGATAATGGAGATTGAAGATGCCTTATTCGATGTTGACCTCGATATTCATGACATTATATCGCCACCTTAGGGCAACAACTATAGTTGAGGATGTATATAAGTGACACCGCGTCATAGCTATGGTAAACCAAATTTTGCGGCAAAATCTAAGTAAAGAAGCCTTAAAAAATTTGTGTTTCACTTTGTAGATGCAGTGTGCCGCTTTATATCTGTATGATAATAATCTGAGATCTTTTGAATGATAGATGAATTGGTCGCAAGATTTTGGAGGGGCGCCCTTTTTAGCTGTCGCCCCCCCCCCCCCCCGCCCCTTCAGGCACGCTACGCCGCTGATCCAAAGTTATATTAAAATGTGCGCAAATATTGATTGAGTTGCAAAAACGGTAATTTGTTTTGTAAAAAGCTTGGTCGTAATTTGTTTGACATAAAACAGTCAAAACAACAACGAACAGAAAACGTCAAAGCCCGCCTAAATCAATGTGGTTTTATAAAAAAAAAATTTAAGCATGTTTTTTTTTGGAAATTTTTTACTGAGAACATTTTTTTGTGGAAAATAGTGGTGTCTGGACATGTTAATCCAATTTGTCCTATACCCTAATGACAACTTTTAACCACTTACTACAAAATAATTGTTTACATAGAGATTTTTTATTTTTAAAAGCTACGAGAGTCCAATTTTATTTACCGAGTAAAAATCAGTTTACGAGAACCACAATGGACTTGCTCCTTTGCGTATTAAAAGTAACCATGAGTAAGAACAAAAATCTTGCACATTAAGTTACCGACCCCCAATATTATCAAAAAAAAATAAAAATTACTGGGAAAGCAGTTTTAAGGTAAACTTAAGGTTCCATAAAGTAAAAAGTTAGGAGTAAGCCATAAGCAGTAATAAATAAGTAAGGAAGGATCCCGATTCATAGTTTAAAAACGTAAGTGGTGTTAAACCATTGCAATTGGTTAAGTGCTTCCGAAAATATTAATTTTTGTTTTAACCATCTTTTTACGGATTATCAACCGATTAAATGGTCAAATTGGATTCTGTCCGTCATCTTCGATTTTAAGACGGCAAAAAAATATTTTTGCTCAAAAGGCTAACTAATTTTGTGCATCGTAAAAAAAGTTATATTGAAAAATATTTTGTCCGGTTCTTGTTTGCTCATATATTTGCAAAAATTTAGTTTTATTTTTGGCCTTTTACCCAATTTTTAGGATCTAGATCCACCAGTGCACAATGAGTGTGTAACAAGGGATGTTGAACTTTGTTGGATTCCTCCACCTCGGCTGCATTAATGGCTGGCTATTGAAAACTAAAAGCCATATTGAAAGCTAAAAGTTTTATTAAGAACAATAAACAGTAGAAGCTCGGTCGTTTTGTGAAAAGTGCCACTATCTTTTGTTTCTCGAAGTGGAAAATAAACTTATATTAAACTTCTATGTAGTCACGTATATCCTAAATGCCTCAGAATGTTTAAGAACCTAATGGCCTAAGAACACAGACTTTTCTATGCTTTCTTTTACACAGCTTTTAAAATAAAAGGCCTCTTTGATTTGTGGCTAGATCGCACCAATGAATTATATACGAAGTAACTGGCACGACCGCGGCTATACATTACGTATATGGGACATGAGGCAAAAATTTTTGAGTTTTTAAAGTGAGAGCGCATACTTGAATAGTAACCATTGCAAACTTTCTCTCTCTAGTTCTATCCACCCGTGGTATTCTGTGAACTTATTACTTCAAAGAGATTGTCATTTGTGATTTGTCATAAGTGTTTGTCAGTGGTTGTCAGTAATTTTTTGAAATTGTTTTTCTTGAACAAAAGTAAAAAATTTTAAAAGATGCGTTGGATGTAAAAACAAGTTTTGTAGTAGTGAAAAGCTGGTTTCCTTTTTGAAGTACATAAGTAGCTTTGATTAATTAAAAAACTTTATTAGTACCTAATCGCAGTAAAAATCGAATTATACGTAGAGTAAAAATCAAATGTTCGCAAACTTTTAAAACCACAAAATATTATCGGAGAGTAGAAGTAAAAAAGGAAAGGTAGCACCTCCTGAACAGCGTGCTCTCTCTACAAAATATATAGTAAAGCTAACATATAGAAAAAGGAATAAATAGATAAGAAATAAAACAAAAGTAAGGGATGTCAGAGAAGAAGTAGCAAAATTAAAATGGAAATTTGCCGGTCATAATATCTGACAGAAATATTATCGATGGAATAAGTGTATTGTAAGCTGGAGACCTTGGGAAAATACAAGAAGTAGGGCAAGATCCCAAATGAGATGAGCGGACGATTTGAAGAGACATACAGGAGCTAGATGGATGAACACGGCGACTGACAGAGAAGAATGAAAGATATTGAAGGAGGCTTATGTCCAAAGATGGATCGAAGAAGGCTAGATAGATATATTTGTAATTTTGTACGTAACTGAAAATAACCTACTTTTAAAAGAAAGTATTTTAAAAAATCAAAGTTATTTAGAATCTACGTACCTGCAGTTACTTAACTCAGTTGATGACTAACAAACTTTATTTTGTTTCAAACTAGCAGACAATTTTGAGTTAAATACCTAACTTTTTGTTTGAATTTCCTTGCATTTTTAGAAGCTTTTAAAACTTCAATCTTTAACAGCGTCTAAACAACAAAAGGCAAACAATTAGAATGCCAGGCATACTCGATTGGATAGCGGCAAGGATTAGTTGAGTAACCATTTAGTAAAAATCATTTAAATATTTATTTGTCGGTGCCACTTTTATGACCGATTTGTATACCTTATTATTTTACTTATTTTTGCTTATTTTACCTATAGTTGTAAAAATATCTTAGTCACCTAGCACTCTGGGGGGGTTCGGTTCAGTTCGGTTCGGTTCGGTTCGGTTTGCTTAGGTTCGGTTCGGTTCGGTTCGGTTCGGTTCGGTTCGGTTCGGTTCGGTTCGGGGGGGGGGGGGGGGGGGTAATAGTCAAACGGTGACTGTAAGTAAGGGCACAGAAAAAAGCCGCATAAAACAAAGGCGCACAGGAAATATCCGTACAGGAAAAGATCTCACACGTACAACAGCGCACGCGGAAAAAATGCACACCCAAAAAGCGTACAGGGAGAAAAGCGCACATAGTAAAACAGCGCACAGGGAAATCATACAATGAGAACTTTTTGACTACTAGAAAAACCATGCAATTAAAGAAATTTACGTTTTTAGAATTCAAATGTTCCAACATTAGGTTCTTTGACAACATTCCAGATTTGGATTTCATAAAATTTTGAAATTTGAAAAACCAAATTGAAAATATTTGACTTTTAAAAAACTAAAAATTTGCAAAATAAAAAATCTATCCGTTAATATTGGTCTGACAGTAAAGTTTAAATTAGTAAAGTTGAAGCCAGTCAAAGTAAAATATGTCAAACACTTATATGGTTTTTTTTTTAAATAAAATACTCTGTATTTTATTTTTTTAGTCCATCGGGCTCCTTTTTCTGATTTAAAAAATATATATTATGTTAATAAACTATCACTCTAAGATCCAGTGGCGTATATAGAAAAAAGTTTCGGGGTGGGCACGAGACAGTTTTGGGGGGGGGGGGCGGGACCTCATGAGGCTGTATTTTATGTTTGTATTCATGAAATATGTGGAAAATATCCAAAAAAACCTAGCTTCGGGGGGGGTCCCCCCCGTATATGCGCCACTGCTAAGATCAGTATTAACGGAGCTAATATGGTCAAATCTACTATCCGGGATTCGTTTTGATCGTACACCATAACATTTTGAGAAAATTAAAAAAATAAACGTTGTAATTTTTCGCGGTAATACAAAAATAATGCAAAAAACACTTAAAATCGCAAAAAGTTGAAGTTATGATTTTTTTTTCTAGATGCTAACGTGGCTTTTATAAAGTAGTTCTGTACAGTAGTTATCTAGTTTAATGTAAATAATTTATTCCAAGGGGCAAAACGGGCAACAAAGTTAGATTGCGTGCCAAAACATATCGCTGCTTGGCTTTGATAGTGGCACAACTAAAAAAAATGCGTTTTGCGTTTTCTGTAAAAACTAACTTCTCATCGTATTGTATATTCTTTTACCACAAAATTTTCCTTATTTTCTATTTAAAGCTTGGGTAAGTTATTGATTGATTTAATTAAAGCAAAAAAATATATAAATATTTGCCTTGGCCTTTATTTTTTAAAAGCATTTCCTAAATTATCATATTTCCAGTTATGCCACTATCAAAGCAAGGCAGCGATATATACATAGATAGGTACTAGGTGGGTCTGGTCAAATGTAAAGTAATTTGAGTGCCAGTGTTATTACTGTATGTTTTTCTTCTGAGCGCTTTTTTTCGCGTGTGATTTTTTTTGTATGCACGTTTTTTCATTGATAAAGCCAACAAAAATAATATTTTTTTTCTGTCTTTAACTTATATGATATAACTACCAGCCTTCATACCTTACATATTTTTTGCCGGCTCTGGGGGGAGGGGTAATTACCACTTCCCCCCCCCCCCCCCCCCCCCCCCAACCCGTAGAACCTTTAGTGCTGTAGATCCGGGTCACATTTAGGGTTTAGTTCAATATTGTTTATAAATAAAATAAGTAGCGTAAAAGATTCTTTACTAATTAGCATAGTATTATTATGTTTGGTGCCTCCAGACTGCATGTCCCCAGCGATTTTATTTTTTTTACGGTATATCCAGAATGGGACACTCTCTTATTTATAAACCGAAGGGAATGGAGTAGAGATCGGGGAGTAACACCTCTCTAAAAACAGGGTTCACATGCGAAGCTTTTACCGCACAGTCTGGCGTAGGCTCGTCAAAGGCTAGAGAAGAAAAACCTTGATTAAAAATCCTGGCCCTTCAAGTAGGGGGTTGCGGCATTAGACTGGTTCTTTAATGCTTGTAAAACAAAGCAATTGCCAAAAAGCCTAAACAAAGCCTCAAAGCCGAGGGGTCATCAGCTTTCAACAGTACTGTACAAATTTCACAACAGGACCCGACAGTACCACGACAGGATCCAACAGTACTCGACAGTACACGACAGTACCCAACAGTACTCGACAGTACCACGACAGGACCCAACAGTACTCGACGGTACACGACAGTACCCAACAGTACTCGACAGTACACGACAGGACTCAACAGTACCCGACAGTACACGACAGTACCTAACAGTACACGACCGGACCCAACAGTACACGACAGTACCCAACAGTACTCGACAGTACACGACAGGACCTAACAGTACTCGACAGTACCCAACAGTACACGACAGGACGTAATAGTACGATAGAAGCCAACAGTACACGACAGTACTCGACACAACCGTCTATCCCGAAACAGTGGCGTAGATGCGAAAAGACAGGATGACCTTTTTTTTTTTTTTGGTCGCAAGATTTGTGAGCGCGGTGTGGTTCCCCAAAGATGAGCTTTTTTTTTTTTTTTTTGCTCGCATGTTTTTTGAGGGCGCGCTTTGTTCTTCTCGGACCCCCCCAAGTCACGACGACAGTACTCAACAGGACCCAACAGTACTCGACAGTACACGACAGTACCCAACAGTACTCAACAGGACCCAACAGTACACGTCAGGACCCAAGTCCTGTTGGACGCTGTACAAAATTTTAGGGTGCCGATGACCCCTCGCTCAAAGCAATAGATGAAAATTGCCGAAGACGAAAACGCAAACACAAAAGAGTCTAAATATAGCTACATAGAACGTACAGGGAGTGAACCAAAAGTTGGACATTATTGCAACCGAATGCAGAATAAAAAGATATCTTATTGCACTCACAGAGACAAAAAAGAAGCGAACAGGTACAATTAGCTCTGGTAATTTGTCCACATATTCACTGGAGTCCCAAAAGAAAGGAGATCAGCCAGAGGGGTAAAGAATCAATTGCAAAAGTATAAACTTATAGCGCGAAGTGTATTTAAATTTTCTACGGTTATTTTATTTTGCTACTAATTTTAGTTTTGTGTTACTTTTTATCACTGAGATCAAAATACCTGATCAGGGATAAGAAGTGATAGGATCCATGACGGATCTGATACATTCCTAGCCCACAAGCACACCCCACGCTAGATCAGCCTTAAAAACAGTTTTTTTTTAATATCTTGGAAACCAATGCTTCTAAGAAGTTTTTGGTTATTACTCAAATTATTAAGAACAATGTATTCTACTATATTTCGAAAACCACATATTGATGCGATGTTCAGTTATAAAGTTAGCATATTTTAATTTTTTAAACTGTCATGAAGCTGTCATTAGCATTAATGGTTTTTGACCAAAATCAGCTCGTAACAGTATCGAAATTTTTTTTAAATTAAAATCTCATGAAAATTAGTTTAGCGGTTTAGGAGCTATCGTGTTACGGACAGACATACACACAGACACGCACACAGACAGACATCACGACGATATTGCTAAAATAGGTCAAAATGCGCTCAAATAACATATTTTCGGGGTTATCTCAAAAAAACATTTTTTGTCGAAAATAATACTTGCTCTAGCCATTGCTGCGCGGGCTAGGAAGGGAAAAATCACGAACAAAATGTGACATGACATATTAGCGATCATAAGTCAAAAACCTCTAAAAAAACTAGAGACCCTGTATGTATGACATAAAATATGGAATACATATGGTCTCTATAAAAAACTAAGAACCCAACGAAAACAAAATATCGTTAAAGAACTGAAATGCGAAAAATAGCATATAAACCTCATGATAAAAGTGTAGTTTTACTTCTCGAGGAATCGTGGCCCTCTTTGCGCTCAAACTTCTTGCTTTGGTATAAAAAGTGTGTATAGTTTAAATTATACCCATTTGTAATGACGTCATTTTTGTTTATCTTTGTTTGGTGTATTATAAACAGCGGTGACAATAATCTTAAAAAAAAGTAGTGTCTATGATTTAAATAGGTAGGTAATTGGTTATGTGAAGTATCCGTCACTGTCAATCAAAAAACATTGATTGACAAAAATATCTACGCCATACGTTTTTTTCTTACCTGGTGACGCATTACAAATGCGTATAATTTAGACTATATATAATATACCAATTGACCTGATCACTTGGCATTGCTAATTTTAAAAATGTACGTGTATTTAGTGCATTGTTATTTTGTTATTAAAAAGTTTTCGTTCTGGTTTGTAATGTTCAAAGGCAAAAATGTTCTATGAAAAGCTTTTTTTCACTCTTTTAATTAACGGGCATTTTTTCATTTTTATTTTCCTTTCGCACTATTCAAAATATTTTTTCAATAATAATTGTTAGCTGAAAAAATTCAAATATATTTGGCAGGCCCAACTCCGGATTTAAAATTGACATACGTAGACAAATAAAACTTTAAATGAAACTATGATATCGTTTGGCCAAGAAGAGGTTTTAAGGAATACTATCTATTGGATCACCTAGAACTCACTCTAGGTTATATCTTTGCTAGTTTTTGAGATATACAGCTACTTTCTTCACTATGTATGTATGTGTTCTTTTGCAAACAAAAAACGTAAAAATTTTGTTTTTGTTTGTCCCCCCCGGCCCGAGGGTACTGACGCCCCATGGGTGCCCTAAGCGCCCAGCGCCCTAAGCTTTATTAAGTAGCAGGGCCGGCAACGGCAAATTGAGTCGCCGACAAAAGAGAGGAAACTAAAGACATGATGACCTTTTTTTTTTGGTCGCAAGTTTGATGGGCGCCCTGTTTAGCTTTCGACTCCCCCGCCCCTGCAGGCACGCTACGCCCCTGTGATGACGTCACACAGGCCCTTCAACTCAAAGTCGGGGCAAACACCCGACGATCTAATATAGAGGGATCCATCACCAATCGATCAAAGGTAGTCTAAAATCATAAAAATTTATTAAACTTCTCTAAAAATTTCTACAAAAACGTTGAATTTTTATAACATTTTTAGTATTTAAAAAAGTAACAATATCTTTTTTATTTCTTAAGACATAAAGCTTATTAACACGACAATTAAATTGTTGTTCTATTGCGAACAAATTATAGCCCATACAATTTTCATAATTATTAATCATATAAAGTTGATGTGACAAAAGTTAAAAGCAAAAGTTTATGAAAAGACATGGAAAAAATGCCATTCTTGAATTTGTAATGTCACACATACACTGTTACTCAAATTTGAGGCAAACACCCTGCGACTTAAAATCCACTAAGTGATCCATAGGCAATCGATTTGAGATAGTCTAAATCTTTTTTTATTTTTTTTTTGGCAAAAAAAAGTTAACTATTTTTTAGTATAGTAAAAAAAGTCAATATCTTCGTTAGTTTTTGAGATATGAAGCAAATTTTTAGACTATAATAATTGATGTTTTTGTGTAAAACTAATTTAACGAAAGTTATAAGCCAGAGTCTGTGAAAAATATGAAAAAAAGCCGCCATCTTGGATTTATGACGTTATACAGGCCCTCCCACTAAAATTGGAGGCAAACACCCAGTGATCTAAAACTGTGTGAGCTATTACCAATCGATTTAGGGCAGTTATAAAAAATCTTCCACAACTATCCCACGGGACACGATTTTTACTATAAGCTACTCAACTATTATAATTTTCGATATTTTTGAAAAAAATATGGTTTAACATTTTTTTTCGACCATTTTGCGTTTCGACAAGCCTGTTTTTGATATTAAATTTTTTTTCGTCCATTGTACGTTTCGACAAGGCTGTTTTCGATATTTTTATGGGTCGCACTCTAATCATGGAAAACTGTAAATTTAGATAAAAGTAATTTATTGATGTGTCTAGTTTTATTCCTAAACCGCTCAAGTTTTAATAATAAGCTCCGCTGATCCATGTCCCCTAACTTTCCATTTATTTAAACCCCCTGTTATCTAACTCACAGCTTCGATACACTCAAAACACGAGGTCCTCTAAAGAGAGGACAGCCTCAATACCAATGACGGCATCTGTTAACCAAGGATCTTTTATCTTTACCATTGATATCAATCATCTCAGTCAGTTGCGGTCCCAGGGGTGTGGAGGGCATGGCTCTTCTCCTTTCCCAGAAGACTTCCCCCTTTTGAAACTCTGGGACCGCCCCTGTCTGAGCAGGCTTCTATCGGCGTAGTTTGATGATGATGATTAATTTATCTGCTTGGTAACTGCAGAAAACATTAGTTATTTATTTTATAAATTTATTTATTTAACAGTATCTACAGCAAAAAGTCAATTACAGATACTTCCTTACATTAAAAAGACATCTGTTCTATAAAATACGTCACCTACACTATACGTTATAAATACCAAACAAATCAAATTACATAACTACTTATAATAACACTTATTCTTAACTCGGAGGGCATTAATTAACTATTGCCCACTTTTAGATCTAGATTTTTTTTAAAATTCTTGTCACTAACATTGCCAAGACCAACATACTAACATTGCCAATACCAACATCTGAAGCATGTTTATTAAATAATGTATATTGCATAAATTGTAGATAAGAGAGCTTTTAAATAGATTAGTTCGTGGCTAAGCTAAATAAAACATATTTTTCGACTTTGAATTGATTCGATTCATGCCAAAAGGAAGTTGTTCAATTATATTAGGACAATCAACATCCCCTTTAAGAATACTATACATTGTTGTTAAAAAACTTTAGTCCGTCTTTGGTTTAGTGACAATCTAATTAATATTTCTAATAAGATATCACAGCCTCTTTGTGGATAAAACCCAAACCTTTTAAAGTGCATGGCTTTTAGAAATTTTCTTTGAACTCCTTTAATTATACTAATCCAAATGTCATATTGGGGGGACCAGGTAACACCTTCATAGTAAATACACAAACTTAAGTTAAAACCATTTCCGTGGCATTATAGGACTGTGTCCTAAAATTCTCTTTAAAGTGTTTCACAATCCTCTAATGAGAAAACTTCAACAAACAATTTAAAATCATAGGCAAATGCCAATTATTCCACATTTTTTACCTTGGAAATAATTTTGTTGAAGGCAATAACAAAAAGAAGTGGTCCGAGATTTGACCCTTGGGGCACACCAGAAGAACTTACGTAAACAGTAGACCTACTACTTTTTAATTCTACAAACTGATATCTTTTACTTGTGCTAGTTCCCAAATAAGATTGAATTAAATTAGTTAAGTATGGAGAAACATCCATTCCAGTTAGTCCATCCAAAATAGTAATGTGACTTAATTTATTAAAAGCCTTTTCGAAATGCTGCATGCTGTCTGGGAGATATTTTATGTGACACTTTTGCAAAAAGTCTAGTTAATCAACATTCTAATAAAAAATATAATACTTTAGGAGAAATTTAAGGCAAGCGAAGCCAAGGAAGAACAAAAATATCTTAGCTTAGGACTTTGTGACTTTAACACCAGTACTAAGTTCCTTAAGACTTAGCACTTAGCAGCTGCAGCTCGTGGCGCAGGCGAAGTGAACAGAAGCGTCCTAGAACTTCTAGGGCATGGTACACCAGTTGAAAGAGATCAACAATATATTTATAGGCAAAAAGTTTTATTTATAATCGTCGTTTTTCTGTTCCGTTTTATTTAAAAACACTCTCACAGGCAAAGTGTCATGAGCTGGGCAACCATCTTGCATAAACTAAATTTGGTTAAAACGAAATTGCAGGAATGGTATGGTCCTGCAAGAGAGCTAAATAATTTATCCCCTCGGAAATTAGCATTAGTGAAAAAAGGACTGAAATTATATTTTCACCCATAATCGCAGTCCAGAGATTAAGTTTTTGAGGATACGGAGTCCGTTCTACAGTATGCAAATGTTTATTTTTCCGTGACTAGTAACGAACAATGGAAGGATTGTGACGTCCATGAATTGAAAACGAACGTTTGTAAAAAAAATATTTTTAATAAAATTTTCTTCCTGATTCGCAGTCATGGTTTAATAAAACTACATTCTTCGAAACTGATCATCTGGAAAAATATTTTGCGTTTTCTTTATTTTAAAACTCCGGTACCCACACGGTAAAAAATATTGTCTACAATGAAAACACGTTCTTTTCTTGAATACATTGTTTTACCTTAAAACATTTTGTTTTGAATTAAAATATTTCTATTTAATTCAACGCAGCGTTTAATCTAAAAATGAGACTTTATTTTTTCTCTGTGATTGTTTTGTCCAGTATACTACATTTTGCAACAAAGCAAATTGTCTTCATATAAGTAATATTTTTCTTCCAGAGATAACAGTGCTTTAGAATAATTCAGTTCCAATTTATATTAAAAGGATTTCTGTTTCACATTAAAATAAAGTGGCAAGACATATTTTGTGCAATATCAAGAAAATATTCTCTTGGTCAATAGGAAAGCACAAATTATTTTACTTCAAAGCAATTTGCTTTGATCTAAGACAATTTTTTTACCGTGCATGTTGTTTTAAAATGTTTTGGACGGTTAAGGTTGAAATATCGTCGCCTACATCATTGGCAAATGCCTTACTGGAACAGCTAGGCAAAGGTTTAGTTTTGCGCCGTTCCCTTTCCTCTGCCATTTCACGAACAGGAGGTGCCTCTCCATCTTCTGGCCAAAATTGACACATCCTGTTTGTAGGAAATGGGTTACTACTTTTTGCATAGCAAGCAGTCTATGAATCCTATAGCTTTTAACCATACTGTATATTTAGTATTTAGCATTATTTAGTAATTACTGCTGTAAAGCCTGGAGCAATATAAGGTTAAGAGTTGCAAAAAAGATTTTAGTCGCTAAGAGTATTTCCAACATCCGAACACAGCTACTTCTTTCAGATCTCAAAAGCTGTTAATTCCCTATCAAATTGCTGGACTGTTGCTTTCCAACACTATCATGCTCGGTCGAACTCTCGCAGTTTCCATTTTCCTAGGGTTTTCTTTAAATTTCCCTCTTTCTTTTTTGTAAAATTACACCCAAAGGAATATTGACCAGTTGTGTAAAAGTTTACTTTTTCAACAAATTACATATTTTAAAACGATTTCGTTGAACCTGAACGTGACCTTATAAAGAATATAAAGAATTAGACAACAAGGAATATTTTTAAACAGCAAAAACAAAAAACTAAACGCAACATTATCAAAATAATAATAAAAAAAAATCTTGATATTATAATAAAAATAATTGCAATCCTAGTAGGTAAAAAATATTTTCCTATCATAGTTAATATTAGGCAAGTACTTGACTTAATAATATAATAATTAATTTTTAAAAGTTAAGTACCACGCTCAAAAGAGAAAACATAACATGACACAAAATAAACTAAAATGTTAACATTTAAAGAACAAAAACAAAAAAGTGAACACAACATTATTAAAAACATATTTTGATATAACAAATAATAAAATTTTGAAAATTATAAAATTTTGTAATCATAGTAAGTACTAGGCTAAACTCCACCAGTATTTACTAAGACCTTAAGACTTAGCATTGTAGACCGGGTTTAAGTATCAAGTCTATAGACTTGATACCGACCGGTTTAAGTGTATTTTTTTAATACTCACAGTTCAAATAACTGCAAAGATTTGGTTCATTCTAATGTGCAATATGATAGTAAGCAGTTCTCAGTATCATCTCATATAAATTCAAATTAACTTTAGAAATAAAGAAAAACCACATAAAAATTTTGTAACCAAATGTAATTTTTTGGAAACTTAGTCCGTGCAGTCGTAGGATTCCCGTCAAAAATAGTCTCAAATTGTAGTACCACCCCTGAGGGCTGGTTTAAAGTTCGAAAAACAATAGAAATAATCCATGATTGACAAAAAACTTACATACAAAAATATTCAAAGCTAAATAATACATAAATAACTTAAAATTATATTTGTAGATGCATTACCGTATTAAATACGTATCAATATTTAAATACTGTAAAAAGCACAAGATATATTAGAATCCCTTTTCAATTACTCATTTACTAAAACAATCGACCATCGGTTTAATCGTCGCTAACTTGTCTAAAAAATTAACATGTAAAATATAGCGGACAGCTGACACTGACTTACACCGTTTTTATTCGACATTTCCTAGTGACATTTGGAGGTTTAAATATGGCTACCATTGTTAAACCAAAATATTTAATTATTTTTATTTATCTATAACCTTTGTGTGGAAATAATGTCTTTGTTACAACAAAAAAAAAATGACCCATATCCCAAGGTATTTATGAACAATTTATATAAATATTAAAAACTATTGCATTCACGGGAAAAATAAGTTAAACATTCAACCAAAATGTAGACTTTTAAACCTAGGATTGTAGCACTTAGCAATGTAGACGCTTTAGTAAATACTGGTGTACAAGTTTAAATATATAGAATTGCCAATTTAGACAAATAAGGAAAAAAACTAGAGGGGTCTTTCAGAATGTTAAAGCATTAAAATATTAAGTATAAAAAATAACACAATTTTGATAATTTTAGTAGGTTAAAATATTACAAAATAGTTAAAATATAAGTACAAGATTTTATACGTAGACAAAGAGAGAATTAAAAAAAAACTGGTTTATTTGACTAGTTTATTTTGTATTTTGCAGTGGCGCATCCAGAAATATGTCTTGGAGGGGGGCGAGGCCTCATGATGTCATATTTTGTACGGACGGAGCAATGAAAGACAACAAAATCATTCTAATAAAATACTAAATTTTATTCACAAAACTCTTTAAGTAGTGTATGCCTTTTTAATTAGAGACAAATAATTAAATGTTTTAATACTTTCATTGAGTTTTTTTGTTAAGTTAGATTTTGGGATAGGCAAAGGTAAGTTGTTGTTTCTTAAGTTATACAATGAATTTCTTTCAAAACCTTGAAATTTGTTAAACACAAGACACGCTGTTTTTTTATCACTTTGTTTTTTGTCCTGGGCTACCAGGGCCATACCGGACATGTACCGTTACTTTTTTTTGTATGCTCACTACTTGTGCTTTCTATAAAATATAACCTTTGTAGTGACTATTCTAGGGATACTTCTCCCCAGGATTCCTATAAATGTCTACAGCACCCGACCTCGGCAACCGACGGGGATCGAACCCGCCACTGTAGCAAGCGATATTCTTTAACTCACTTGTAATCAATTTGCAAACGCACTGAGCCACCACGTTTCTAAAATAAATGTGCTTGCTATTGTCAAAATATTTTCTTGTATACACGTGGTACAGCTCTGTCTACAGTCACCTTGGCAAAGATACCTTAAGCCTAGTTTCCACCTATGCGTGCTCACCCCGATTCAAAAAACGCATCATATGACGGGACATGGATTTGCACCGGTTTTAAATGCAGCGTCACCTGATGCGTTTTTTGAATCAGCGTGGGCATGCATAGGTGGAAACCTGGTATTAGGGCTCTTTTTTTCAAAAAGATAAAAACAGATTTTACATTCCTTAAAGTAGCATAGCCCCTGAATGCGATTCCATATCTCGATTTGAAAATCCATTAATGCATAATAAGTGTTTCTTGCCATATGTTTGCCAAGTTCCTGCCATATGCCTTTAACAATATAGCAATATAGCATGCTCAAGAAAGTTTAATATCTGGATATGCTGTTCAAATTCAAATTTTAAATTAGCATCTATTTAAAAACCAAAAATTATAAGACGCTCTTTCCCTTTCCTCTAAGACGTTTTCATTAAGTGTTACATACAAAATACAATCATAACCAAAACATTTCATGTAAAAAAAAGCCAAGTACACAAAAATAGTATTCCGTAAAAATAATTGAGATAAAAGTAAAGCCAAGTTCTTCAATATAAATTTAAAAATGAAAGGTTCTTACTAGTTTGGAAATATTTTTTTTAAACTTTGCTATTACAGCGAAACTTCTTTATGTTCAACTTAGTACTGTGCCTGAGAGTCATTAGACACTTATTGGAATAAAACCTGACCTTATTTTAAAATCGACCCTATGGTGACAGATTTACATATAAAAAGCAGCTGATCTCCTTTAAAATTCGACCTTTGTGTATTTAAAAACCGAATTTATTAGTGTATTATTAAATTTGACTTTGGTATGTCAATTTCGAGAGGTCAGCTGTTAGTTTTCTGTGTAAATGTGTCAAAATAAAGTCGATTCTAAAATAAAGTGAGGTTTTCCTATTTGCAGTCGTAATAGCAGTCTGCCAAATTTCAGCTTTGTAACATGTCTGGAAGTATATAGTAGAATTTTGATGATCTGTACATGAGTGAGTGAGTGAGTTTTTTAAAATTTCGTAACTACTTTCCTACTGTATAGAAGTCCATGAAACTTGGAGCGATTGTTAACTCTATCAAGTTCTACGACTGAGCAGTTTGAGTTTCGTAGCTCATTCCGAAGTAGAATTCTAAATATAGACGGCTGTGCCCTGAAGGGGAGAAAACTAGAGATATCACAAAAAAATTACCTTAAAGTTAAATTCACTCCGTCTGGGAAATCAGATGTTTATTGAACTAAAACAAAGGAAAAAAATCGGCAACACGCTAGAAGGTTACCTTCTTTCATTCAGCAGCAGTTCCACAATTCATTCGCGGCACCGCGGCTTTCCTTGTGGTTGGAATTTTGGTCTTAATCTTAAAACACGTGTGACTTTTTTCAGTGTCTTGTCGGAAGTGGTTTTTTATTCCCATGACAAATACATGGGGGCACTTCAAACTCCCAGCGTGTGCAAAGCACGCATGATTTTTGCCAAAATGATCAGGTGATCAAAAAGAAAATAACTTTCAATAAAGACAGAAATTATCACCTGACCGGAATTTTCCCAAACAAGGAGTTTATTTTTTAAAGGTTTGGCTAAAAAGCCCAAAAATATCAAAACAAAATTTAAGGTTAGGTTTTCCCAAAAATTTAAATAAAAACAAAAACAAAAATACTGGCAGCACTAAACAAAATAGGTCAAAAAAGGGCTGAAATGTTTCAAGGAAAGGTGGTACAGCAGTTTGCGTGAACTTGGCCATGCCCAAATTTTGATTTTATCGCGGCCTTGTCAAAATGGCTCCATCATTTTTGTCAAAATGGCTCCCCTATTTTTACTGTCGTTAGTGAAAGAAATAAAAACAAACAAATTCCATTCAAAATGATGTTATTAAACGGAAAGAAAGGGGTATAGCATACCAGTCAGATGCGTTTATTCGAGTGACAGTTTTCGTTTTCTTTAGATTTGTGGAAAATTCACGAATAGTGCTACAGGGCCTCTAGTCAGAATAATCATTTTCTCTATCAAAGTGTAGTTGAAAACCAAACGTCTGAAATATACAGGGTGTTTCATAATATATGCGCAGGACTTCAGGATCTGATAGCTCGTCCAAAAACCTGAAAAAAGATTTCTATTGACTTGAATTGCACCATGTTTTGTGGTGATTTTTTTATAGTCATTATTGGTGGTTGTTTTGAAAGGATAGTGGGTGTTTTTTTTTTTTAATTTTTATTATGTTTTACTCCAGAATTAAAGAAAAACAATGAATTTAGAAACTTGACATTAATATTTTTATTTAACAACTTTACTTACAATTTTATTCTCTTATTGTTTTTATTTAATTCTGGAGTAAACCATAATAAAAACTTCAACATGGTAGCAAAGCGTGGTTACCAGAGTCAAAAGAAAAGAAAGGCTGTGTACAAATCGGATATCTTGAAGGGAAGGCAAATTGGACGACATGGAGATAAACTAGTTATACCAGTTGTTAAAGACAATGCGTCAGCTGATGAAAAGGCAAAATATGAAAAGAACCTGGTTAGTTTTAAAACTGCTATTTGCAATGCACTCCTAGCCTTAACAATGTATATAACGCAAGAGCTACATAAATTGTTCGACGGAGATTTAGATAAAACATACGAAATTTATATGCAATTTTTCATCTGCAAAAAGGAAGGATTTGATGACATGGCTACACACACTTCTAAACTAAAAAATCTTTGGAATGATCTGCAGAAAGAATTTTAGAAATACAAGTCAAAGACACGTAATAACTGTGCTTGTAATTTACCAGAGTTGCTGCTAAATTGTAAAATCTTAGAAACTTTGCCTCAGGACTATTTTTCTTTTAAATCTAGCTGAATGCTTATGCTAAAAAGCGACAAAACAATCGATAATTTGACGAACCAGTTATGTTCCTATAAAAAAGCATTATCCTGCAAGAATGGCATAGCAAACAGCAAGCCAACAAGAGGCATTGGCGATAGAAAAGAAAAGAAGCAACTACAAAAGTATAAAGAAGTTAATTTACAACTATTGTAAAAGAGAAGGTCATAAAGTGAGACAATGTTCAAAATGGATTGATCACGATAGACCTTTAAAACCAGAAACCTTCAATAACACCAGACAACAGCAGAACGATAAAGCAAACTTTCTTCTAGTTGCTCAGACAAGTATGATTCTGGAACGTGAGTGCGATGAGAGCAATTGGTTTGTTGATAATGGAGCTACTAATCATATCACAAACAAAATTGATATTTTTGAAACATTTGAGCACTTTAATGATACTTACACTATCACCACTGCGAACGGCGATTCAGTAAAAGTAGCAGAAGATTCTATTTTCTGTACTGCATGCCCAAGATAAACAGCATGGTAGCAAGTTTACTTCAAGCGCGGAAGAATGTAAGTTAACAGTAAATGGAAAAACTGTCCTTACAAGCAAGAATGGCACAGCAAGCAAGAAGGAGATATAGAGAAAGTACAGTTTTGAGACGTCATTGTTTTCCACACAAACAGGTATCAAGCTCTAAAGTCCACCGTTTTCGAGAAAAATAAACTCTTATGTGGAAAAACATCTCATCCTCAAGTCCTGCGCATATATTAAAAAACACTCTGTATAATGTTATATCCTGTTTATAACTGCATCATACATGCTACGTCGCAAAACTGTTCAGCAACAAATTTTGAAGTGTTACAGCATCGTTAGTTTATAAAACTCCACTTAAAATGGATGAGATGAAAGTTTGGAAATTTTGTTATCAAAAACATTGTGAAGTGTTGACCTTTTTGGCGAGTTACCTACTTTTTAACTACATGATATTTCGTTAAGAGGATAGGCATGCAAAGGCGGGCGCTGCACAATCAAAATTACAAAAGTCTTAAACTCAAAAATCATAAAACACTGCGGGTTATGAAGATAGGTATTCTGGAGTATATTATCCCCCCACTACTACAACTACTTACGATGATGCTTTTTATTTTATTCAAGTCGGTTTAGGCAAATTTATTCTATGATGCAGATAAAATTAAAAAGGCTACAGTATAATTGTTAAAAAAATGTTCTAAAATAAGATTTTTTTAGTAACTTCTATGTTTAATGCTGCCAGTTATTTTTTCTTTATTGTTTAATTTTGAATTTTTTGGAAAACCTAACCTTAAGTTTGTTTTGATATTTTTGGGCTTTCTGCAAAAACCTTCAAAAAAGAAAGTCCTGTTTGGGAAAAATTCCGATCAGGTGATAATTTCTCTCTTTGCTGAAAGTTATTTTCTTTATGATCACCTAATCATTGTGATAAAATCATGCGCGTTTTTTGCTCACGCTGGGAGTTTGAAGCGCCACCCTGTGTGTGACAGGGGAATGAAGAAATCACTTCCGACAAAACACTGAAAGGAGTCACACGTGTTTATGGGTTGAAGAGCGAAATTCCAGTCGCAAGAAAGGACCGCGATCGCCAGTGAAATTTTGGGACTACTACAGAATTACAGAAGGTAAGCTTCTAGCGTGTTGCCGATTTTTTCCTTTGTTTTTTAGTTTAATAGACTCTGTTTTCCCAGGCGGAGCGAATTTAACTTTGGGGTTATTTTTTTTGGGATATCTCTAGTTTTTCTCCCCTTCAGGGCTCAGATGTCTATTCTATACCGATTACAATGGTTCATACCACGTTGTGCGTGGCAGAATAAGGGCTTTTTCAGGAACCAAAAAAACATTCCAAAAAATTAACAAAACAAAAATAAACAAGCCTCTTTTAAGGGTCATATTTGATTCTGTCTGCCATTTTGGAATTTAAGATGGCGGACAAAAAAATAATTTCTAATAAAAGCCTGATTAACTCCTTGTAAAGTTCTCCATTAACATCGATGGTATAGCTCAAACGAAAATAATTTGTTTAAAAATAATTTTGTCGGGTTTTTTTTGGACTCATTCGATATGTTTGATCAAAAGATTTGAAGAGATAAAGTCTCAGCACATTTTTAAGCTCAGTTCATATATTATATAAGATTTTTTTTTGTAAAAGCTTCAAAAAACCTTTTTCAGCGAGTGTAATCCTATTCTCAAACCATACCTTTTCACTTTTTGCGTCATCTTTTCGTAAGTAAACACTCAAAAAATAATCACATTTTTGCGACTTTTTTTAGGGATTCTTCCATGTGACGTGTGGGATAAATAGATAATGCCCGTTCAGAAAATAAAAATAAACAATTATTACCTAACTATGTGTGGTTAACAATATTTTTGTTGTCAAGAAACGGATAATATTATCTATTATTATATTATGGATTAGGTTAAATTGGATCCAATACAATCACAGGCACAATTGGTTAACGGGTTGTTGGTCAATGCAGGGACGTCGATTAATTTTCTCGTTAGAAGGGAAATATTTTATAAAGAAACATTCAAAATTATTTTGACCTTTCTAGCCTACACAGCAATGCTAGAGAAGGTATTATTCTCGAGGAATTTTTTTTTTAGATAACGCCGAAAATGTGGTATTTGGTTGTATTTTGACCTATCTTGTGTGTGTCTGTATGTTTAGTAATAGTTGTGGGGAGACCATTTTTGGTCTAGCGACTAGACACACGGCGCGCCTTTTTCGCAAACCCCGATTTGTCTGTACACCATATATCAAGATGATGCACGTGCCACTTAGGATGCAAGTTTTCTTTCTAAGAGGACTTAATTTGACACCTCTTTGTCGAGGGCAGGGATGTTTATACTGCATAGCAAGTATACATAATGGACCCACGCTATTACAACCCTTCCGAAAGGTGGTCCTGCTACATGTTAGATTTGCATCTATCTAACATCGCTATCGTCCCAGCAGAACTTGGTTTATAGACAATAGACTTCTTTTCTTTTCAGCGCAACAGTCGTGGTCGTGGAGAGTTGACTGTAAGAGATTTATGCGGGTGCCATCCTGGTACCGACTATATAGCAGTTGTAGCAGGCTCCTGGGTTATTATTCCTGGTTCCTCGGCTGGCTGCGTGTCGGCTCCTGGACTACACCTGCATATATTCTCGATATTTAAGGCCAACTTATATTTTGCGTGCATCGCATCACATGGTAATTCGATGATGACTGTTCAACGCTGAAAAGGAAGTGTATTTCTATACTTGTCCGTAACACGATAGCTCCTAAACCGCTGAACTGATTTTCATATCACACAGTTTTTTGACAATTAAAAATTTTTAAACAATGCTAACTTTTTAGACTACATTTTGCTCAAAAATTTCGTAATAGCTTTAGTTTCTGAGATATTTACAAAAACCTGTTTTCAAGGCTGATATTTCATGGCTTCACTTGAAGTATGCTAATAGGCTAACTAGGGAGGTATCAGATCCATCATGGATCCATTTATGTTTCTATACTGGGAATTTTTCCATCCATACTAGGATCTTTATACTTTTATACTGTGTAGCAAGTATACACAATGGACCCACGCTTTTACACCCCTTTTGAAAGATGGTCCTGCTACATGTTAGACTTGCATCTGTCTAACATCGTTATCGTCCCAGCAGAACTTGGTTATAGACGATAGACTTTTCAGCGCAACAGTCGTGGTCGTCGTGAGTTGAGTTTAGGAGATTTATGCTGGCGCCATCCTGGTAACGACTATAGCGCTTATAGCAGGCTCCTGGGTTATTAATCCTGGTTTCTTGGCTGCCCGCGTGTCGTTTCCTTGACTACACCAGCGTATATTCTCGATGTTCAAGGTCAACTTATATTTTGTATGCATCGCACGCCAGTTCGATTACGTCTGTTGAACGCTGAAAAGGAAGTGGGCCGCAGGGCGATAAGACTTTTTTCTTTTTACATAGTTGTTCGTGACGCGAACCAGGTACCTTCTGCATGTAGCTGCGTTTGGTATTTACGTCGGATTAATCTTTTTGATCGAAATTGTTCGTAAATTCCATCTAGATCTAGGGGAGGTAGATCTGAATCGTTCGATAATTCTGCTCAGACTAGTCGGACGTAAATCTGGTTGCTCCGTACATTTTGATTGACGAAACAGATTAATCTGAGATTGTGATGTATGTTGTGTATTTGTTTTGTTGACAAAAATAATTTTTTTATGTAAAAAGATTGAAATCGAATTATTTGATGTTGAAGACAACAAATTATTTAAATTTCCGACATCACAGGAAAATTTTGTCAAAATTATAGCTGGGCGGGAGTTGCAATATGTACATAATATTTTTGGTTATATTTAAGGTTATAACCATTTATAAAAATTTGATCGATTTGATCTGGATCGTTCGTTAATTCCAATTTGCTCAGACTAATCTGTAATCACGTGACCAAAAATCCGTCACGTCTGAGATGCAAATACCGAACGCAGCTTGTGAAGACGACGACCATACCACGGCACTACCCTGCGGTTGAGACTTAGCTGTAATAAAATAGTGAATATCTGGAGGAGAAAATGTTAGTTATATTTTTCCTGGTAACCCATTTTAATTTAATTAAAAACAATCCTTTTTTTTATTAA
The DNA here is from genome assembly GCA_963576565.1 of Aspidapion aeneum. Classification (NCBI taxonomy): domain Eukaryota; kingdom Metazoa; phylum Arthropoda; class Insecta; order Coleoptera; family Brentidae; genus Aspidapion; species Aspidapion aeneum. The sequence continues at coordinate 39,923,990 of OY755046.1, read as the reverse complement.
AAATGAAAGCCAGGAGTGATAAGGGGGCCCGGGCCTCTTCATATTCTAACAAAAACTCTGTTTTAGTTCCAATCAAACAGTAGCAAATGCAAATCTTACAAAATTTACCTGCTTCTCCCTGTTTTTAAAATTACTCAATTTAACAAAAATATCTTTTGATTTACCTTTGATGGTAAATTTTAAAAGTCAGTTACATAAAGACGCAATAAAAAAGTTAGTTTTGACTGCCTCCAAGGAGATCACCCCCCCCCCGTAAATCCAAGATCCGCCACTGCTTTAAAGCCCCCATAAGCACGCATTGTACATGCCGCATGTTTTATTCACAGAAGAGTATTCGGTCTGTTATGGTTTTAGTTGTCCATTAATGTCCGATGCGTGTTTATGGCGGGTCTGCCAGAAATATGAATTTATTTTTGTATTTAGACTTCTTTAATTAAATATAGCCAATTAAAATAAATTATTAGCAGCTAAATCGACTGTATTATTTTAAATAATTAAAATAATAATAATAAAATGTCCATAAACTAACTGAAATATCACACAAACACATTGAATTTTCATTGCAGCCTAGACTTGCTTCAGACACAGAACGTCAGCTGCAGGCGTTTTCCGTATCAAAAGAAAGGTAAGGTCCGGCCAGAATAAAATGAGGCGCAAAAGAGATGGTTTCAATTAGCGCTATCTTTCTCTGTCCAGTGGCGTGCTATAATTTTTTAATTCATCATTATTAGATATTAATTTTATATTTTACTTCTCCTAAGCATTTTTTTGGTTCTGGTGAGGTTAGGCCTTCTGTAGAAAATAAAATATACCGAAGGACCACTCGAGATAGCTCGAGAAAAACGTGGGGGAGTTAAGAGGGACTGTATCTTTCCACAGGGCTCCAACAGGGAAAAAAGAGCCTAAAAACTTAAATACTAAAAATAGCGAGCGAAGCAATGAAAAATTATCAAGAAACGACTTACCATTCGATGTCTTTTGTAGCTACTTGGCTGGCCAGCCCGATTATACGCGAAGTACCAGACTCTCCATTGTTCTATAGTTCAAAATGTTCCAAACACTAATATCTAATAAACTAAAGCGTAAAATTAATAGTTTCCACAATTTTAATATAAAATAATAGCGGTGCGGTGACTTTCCTTGCACGTGGCGCGTGGTTGAGTTGTTCGCTCAGACAATCGGCGTTTTCGTCTGCTAGGCCGAATTTAGCCGCTTATCTCAAATCCTTCATTGCTGGAAGAAGCGCGCGAAGTTTAAATTTAAAATATGGAAAGATATAGCGTAAAGTAAATCAAAATAATATTCTAAAAACGCTTGTAAGCGTAGAAAATGTAACCCAAAAATATTTAAAAACTAAGAGAGATAGCTTCTCTAATTTTAAGTGAAAATTAGAGAATATAATTATTTACAAAAATAAAAACAAGTTGGGAAACTTGTTCATTCGGCCCACCAAAATGAGCATCATTTTTCGGTAGGTGAATCTGAATCAATTGGAAGGGGGCAAAGCTTGACTAAAGGTCGTTTAAAGATACCGGACGCGGTACGAACATTTGCCACCCTAGCGTGCCCATCAGGCCCTTTAAAAATTTCAATAATGCGACCTACCCGCCATTGAAGGGGCGGTGATAACTCGTCTTTGATAAGAACGAGGGTACCTATTTTTGGCTCTGCGCATGGTTCCAACCATTTATTTCGTACTTGAAGGGTATGTAAAAATTCTTGGCTCCAACGACGCCAAAAATCGGCTTGTATTCGTTGGACCAAGTTCCATCGCGATAACCTATTCTCAGGTTTACTTGAAAAATCTTCATCAGGAACAGAAACTAAAGGTCCATGTGTTAAAAAATGTCCCGGTGTTAAAACCTGTAGATCGTTACAGTCGGTAGATTGCGGGGTCAAGGGGCGAGAATTTAAAATCGCCTCAATTTGACAAAGAACCGTGTACAACTCCTCATAACTTAGAATTTGCGAGCCAATGGTACGAATTAAGTGAGTTTTCACTGATTTTATCCCTGACTCCCAAAGACCGCCGAAGTGGGGAGCTGATGGAGGGATAAAATTCCAGGCGATAGCTTGTTGCGTGCAAGCATTTCTTGCAAGATCAAGCAATTCTTTGCTTGATTTAACAAAATTTGTGCCATTATCTGAAAAAAGAGTTTTTATGTAACCTCTTCTGGCAACAAAGCGACGTAGCGCAGCTAAAAAAGCGTCCGAAGTTAGATCTGACACTAACTCGAGATGTAAAGCTTTAGTATTTAGACAAATAAAAAGGTAGATATATGCTTTTTGTGTTTTTACACCTCTGTGTTTACTGAGAGTGATAGGTATAGCACCACTAAAATCTACTCCACTAAAAGTAAAAGGCTTTTGTGGAATCAAGCGGTAGGACGGAATTTGTCCCATGATTTGCTCATAAGAATGCGGTTTGACGCGAAAGCAACGAACACATTTGGATAAAACCGTTTTAATTAAGCGTTTGGCAGATAAAATCCAAAAAATTTGACTAATGAGATATTGGACTGTTTGCACTCCGACATGCAAATATTTTTTGTGCATATATTCAATAAAAATATAAGAAAGTCTACTTTCCTTGGGTAAAAGAAGAGGATGTTTTTGTCCGTAAGAAATAGTCATGGCTTGTTGAATGCGTCCTCCAACTCTTATAAGACCATCCTGGTCTAAAAAGGGATTCAATTTTTGTATGGGTTTTATGCATTTTTTCTGGTTTTGAAGGTTAAGAATTACTTCAGAAAAGTATTTTTGTTGTTCGTGCTTAGCCAAACATTTTAAAGCGTTAAAGAGATCGATATAATCTATATTTGTCTTTTTTCTGACGTCTGCGGATAGTCTACAATTATTTATGAATCCTAAACTGCGGGCTAAAAGTAGTTGAATAGCGTAAAAATCGGATTTATTATTTAAAAGCGAATCTAAAAAATTTTCCGTTATTCGGTCACAAGAAATCAGAGCAACATTTTTTCGTTCCTCAGTCTCTAAACTGTCATTTATTTTGACTTGCGGGGTTTTTGTTGGCCATTTATCGAAAGATTCTTGTAAAAAACTAGGGGCGGCCCACCATAGGGGATGATTTAAAAGCTCACTCGGCGAGCAGCCGCGGCTGGCTACATCGGCACTATTGAGAAAGGTGGGGGTATATAACCAACATTCTGGATTAATATTATCTTGGATAAGACTAACACGATTTGCGACAAAAGTTTTCCATTTACTTGGATGGGATTTTATCCAGTGTAAAACAACCATTGCGTCCGAAAAAGCGTAAATATTATTTATTGTGAACCTTTTTATGCATATATCATATGTGTATTTTAAGACCTCAGATAAAAGAGTAGCGGCTAGAAGTTCTATTCTCGGAATACTAACAAATCTTTTAAGTGGAGCGATGCGACTTTTCGCAAGAACAAAATATATGTGATATTTAGCGTTTCGTAAGACACGTAAGTATATTACGCATGCGTACCCTCGTTCACTCGCATCACAAAAACCACAGAGATCGATGGATTCGGCGTTGGTGATGTCAATATGGCGGGGTAAACTAAATTTTTCTAAAACATGAAATTCAGATTGATAGAGTGTCCACTGACGAACTATTTCTAAAGTAGGCGTGGCGTCCCAGGAAATACCAAGTAACCAAATTTGTTGAATCAAATATTTTAAAGTGAATGTTACTGGGGTAAGATACCCATGGGGGTCATAGCAGCGTGCTAAAAAAGAGAGAAGCGTCCTTTTAGTACAGCTTTGCTGATTAGGTAATATGTTAAATCGAAACTCGTCATAGGAAGGATGCCAGCACAGGCCTAAGACCTTAGTGACGTCATCCGAATCGAGAGATAAAACTGCGGGGTTGACTAAGGAGGAATCTAAATGAGAGATCACTTCTGAGCGATTGCTAGACCATTTGTGTAATTTCAAGCCAGCATTTCCTAACAATTCCGTAAGCTCATGCTGCAAATTTAACGCCTCTTGAACCGTTTTACATGAAGTAGTGACGTCATCAATATAGGTATCGTTAAGTATAACTTTAGCAGCGTGAGGGTAGTTATCATATTCGGACTCAGCTAAGTGCTGAAGGGTGCGTAAAGCGAGATATGGTGAACAGTTCACTCCGTGAGTGACAGTTCGTAGTTTAAAAACGGAAACTTTTTCATTAGGGTTAAACCGCCAAAATATTTTTTGGTATTTTTGATGATCAGGGTTGATATTTATACCACGATACATTTTTTGAATATCGCAGGTGAGCGTCACAGGGTTAAGGCGAAAATGTAATAATATTTGAATAATATCTTTTTGTAGTTTTGGACCCGATAATAATACTTGATTAAGCGAAATATGCGTAAAGGGGTCAGTAATACTCGCATTAAAAACTACCCTTGTCTTAGTAGTGATAGCTTCATTTTTAACAACAGCGAAATGTGGAATGAAATAGCTGTCTGAATCGTCTTCTTTTTCTGAGTCATAGTCCATATGACCCAATTCCAAATATTCATTCATAAATTTAGAATATTCACAATACAAGTTTTTATCGCGAAGCAGTTTTTTTTCTAAAGATAAGAAACGATTTAGCGCGACTTGTTTTATTGCAGGAAACTGCGGTGGATTGTCAAATGTGCGAAAGGGAAGGGAGACAGTATACCGGCCGTCTTGATTACGCGACACGCTCTGTTTAAAATAATTTTCACAAATTTCATCCTCTGGTTTCAAATGAGTTTTTTGGGGGACGCAGTCGGTTTCCCAAAATTTTGAAATTAATTGCGAAAGCGAGTCATGTTCATTTTGACAAAAAAGAGCAGTAATTGGCGGGGTAGAAATTAAGGGTTGATTTATTTGTCCCATCAAAATATAGCCGAAAATAGTTCCCATAGCAAAGGGATGATTTGGATCATCGCTAGCGATTTTTTCACCCTGTATAATTAGGGGAAATAGATCCATACCAATTAGTAAATTTATAGACGAAGGGTTGTAAAAAGTGGGATCTGCTAAGGGTAAATTTTTTATAAAATGCCAATTTTCTGTATTTATTTTTACTGACGGTAAATCAGTACAAACTTTTTGCAAAATAATCGCTTGCGTAGACACAAAAATATCTGGTTTTTGAAAATTACAAATTTTAATAAAAATCGATCCTAGATCAGAAGTAAGAGAGTTGCCTCCAACCCCCTGTATATTTGAACATAAGGGTTGTCTTGGAAGGCCCAATTGTTGCGCTAATTTTTGAGAACAAAAAGTGTTTTGCGAACCGCTGTCTAACACGGCTTTAACTGTTTGAAAGTTACCGCGGACATCTTGAATTTTTACTAGGATAGTTGACAATAAAACTTGCGATTGCGCAGAAATAAAACCACAATGCGTGGGGTTAGAACCTGAAGGAGTTGCGATTGGTACTTGTGAATTAGAAGACGTCGAAGTAAAATTTTGATTATTTTGAGAAGAGGCACTTTGAGGGAACTTATTTTGAGTAGAGTAATTTTGAAGCGGACAACCAGTAGCCGGGGATCTAAAACTTTGCTGGCTGGCCAAGTAACCACGTGGTGCACTACTTGGAGATGCATTGGGAGAAATATTGGAGAGATTTTGTGAGAAATTCACGTTAGCATCAAAATGTGATCTATTTTGATTTTGGGAACTAGAGTAATTAAAATTTCGCTCAAAATGAATTAATGAGTGATGTCTTTGATTACCAGGGCAATAGCGACATGAGCGTAGACTTTGACAAGAATTTGTTAAATGTATTGAGCTTAAACAATTTAAACATAGTTTTTTATTTTTAGCGTAAGCATAGCGTTCGTAGGCAGATTTACCTTTAAATGCGTGACATAAATATATTGAATGTGTGTTAGAATCACAAAAAGCGCATCTATCTTTAGAATGAGTATTTTCCGTACCAAGTAGCGTTTTTGTATAATAAGGCGAGGCGTTATTTTTATAAAACTGTTTATTATTTTTAAATCTATTTTTAGATTGTAGCGAATAAAGCGAATTACATTGAGTTTCAAGGAAATTATAAATTTCTTGATATTTGGGCATTTCATTAGACCTAGAATTAGCTAGTTCAAAGCGCGAAAGTAGTACCTCAGGCAATTTATCTAGTAAAATGTTAGCAAGCGGAAAACACCATTGATCAGTGTCGTAATTTAGAGTTTTTAAAGCCTCAATGTTTTCTGAAAAAACATCAAGCAGTGTGCGCAGCGTTTCTGGATTGTCGTCTTTGAGAGCGGGAAAATTATACACGGAGCGCCAATAAGTTTGAGCCGATAAGCGGGGGTTATGATAGCGTTTTAGAAGCGTATTGTAAGCGATTATATAATTAGCGTCGGTTATTTGTAAATGTTTAACTACGTTTAAAGGCGGTCCTTTTAGGTAGGACAGTAACAAATTAAATTTAGCGTTTGTAGGAATACTAGGATTATTGTGTACAGAACTATTGTACATATCTAGAAAGGTTGGAAACTTAGTGATGTCGCCATGAAATTCGACAATGCGCAGTCTTGGCATTAAAGACGCCATAAAGCGGTCTGGATCAGAAGAATTTGAAATTTGCGTTAAGTTTTGAGGTTGAGGAGCTTCAATTTTCACCTCAAATAGTTGTTTTTGAATTCTTTTAATATCATAGAAGCTGTCGTCAAACTCAGTAAGGCGTTCATTTTCTTCTTCCAGTCTCTCCGGACTTGCCGAATAAGCCTCTATTATTTGATTTTGATAAATAAAAAATGTTTCTTTAATTTCATCAAGGTCGATAAGTCGAACCTGTAAACACGGTTGTTTTGTATCATCCGTTAGGCATGCATTAGCTAAGTTATGAAGAGTATTAAGGCGATTATGTTGCACATTACGGAGTGCTTCTAACTTCTTAAGTTGCGTACTCGTTGTAATGTTTTTTAAAAAACTCCGTTAAAACAGGTGAACGATTAGTTTCCGAAATTTTTAATATTTAAAAATTAAAAGCGTTTAAAAAGAAAAGAAAATAGGCGATAAAAAATGTAAACAAGTCTCATTTACCTCTCTAATATCGTTTACAGCGAGCGGTGGAAACTTTTCCCACGTGCAGGTGACGCCAAGCCAAAAAGAGGTAGGAAATGCGCGAAAACAATGCGCGTTCGGTACTTTTTTACTTGTTATTTTTACTGCTAGCACAGCAAAAAGATCAAGGTCATGCGTATTTATTAAAAATTTTATTTTTAACAAAATGCGATTTAGACTTTAATTTTTCCGGGGGTCCTGTTATCAGACTCGAACCTGGACCAAATGGTGAGGTTAGGCCTTCTGTAGAAAATAAAATATACCGAAGGACCACTCGAGATAGCTCGAGAAAAACGTGGGGGAGTTAAGAGGGACTGTATCTTTCCACAGGGCTCCAACAGGGAAAAAAGAGCCTAAAAACTTAAATACTAAAAATAGCGAAGCAATGAAAAATTATCAAGAAACGACTTATCATTCGATGTCTTTTGTAGCTACTTGGCTGGCCAGCCCGATTATACGCGAAGTACCAGACTCTCCATTGTTCTATAGTTCAAAATGTTCCAAACACTAATATCTAATAAACTAAAGCGTAAAATTAATAGTTTCCACAATTTTAATATAAAATAATAGCGGTGCGGTGACTTTCCTTGCACGTGGCCGGTGGTTGAGTTGTTCGCTCAGACAATCGGCGTTTTCGTCTGCTAGGCCGAATTTAGCCGCTTATCTCAAATCCTTCATTGCTGGAAGAAGCGCGCGAAGTTTAAATTTAAAATATGGAAAGATATAGCGTAAAGTAAATCAAAATAATATTCTAAAAACGCTTGTAAGCGTAGAAAATGTAACTCAAAAATATTTAAAAACTAAGAGAGATAGCTTCTCTAATTTTAAGTGAAAATTAGAGAATATAATTATTTACAAAAATAAAAACAAGTTGGGAAACTTGTTCAGGTTCATACCTTATTTTTCTTAAAAATAAATATTTTTTCAAAACTTTTATACTTATTATATTATTAGGTACCTACCTATTTCATTAGGTAGGTGCGTACGAATCTAAAAACCTAAAAAACTATCAATGAACTTTCTAAAAATTGCAAAAATCCAAAACCATTCGTTATATCTTTAAAATTGAACTCTACACAGTTTTATTAAAAAATTAAAAAAGAGTAAATGATACGCCAGTGTTTCTTTTTGTGTGTATGAACCATGCCCAGTCATCCTGTTTGAGCCCAGCGATAACAATAGAAGCCCAATAAAAGTGTGTGAATTGTGAACGGACCGGATTCGGGTTGAACCAGCGGTAACATTAGAAATCCGATAAAAGGGTGTGAATTATGAACGGGCCAAACTCGCTTTTGTTAAACGTAGGGGAGAACGGGGCAAAAAAACGATGTTAAGGATTAAAGCTTTCTAGAAAATAAGCAAACCTGCTTTTGACTAAAAAACTTCGTTTAACTGTTAGATGGATGTTTTGGTCTACAAAATAATTTAAAAAGGGACACAAAAACCAAACCTTAAAGATCTACACAACAAAAAACTTAAAAAATACATTTTTGTCATCTTGCCCTACTAGCGGGGTAAGTTGACGACCCTATTGAGACAAGATGACGACTAGGCGCATAGGTTGCAAATGAACGCCTCTTTCTTTTCATAAGAGGTGCACGCGTTATGCCCCCAACCCTCGCACCCTCCACATTAAATCCGGTCCGCTACTGGAGGTTCAATCCATGGTTCCTGGCACCCTGAACACAAATATTTTCGTTGTTTATTTTTGTTTCTGGTAGGTTTAGGTTAAAATCACTAAAAGCTTTCTTTTTAACTTTTTTGACTTTTCCATGAGCTTTCTTTTTATTTTCTTATTGAATTTTTTCCAAGTTTTTTTTCAAGCTTTTCTTTATTTGTCATCTTGACTCCGCCAACAAGGTACAATTTTTAGTAAAAAATAAAAACAAAAAACGACCAAAGATGGTTATTTACATGTTCTTATATTAAAAATATAATAAATAATTTCCTAGTTACTAACAAATATTATTCTTCCATTAGATTTTTTTGCAAAAGACCATTGACATAAACGGACGACTTGATACCATACGCACTCCATCTCCATGACGACTTAAAACTGCACAAGCAAAACGTACGATAAGCCTTAGGTGTTTCCGCTACGCCCATGTTCAAAAATCTTAATCTACTTTGCACTGTTTTGATGGACTAAGGAGAATTTTATTTCTTTCCAGTCAGCCAAACGAGAAATATCCAGATCATCCCGATATGGCGACAAGATTTGTGGCCAAGCATTTGTTTTGTCCAAGGGTTCGTGGACAGAATGTAACTTAATATTACCCTCTACTTTTAATCTTTTTCCTAGTGTTCCCTTTGTTTTTCTGCTTTGTGGCATTGCGCCTTTATACATTTGCTTGACATATGTTCCAGTCATGGCAATATAGTCCAGTCAACGAATGGGTTGTAGAGTGCATGGAGGGGGGGAGAATTTTTCTCTCTGGGAATATGTTAAGGGTAGTCAGGATGTTAACATACTAAAAGTCCCCACTCCTAGCCCTCCCGCTTCAGTGGCGTAGGGGGGTGAAAAGTGCAATTTTTCAGCTTTTTCCCTATAACTCAATTACGGTGTGTTGTACAAAAAAAATGTTCGATTAGAAATTAAAGAGGACTAAACTTCCCATAAAACGGTTATGCTAACCTTACCTTCAGTCATCACAGATTCTGAGACAAAGACGACGAAAATCGGTAATTTTTGAAAAAAAACTTTTTCTCCATCTTTTTTCTCAAATTTGTTAATCTAACACTTTTGTTTTGAATTCTAAAAGATATTCGGTAAAAATAACAATATAAAGGATTCAATTTAAAAACATATATTTATTTATTTACTAATTTGTGCTCATAAATTAAAAGTTACAGGCGTTTTAGTTTAAAGTTCATGTTTGTGATTTTCTACAAAAAAATGCTTTTAGCATCATCTTTCTTTATCATCATCATAAGCCCTCGGACAAACTTCAGATTTTTGATAATACCCTGATGGAGGTACTTTAAAAATAAGAAGTAGCTATTATTATTAAGGGTTGATATTATTGAACCACCTTAAAAATTGGATAGGTCACTAGGCATTTATACTTGGACTATTGATTCAGGACAAGGTTTTACAAAAAAAACTTGTGTTGATTTAAGAAATTAGACTTCTTAAATTAAGTTCGTATATAAGTGGATTGTACATGCGTACAAATTTACATTTATATTGAATATGGAGCATCCAAAACCTTTACATCTTCAGGCACAGAAAGTGACGGTGATGATGATTATGTTTTTTAATTTAAATTTACAAACAAGCTAATAAACTATACAACTAAGTACACATATGTATAAAGGAAAAGTGCATTAGTTGAAACGGACACACCTTTAAAACAATTTCCCTGACAATTGTGGCATAAATGGGAACAATTTAACGACTTTTTTTTGCAGCTATATTTGATGCTACTGCAGTCAGTTGTTCATCTACAATAAATCATGTCCAAAATTTATTTTGGTGTCACAGGATCTTGGGCGAAGACTGGAACTAGACAGTTTACTTTAAATTCCCAACCCGATAGTTCTGGAGCTAGCTAATTTCCTAACCAAAGCTGTACTTGATAAAATGTTCTATACGAATGTTGTATTGTTGCTCCTTCACTTGGGGGAAGTGATGACAGATCAGATTTAATACTTGCTACCGATTTTTAAAATAACCGAAATCGGTACGTATTTAGGGAATTTTCATTTCTTGGAGAGTTATATCATTTTAACATGCATAAATGTCCAGCATTTTCTACTTCAGCATGCGAGAAGCTGGGATTGTAAAATACTTTTGCTGATTTTTGGATTTCAGGTTGCTTTTGATAAAGCTTTATGAATCCAAGCTTACCCCTTCGAAATGCTGCCAATGTTGAATTGCAACCAGTAAAAGCATGCAGGAACAGTATTCCTTTTAGTCCTAGCTGCTGCATCTTCCCAAATTACAGCTACATTGCATGAATTTTTTAAAGAGTTTTGAATTGCAGTGCTCACAATCAGCACATCAGCATCATCTGATTCCACATTCCTGAAGTTTGGAGCTTGTAATTTTATAAGACGATCTTTGTTGTTGGTATTTGAAAGGAATTCCTGACTTACATTTATTTGTTTATGGAAAATAAAATACATATCTACTGATTTTTTCATACAATAGCGTCTTTTTTCTTCTGCGGCCTTGGTACTAATTTCTGTTATCTTATATCCATAAAAAACCACAGTACAAAACTTGCCTGCATAGTGGGTCTTGATGAATTTGACGTATCCATTACAAATTTCAGTAACTGAGGATCCTCTTGGCCACACAACTTTATGCAATAAAAACCCCCCATCAATAACCACATTTAATTTGTCAGATCTACGTTCTCGTTTGTTGGTTTAAAAAGATTAAACAAAACAGATTTTTTTATTTTTCTCATACCACTCTCATTGAATAAGGCTATAGGAAATGGAGCCAGTTCATATCGCAAATACTCTTTTAAGTCATCATCACTTTTTTTGCTTATAGATATTCTTTGAAAGAGTAACAGAGGATCTATTGTAATGTTTTCATTATGAATTTTATAAGGTTTTTTTAGAAACTCATTCCTGAAGAAAACAAGTTTATTTTCTGTAATTACGGTTAATGTTCAATCTTTCTACGATTTATATTGACAGAGTTAATGGGGTGGTGCTTTATAAAAACTCACCCAGTATATTACCCTAACTTTTATCTTTTCTCGCCCCTAGTGTATTTCTTATAAATAATGCAAAAAGTAAATAGGAAAGTTTTTGTAATATTTGTGAAAGTTGAGAAACTTCAATAAAAATTTCAATTTGCTCTATCTTTTGACAAGTTGAAAGTAGATTGGTAATAAGTACACATTTTTAAAGAAAATTAATCGGTCTTTAACTTTTATATTAACAAATTTCATCTAAAGTCAAAAACAAAACTGTTAGATGAACAAGTTTGATAAAAAATACGGGCCAATAATATGTTTTTCAAAAGTTACCGATTTTCGGTAGCCACTATCTCAGCATGTGTTTCATTAAGGTTAAAGCTAGCATAACGGTTTTGTAGGGAATTTAGTCCTCTCTAATTTTTAATAGAACATTTTTTTGTACAACTTACCGTAATCGAGTTAAAGGCAGGAAACCGAAAAAGTGCACCTTTTAACCCCCCTCCGCCACTGAAGCGGGGGTGCTAGGGGTGGGGACTTTTAGTATGTTTACCTCCTAACTGCCCCAAATACATTCCTGAAGAGAAAAATTCTGCCCCCCTCCATGCACTCTACAACCCCCTAATGCCCATTCATTGACTGAACTAATACCCTATTTTAATGATCTTTGCTATGTTTGCTGTTTGCAACACCTAGAGTCCCTGTATGTTTAGTATGTTGACATGTTTGACAGTTAACTGTCACCCCTTATTAGGTGTCCATTAGATCTTAGACCCCCGTGAGGTTAAGCTTTCAAGCTACCCACAGAAAAATTTTGTGAGAAACAAAAACTTCTTTTTACCGATTAGCCACAAATACTTGTTTGATTTTTAAATTCACAGGTACTACCATTCACTTTTATTAGTATTATTTGGCTTAAAAATTTTGCTGATTGACGCTCGCGTCTGATGGTGGGTAAAGACGCTTATCAGCGTTGCTCTGGCCTGAAAGACAGAAGAGCTGTCGTAGGTCATGGATGGTTTATTTTTCTTTGCAATCGATCTTTTCATCGAACGATATATATAGCAGTTTATACTGGACTGGCTTGCGAGGGTTTTCTCACTATAGACATAGGATTAGAGACAACACCGTCTAATTAACTTGGCAATGGTGTCACATGGACCAAGCAGTGTTCTGAGGAGTCCCATAAGTACGAAACACTTATTAGGTGTCCGTTAGATCTTGTACCCCCGTGACGTTAAGCTTTCACGCTACCCACGGAAAAATATGAGAGAAACAGAATCTTGTTTTTACCCGATTAGCCACGAAAACTTGTTTAATTATTATATATTTTATCCAAATATGTCATACAGGGACTCTAGCAACACCTACCCAGGAAGAAAGGTGACTTTAAATTTGAAATAAGTACAGATCAAACTAGGTACCACAAAAACCTGTTTCAGCACATTCCTAATGTAGAGTGCATCTTTTATCTCTAACTTGAAAGAAAGCCTCGAAGTTCTTAACTTTTTCTTAGACTTCCTCTTGTTTACACAAAATATAAAAGGCAACTTCAAAGTGGTAAAGTCAACCACGCACACCGGTGTTTCGGGAAAAGGCATTTTTTTTTCACGAAACACCGGTGTCCTTGGTTGACTTTACCACTTTAAAGTTGCCTTTTATACTTTGTTAACTTATTGTTTTCGGTTCTAAACCGATGCCGTGGAGACTGTAATAGCATGGTCTGGTTGAACTGTGACCAAATGTCTTTCTTCCTTAGTTTCCTTGGTTTGCTGTCATTTCACTAGTTGAATAAAATAGTACATTATATACCCAGGGACTAAAGTGATACTTTTTATCCCGAGGCGAAATTCGCTAAGGGATAAAAAGACACTTTAGTCAAGTGGTATATATACTATTTTTTGCAATTCTGGGCATAGTTTCATTCAAATTTTTAATTAAATTTTTCGAAAAGAAAGTCATCTCCACTGCACTATTGATTGGCCTATAAAATGTGACAACCAATAAAGTACCATTCATTCTCTGACTAAGTCAGTTGATATTTCTTAGATAGCCTTGGATAATACTTGGTTGTCAGGGTGTTGTCAAGGTACCATAAAAAAACTGTTAAAATACAAACAACGCCGTGGAGATTTCTGCGATTTGCTAGTGCGTTCCCAAAAGTAAAAAAAATGGATATTGATATTGATACAGCTGCCGCAGAGGCAGTGAAGGCACTGCTGCCCACTAAATCGGAGAAAATATATGAAAAACAATACAAACATTTCCTGGATTGGTGTCAAGCTAAGGATGTTGCTGATGTTACACAGGAGAAGGTACTTCTTGCATATTTCTTCCATCATGCGAAAAATTTGAAGGCTTCAACGGTTTGGTCACATTATTCAATGATTAAATCAAAGCTGATCGTTGAAAAAAGTTTGGACATTGGAAAATATTCAAAATTGAAGGCATTTTTGAAAAGAAATGGGGATGGCTACCGCCCAAAGAAGTCTCGAATACTGGACGGATCATATCCAGCAGTTCCTCCAGGAAGCACCAAATCAAGAATATTTGATGATCAAGGTAAAGTGAACTGTTTTTACATTATTTTGAACCATGTTAACGTCACTGATTCGAAATATCATTTGTTGCTATCAGGTTACGTAGTTTGTACAAAAAATTGTATTGCTACTTAGTAACTGAAAAATCTTTTTTTTCCAGGTGGCGTTGATAATGGGAGGTGCCGGTGCATGCAGGGGTGTTGAACTGTGCCAGCTACAGAATGAAGATGTTCAAGTCCAAGATTTTCATCTTGTTGTCACAGTTCGAAACACCAAAAATCAAACTGACCGATGCTTCATAGTGAAGAACTCCAAAGAAAGCAACGCTACAGACGTAGTGAAAATCTGTAAAACCTACATGGCTCTGAGACCAACAAATTTGACAATATCGAGATATTTCATTGGCTATAAAGACGGCAAATGTTTATCACAACCTGTTGGAAAGAATACTTTTGGGCTTTTCCCGCGAAAAATAGCTGCCTTCCTGAACCTGCCAGAGGCCGTTTCATACACAGGACACTGCTTCAGGCGTACCTCTGCTTCCCTTTTAGCAGATTCTGGAGCGAATATTGACCAGCTCAAAAGACACGGTGGTTGGAAAAGTGCTACCGTTGCTGAAGGGTATGTTGAGCAATCAATCGAAAACAAAAAAAATGTGGCGGATAAAATATTCAGTCAAAACTTGAGGACAGATGTCAAGAGTCATAAAAGCCAAGGCCAATCACGTACCGTAACAGTATGCAATTTTCCAGAACCCACAATCAACGAAGACAGCAGCACTGATCACACCGAACCAGCAATTTTCGGATCTCCACTGCAAAACATCAACCTCAACCAACAGCGAAGCGAAATCGATTCAGATCCACGATCATTGATTCATTTAGTTGGCTGTAGCGGCGCTATTTTGAATATCAATATAACAAACAATAATAATGTCAAATAACGTAGGAATGTATAGATTAGGCTAGGTAGTTTATTTTGATAGTGTATAGGCCTATTTTTAGATGCTCTCAAATACAAAAATACAAAATTTGAAAAAACCATGAATTCGGGTCCAGGGACTAAAATATTTTAGTCCCCGGGAGTAAAATATTTTAGTCCCCGGGATAAAAAGTACTATTTTAGTCCCTAAAATGAGGGACTAAAATGCGTTTTTAGTCCCTGAATTGCAAAAAATACGTTTCACCTATTTTTTCATTCTTTTTGATTTACCTTTCTCTTGTTTTTCAACTCTTCAATTCTTCTTTGTGACATGCCCCTGCAATTCCAAAAATTGCAGCTAGTTTCATAATTAATTACACATCATCTGGCGCTTGGGCCTAAAATATTTTAATCTCGCGTTTTTCAAAAATACTTTTTTGAATCTGCTCCAACGCTTTTTGTTTTTATGAAAGCAATTGTTTTTTTTGAGCAATTTTACCTTTAGTTTCAGCATCTAAGACTTTGACCAGAGTGAGGATGATGCGTAGGTCTTAGACAATTCCAAAAAATAAGCAAGGAATACTTCTTCTTTTAATATGTCTTTAACATGTTTCTAAGAGCACCATTTTCTATAAATATTCAATTTTTTTTCGTACGCCTTTGAACTTCTGCAGTACGAGCGCCGAGGTGGATAATCGGCGCCGGCGGCAACTAAAATTTCTTCGAACATTTTCAATGCTGTCCGCTTAAGAAATTATAGCGTCGTTTACTTTCTTGTCATAGCAACCATTGAAGATGGGGTGATGTGCCATCATCACTTGTTGACTTTTAAGGACACCACAACAAAAAATCGGGTTGTAAAAATATTTGCACGCCCGCAGTGCGCTAAAGTGGTACTTTCCACACGCGATTGGGTGTGTAAAAAGCCATTTTTGACAAGCTTGTGGAAAATAGACTATTTCTGCATTTAAATGCTCAACAGAACTCATTTAAAAAATTGTACGGAAAATGCTGTTTTTCCGGTTGGTTTTAAAAAAATCTAGAGTTCTTAATTATAGTAATGTTTTTTTTCTGAAATTAAGGTAAATTACGAAAGCCTGTTTGGTTTTTGATAAGACTGATGAGGACGTTTTGTCCATGAACAAGTTGTTTTTCCAACGAAATTTGTGGGTAAATAATAGTTTTGTGATGTTGAGTTATTGCTTAACTTTACGATTTTTTGAAGTTTTTCCCGATTCTTAATAGAAAACAAACTCTTTAAAATACCTACCTGTATTTTTCAAACTTCGTGACACCCATATCTTTCTTTCAATAAATAATGATAAAATTCGGAAAAACACATCAATTTTTTATAAGAGGCGATGTCAAGTCTATCAAAAAAATCTTTTTAGGAAGTTGTTAGGGACACAACCATATTAAGTTTCACCCTTCGGAAGGAGTGAACTCATATTAATATCTATCAGCCCAAAAATACAGTTCTTTCTTACTTTCTTTCACACCACTTTTAAAGCAAAAGCCCCCTTAACACTTTTGCGATGACTTTGGGTGTCAGCAAAGATTTTTTTGTTTGATTTTTTTTGGCAAGGCCAACAAAAAAACACAGGCCACGACCCTGGAAAAATCAGCTGTTATAGGAGGCTGAATCTTACATGGGTCTTATGGGCCCGCGCACTTGCCGTCTCTTGAGCGTGATAGGGATCTCCTTGCGAGTGCGCATAACCGTAAAAAAATTGAGGTTTATTTGTTATATTTTTAAAATGGCACTACAGATTTTCGCGAAATTTCAGTAAAATATTCCCAGACACTAGCGATATTCCACCAAACTTTTGTAAGGGTGAAAAAGGATTAAAATCTTAAAAAAGGTTAAAATCTCCAAGCATTGATTATTTTGAATTCAAATTGCCCGCCTTGCACTGCACGCCAACTGTGTTTCTCATGGCATTTGTTTATTTGTTTGTTTTGTAAAACTTGTTCGATTTTTAAATGATTTTTTATAATAAAGTTTATTTAGAATCTAAAAATACCAGGGTTAATCTTTTAAAACAAAATTAAACCACAAAAAAATAATTTTTTGATGTTGTAATTTTTGTAAACACATTTAAATAGGTTTTAAAAGTTGCCGAATATAAACAAATAGGTGTAGGTGAACCGATAACTTTCCACGCAGACACGAACATATTTGCTTCTGACGTCAACAAAGTTGTACATCGTGGCCCATATGTTTTGATAGCCGTAAAAGCTCAAAAATCAACAAAAACTTAGGTAAATTTTGGTTATAGAGATCCTGTATGTATGACTTATTTTAAAGAAATAGGGACGCGACAAACCCATCAAAATCATCAAAACTCTATGACATATTTCTTTAAAATATGTCATACGTACAGGGTCTCTACTTTTGGTCAAGACAAGTTTTTAATTTTTAAATTATAGTATTTGTCAAGTCAAGGCCAATAAAAAAATACTGGCCACGACCCTGAAAAAATCAGCTGTTGTTGGAGGGCTGAATTTTACATTTGGGTCTTATGGGTAGATAGAGGTTTATTTGTAATATTTTCAAAATGACACTACAGATTTTCGCGAAATTTGAGTGAAATATTCCCAGACACTATACCGATATTCCACCAATTTTTTGTAAGGATGATTAAATGGTTAAAAGATTAAAATCTTCAAGATTTAGCATTCCTTATTTTGAATTCAAATTGCCCGCCATGCACCGCAAGCCAACTGTTAAGGTCCATACCATTATTTTTGGGATAACTTCTTACGATTTTTTTTCGCTGGTCTATGTTATTTGTTATATTAACAGCTGATTACTATCAAAAAGTTATACCAAAAATTATGGAATGAACTATATATTTGACATGGATATGACTTTGTCATTAAGCCTTTTTCCTCGAGGTCACTAGTCACTCATTTAAGTTACTCGAAATGACGTCACGGTTACTCGGAGTAACCGCTGTATGACGTCAGACAGTCAGCTGTGGATGACATTTCCAAATGTTTGTTTTTGTTTTTACCAGCAATTTCCGAAATGCAGAAAATAATTATTTGTTTTCACCAATGCATGCCCACCCCGATTCAAAAAACGTATCACGGGCCATGGCGTTTTTTGAATCGGGATGGAAACAGGGTACTCCTTTGGTATTCGCAGTACTACAGAACACCAAAGGCAGTTCATTTTAAGACTAGTGGCAGTTGAATAGATATAGTACCAACTTCAAGGGATGTGCTTCATTTTCTACCGTTACCAAACATAATTCGTTGTTAATATATATATATATATATATATATATATATATATATATATATATATATATATATATATATATATATATATTAAAATCAACCATTTTGAAAAACACAAAAAACCTCAAAATATTTCAGCAACCACGTCTGCTAGGCTGGTTACGCTGTGTGGTTACTCGTGACGTCATAGTTAGTGTTACTCAGCGAAGAAAAACAGAAAACGAGTAACCAGGTTACCTGGTAACTTGTAGTTACTGTGAGGAAAAAGGCTTTGTTTGTCATAGCATTTATTTATTTGTTTGTTATGTAAAACTTGTTGGATTTTTTAATGATTTTTTACAATAAAGTTCATTTAAAATCCAAAAATACCAGTGCTAATCTTTTTAACACACTATAAAAAAAATAATTTTTTGATGTTGTAATTTTTGTAAACACATCTAAATATGTTTTAAAAGTTGCCGAATATAAACAAATAGGTGTAGTTGAGCCGACTACTTTCAAAGCAGAAACGAACACATTCGCTGCTGCTTTAAATTTAGGTTTTGTGTGAGCTAATGGAGCGACTGAAAATTTAAGGATTACTATACATTTAAAAATAATTGTTTTACAAGAATATAGTAAAAACAATCTCAAAACCGGACCATCAAAAAGAAATTCAGCCCCCGCTCCGCTCTGACGTCAGCAAAGTTGTAGATCGTAGCCCGTCCATTTTGATAGCCCTGGTTAAGATTGAGAGGTGGGGGACAACTGTCAATTTTTAAAATGAAAACGTCAAATAATTTTGTGTCAGTGTAATCAAAAAATGTTGTATTACTTTTTTTACAGTGTGGCCCACGACTCATAAAATTTTCATTAAGTTTGTTTAAATAAGATATGATGATGTTCAGGAATGAAATTTTTAATTTTCCGTCCTATTTTATTAATTTTGGTTTTTTTACCTTTCCTACCACGTTTTAAAGGAATCATTTAAATTACATTCTGTATACTTTTCACCAAAAAATTTGAACTCCGACAATTTGTCAAAAATTTGTAATTACTATACTTGATGTTGTATTAAAGTGACACCGCGTCATCAAACCCTTGATGGGCGGGAAGGGAGTAGGGCTCTGGAACGAAATAGCGATGTACAAAATAGCGGGTATTAAAACAGCGGTATCGAAATAGCGACAATCAAAATAGCGATGTAATGAAATAGCGACTATCAAAATAGCGATGTAACAAAATAGCGACTATCAAAATAGCGATGTAACAAAATAGCGACTATCCAATTAGCGATGTTACACAATAGCGACTATCAAATTAGCGATATTTCGGTTCCGTTTTGGTATATAGCTCGGCTAAAGGGTTTCTTTCTAAGAAATATTTTCAAAACAAAAACTTCCCTGAATTCTTTCCCGGGATCCTAGAGGGTGTGAATCCGAACCGAACCGAACCGAACCGAACCAGCATATTTTTTCAAAAAAAACTCTCCAGACTTCTTTTCCGGAATCCTAGACCGAACCGAATTCCGTTCAGATCGGTTCGGTTCGGATTCACACCCTCTAGATCCCGGAAAAGAATTAGGAAAGTTTTTTTTTTTTAATAAATTGGTACAGTCAAAATACCGCAGGATATAATAGCGCATTTCGGTTCGTTTCGGTTTGTATTGGTTTCATTCGATTCGGTTTGGTTTGATTCAGTATTTTGATACATCGCTATTTTGATACATCGTCATTTTGGTACATCGCTATTTTGAGTGTCGCTATTTTGGTTGTCGCTATTTTGATATATCGCTATTTTAATTATCGCTATTTTGATGTCGCTATTTTGTACATCGCTATTTCGTTCCAGAGCCTATTTTACTTGCTTTTTATTGATGTCTTCTTCTAAACGATTTCATTAGAAAGGACTCTTATTTGGTTGTTACGAACATATTATAGCCAAAATGCATCCACTGTGCAGGCAAGCATCCTGCTAACTACAGAGGATGCCTTGTTGCTAAGGAAATACAAAAATTGAAAAATAAACCTAAGAAACCGAATCTCATACCAAACGTGAGTACAAATAGACAAAACCAACAGACAAGAAACACAGTCACACAAAACTCTGTGACAAGGACATACAGCCAAGTAGCAGCAACAGCTACTATACCTGATATTAATATCAGTAGTCAAAATACTATGGAACAAACACTACAATTAATTTTGGAGAAATTGAACAAACTTGATGAGCGATTAACTAAACTAGAAAGTAGCAATAACGGAGCTACCAATATGCCTCAAAATGGTCAGTAATCTTAGAATCCTAGCTTGGAATGCCAATGGTCTCTTGCAACATCAGCAAGACTTGCAAGTTATTCTAGACATAGAAAAAATTGACGTCTGTCTTGTGTCAGAAACGCATTTCACTAACCAGTCTCACATTAAATTTAAAGGTTATAAAGTGTATCATACAACTCACCCTAGCAATACTGCACATGGGGGAAGTGCTGTAATAATTAAAGAAAATATATCACACTATGAGGAGATGGGATATAAAACCATAGAGATTCAAGCTACATTAGTAAGTGTAAAAACCAAAACATATACATTAATCATAAGTGCTGTCTATATACCACCAAGGCACTTACTAAAGAAAAATCAATATCTTAATTTTCTCAGAAAATTAGGAAACCGTTTTATAATTGGAGGTGACTTTAATGCAAAAAATACCTACTGGGGATCTAGACTGACGAACTCTAAAGGAAAAGAACTTTTGCAAGCTATTAGTGAATATCAATGTGAGCCGATATCAACTGGTAAGCCCACATACTATCCAACAGATCCAGGAAAAATTCCAGATCTAATTGATTTTTTTATAGTAAAAAATATATCTTTAAGTTTTGTAGATATAGAAGAAAGTTTTGATTTACACTCAGATCATTCACCTATTATTCTAACTCTTAGTAAAAACATAATAAAGAAAGAAGCAAATATCTCACTAGTTAATAAACTGACTGACTGGATTAGTTTTAAACAAAGTCTGTCAGAAAAAATAAACCTATCAGTACCATTGCAAACGCCAGAACAAATCGATAAAGAAGTTGATTATTTTGTTACAAATATTCAACAAGCAGCTTGGGAAAACAGTCCAAAACCAAAGAGAATTTTTAAGGGAAAAAACTATCCAAAGGAAACTAAGAAGAAAGTGGCAACAAAGCCGTGATCCTCGGGACAAAACAAATCTCAACAACATGACGCAGCGCATTAGGCGAGAAATTCTAGTAATAAAAAATGAATCTATTAACCATTTTCTTAATGAGCTTACAGATGATAAAAATACCGACTATTCCCTTTGGAAAGCAACCAAAGATTTTAAAAGACCAGTTATCCAAATTCCACCCATACGAAAATCTAACAACCAGTGGGCAAGGAGTAACGAAGAAAAAGCAGATATTTTTGCAAGTCATTTAGAAAAAACATTTCAGCCCCACGAAGCACCAGATGAACACTTTCATTTAAATGAACCCCATCAAATCGAGGACCATATTAAGCTTACATCACCAAAAGAAATATTAACAGAAATCAAAAATATTAATTCGAAAAAAGCCCCAGGGTATGATCTTATTAACGGGGTAGTCATAAAACAACTCCCCAGAAAAGCTATCGTAAAACTATGCAACCTAATTAATGCGTCTTTTAGGCTTAGGTACGTACCTAAACTGTGGAAAGTTGCAGAAGTTATCATGATTCCAAAACCGGGAAAACCACTCCATGACGTGTCATCTTACAGGCCAATATCTTTGCTGCCAATTATATCCAAGCTCTATGAAAAATTATTGCTTAAAAGAATAAAACCCATCATAGAAAGACAAGAAATTATTCCATCTCATCAATTTGGTTTTCGAGACAAGCATTCCACGATAGATCAAGTACACAGAATTACTAATATAATAGAAAAAGCACTAGGAGAGGGAAAAGTTTGTTCTGCAGATTTTCTAGATGTAGCACAAGCATTTGACAAAGTGTGGCATGAAGGCCTTAATTTTAAACTAAAAAGGTTTCTGCCAAAACAGTATTCGGATATTTTGGAATCATACATATCTGATAGACATTTTAGAGTAAAACAGGAAGACTCATACTCAAATTTAAGAGAAATTCAAGCAGGCGTGCCCCAGGGTAGTGTACTAGGCCCTTATCTATACTTATTATTCACTTGTGATATCCCAAAGCCAGAAAATTGTCACTTAGCAACATTTGCCGATGATACTGGTTTATTGACGGTAGAAAAATCTATTGAAAAATGCATAGAGAAACTTCAGGATGCAGTCACCCAAATTCACAGTTGGACCACAAAGTGGCGAATAAAATTAAATGAAACCAAATCAATTCATGTTGATTTTACAAACAAAAATATAAATCACATACAAATAACAATTAACAACATTCCAGTACCATATTCGAATCAGGCAAAATATCTAGGTATGACACTTGATACCAAATTGCGCTGGAAAGCACATGTTAAGAAAAAAAAAGAAGAACTTGAGATAAGGTATAGAAAAATGAACTGGCTAATTGGAAGGAAGTCCAATTTAACAATTCATAATAAGTTACTGCTTTATAGACAAATACTGAAACCAGTATGGACATATGGTATTCAACTATGGGGTTGTGCTAAAGAGAGTAACATTCTAGTTGTACAGAGATTTCAAAATAAAGTATTAAGAAACATTGTGAATGCACCTTGGTACGTTCGAAATAGTGACCTTCATCGAGATCTAAAAATTGAAACTGTAGCAGAGACTATAAAAAAGTACGCAAAAAGCCATGAAGATAGACTCCATCGGCATGTGAATGTGGAAGCAATTCAGCTTCTAGACAATACTATGCTAGTTCGACGACTAAAAAGAGTGAAGCCGTTTGAGCTAGTAAACTAAGTGAATTACACATAAAACAAAATAATGCTATAAACACAACACAATTGTGAGTTACAGACTAAACAAAGCGGGGAGAACTGTTGAGTGAACCCTAAGTTTAAATCTGACTTTTCTAGTAAATTAAGTTAAAACAAAATTGCTAATTAGTCTTACTGACTAGATTGTAATAAAAAAAAACACAGTGTGTTTGACAAATAAAAATAAAAAAAAAACGAACATATTATTGATTTAGCCGGGCTTTGACGTTTTCTATTCGTTGTTTTGACTGTTTATGTCAAACAAATTATGACGGAGCTTTTCACAAAATAAATTACCGTTTTTGCAACTAAATCAATGTTTGCGCACATTTTAATATAATTTTGAATCCTCCTTTATGTTTCGGATCTTTATTTGTTAGGTAAGTACCTACTTGATCTCTCCTTTAAAAGGTCTTAGTGTTTTATCATTGGAACACTAATTTTTTCAGGCTTCTTTACTTAGATTTTGCCGCAAAATTTGGTTTACCATAGCTATGACGCGGTGCCACTTATATATAGTCCTTGCCATAGGCATTTACACTTTTGTGACATTTTCAACTTCTTTATTTATCATATGCATACTAAGAGCAACAAAACAAAATCTGAAAAATAGCATGTCTTTGAATTGTTTTTATCTGTACATTTTTCTACAGTCAGCATCTTTTAATACAGAGACAATGACAGTTTTACCTTTAATTATTTACTTTTTAATATATTTCTGGTTAGGAAATATGTTTATTTAATGTCAAAGTCGCAAAAGTGTAACTGAGTATGGCAAGGACTATACAACATCAACTATAGTTATTTTGCGGGGAATTTATTTAATTCTGTTTTAAATTTGCACTTTTTCTAAGCAGGTTTATGCGTGGGCAATGTAAAAAGTATTCTAAAATACGAAATTCACCTGTTCTTCGGATTTTTTAGATTACCTAGTCGGGGGTCAAATTTGACTTCGAAAACCCTGTTTAACCTACATATTATACAAAATACATGAAGAAATAGGAAACTGATTGTACCCACTTTTTAACTAACATGATTATTAAGTTTCTAAATTAAATAAATGGATCATGATAGATCTGATATAGTTCCTACATTGAAAATTGCCGCACAAAAACTGCCATAAAAATCTACTAATACTTTAGTCCAAATACGTTAAAGCATAATAGTGGTTTAAAATCGAAAAGTGAATCAATCATGGCTTGCTTTGGAAACAATGGCAAATTTAAATGCGCAGACGCATGCGTATGTTTTGTCACGTACACACACAGATGATGGGTGAGTGGACGCCATATTTGTTGTTTATTTACATTTTGAGGTGTGTTGCGTTTGTCGTCTAAAATGGAAAATAATTCACGTAAAACATGTGCGGTTTGTGGAAAAATGTTTGGGAGAAGTAAGGGAGTGCCACTTTATAAGTAAGTACTTGTATTTTTCTTTATATTTTGTTAATAAAGTTAATAGTGGTTTATAGATGGCATTAAACAGTCTTCATTGTGTCTACAATAAATCTGCACAATTGTTAGTTTTAGAAAAACTACGAATTAATCCGCAATTCTATAAATTTTCACCATTTATTTTTCATTACAAAAAATAGTTATTTACCTAACAAGTGCGGAACGTGATACTTTATCACACGCATTGGCGTTTGCCCGAACGACTCGCCAGCGGAGTTCGGGTAAGCCTTAAGTGCAGTAAAGATACTTTTCGCACTAGTTAGGTACAACATTTTTCCTACGAGCGTGTTGGAAAATTAAAATTATGTTTTTATTTTGTTGAATATTTGAATTACCCTATTTAAAATTAAAAAATATTCAAAACTACGAAATTTTTGTGTTTTATTTAACGAAACTTCTACAAGCTTCGAGGTGGCTTTATTGGCGGCAACTAAAATTTCTTTAGGGTTCCACCTCTTTGAACATTTTCAATGCTGTTCGCTTAAGAAATTATATCGTCGTTTACAGTCTTGTCATAGCAACCAGTTGGCCACCCCCCAGAGGCCTCGAGCCCCTCCCCCAAGACATATTCCTGGCTGCACCACTGCAGGTTACCTACAAAATTTGAAAGGTCATTGAACCTGACTGGCCAACTGTAATCGTATTAAAAAAAATCTACGTCACCGGGTTGCCTTAAACCATTTGTTTTATGGAAACCCGATGACGCAGCTACAGTCGTCCAGTTAACTTCACATGACTGGTCAAATTATGTAGGAAACCTGTGTAAAAGTATAAAGACCTTGATGTGCCATCATCACTTGTTGACTTTTAAGGCGAGGGGTGGCTCGATCGTCGATTTTTGTACACCTAAAGGAAATACCTACGGTATAATACCTACGGTATTTCCTAATATTTCCCAAGCACTTTCCGGTATTTCCTAGTATATTTCCGAGTACTTCCCAAGTATTTCCTGGTATTTCCCCTAACCTGTACACCAGAAGGAAATACCTCGTTTTCAAGACACCAAAACAAAAAAAAGCGTGCGGTAAAAAATTTTACACGCACGCAGTACGACTAAGTTTTACTTTCCGCACGTAAATAAATGTGTGAAAAACTATTTTGCGCACGCTCGTGGCAAAAATAAAATACGAAGAAACTAATGTGTTCGTTTCAGCATCGAAAGTTATCCGCTAACCTACACTCATTTGTTTACTTCCCAAGTCCGCTATTGACCTTTGATACTAAACGATCATGCCCGATTTGACTTTCATTTTCATTTTCATGTACAGGGTGTCTAAAATTCGATGTTTTTGGTGAGTTTCGGGAATTTCTTCGGGAAAAAAACTGGCCCCCTTTTGCGACGCTGAAATTTCAAGAGAAGCCGAGAAGATAAAAATCCGCATCTTGATATAGCAAGCTGTTTTCGTATAAAAAGCTTATACATGTTTTCTTAAAGAATTGATAGATTTAAACCGTTTTTATATATCTCTTTTAGTTTTTGAGATATTGCATAAGTTGTTATTTTTTACGGAATTACCCTCTTTTTATTCGATTATTGAAATAAGCGTAAAATTTTCTTTAAAATGACGTATTACACTCAATATTTTATTTAAATGTTTTTT
Source organism: Aspidapion aeneum (assembly GCA_963576565.1). Taxonomy (NCBI): domain Eukaryota; kingdom Metazoa; phylum Arthropoda; class Insecta; order Coleoptera; family Brentidae; genus Aspidapion; species Aspidapion aeneum. The sequence goes on along the minus strand of OY755046.1, from coordinate 39,897,627 downwards.
TTTAATTCTTTTTATAAATATTTTTGTTGTTTTAAATATTTTTTGTTTTTATTTTATAATTTAATTTAATGACTGGGTGGAAATTATTTTAAAATGATCAAATTACAAAATAATTAAAAATAAAGAAATATTGACAACAAAAATATAAAATACAAACCAAAAATTAAAAAAAAATATTGAGTGTGACACGTCATTCTAAAGGAAATTTTGAGCTAATTTTAAAAATCGAATAAAAAGAGGATAATTCCGCAACAAAAATTATAACTTTATGTAATATCTCAAAAACTAAGAAAGATACATTTATAAAAACCGTTTACGTTGTCAATTCTTCAAGAAAAAAGTTATAAAACAGCTTTTTAGATGAAAACAAAATTTTCATAAATAAAAAAGTTATAGACCCCCTTCCAAAATGCACAGACTTTTCAAGAACACCTTGTAGCTTAAAAACAGTTTGCTATATCACAATGCGGTTTTACCCTTTGAGCTTCTCTTAAAACTTAAGCTCGTAAAGGGGGGTCAGTTTTTTCTTATCTCCCCTGGAAATATCCGAAACCCCCAAGAACATCGAACACCCTGTATTAAAAAATACTTGGAAAATTGTCTTAGTTTTCAAAAAATTTATTTATTGTTTATTAAAGAGATATCCTACCTAACTTTTTTTACTTTTTTTTTACGAAAATCAGCTGGACCACCAGTTACGTAAAAAATGACATATATAATTATTACAAACACAACTTTTTCTGGGTATTACGCCACTAGTAAGGAAAAATTACTTTAAAAAATTATAAAAAACCACTGCGTTTCTCCTAGAAAAATTAAAATCACTAATTTGTCAGTGGCTTTCTATAAAAATAAATAGTTGCCTAGTAAAAACTAAACCACTTATCTTTTAATTGAATTTGAATATGCTACGTTTCGATTGTCAATCTACAATCGTTTTCAAGCTTTTTATTTATATTTTGTCTCAAAATCATAAATGTTTCTTGTTCAAATATATTTTTTATTATTATATCGTTGACAAATTGTCAATATTCTGAAGTTTATCAAAAACAATTGACCAATCTAAACAAAATACAAGGTAACATGATACTATTTCAAAACATTATGTCAGTCAATGTTGTTTTCAAATTTAAAAATAAACAGAACAGGGTGACTCATTAAAACTAGAATCAATAAGGTCTCTTTTTTATAACCATTTAGAAATTTTTACAAAATTATGATCATTGTGGGATTATATTACTATTATATCAAAATCTATTTAAAAAACAATAATCAGAATTTCATTACAGTATTAATTAATTTTGAAAAAACCTTTTTGCAAATCTTGTCTGAGAATAGGAAGCCAAGCTTTACTTATATCTATAGAAATACTTGAAAGACAGTTATCTTCATTTAAATAAATACATGCTGATTCTTTTAATTTTCTTTTAATGTCATTAGATTCTTTTTGTAAAATTATTGTTTCTCCCCATTTAATTCTATGATTACTCTCAAAAGAATGCTGACAAACTCTGGATTTCTCATAATCACCCCTTCTCAAATTATATTTATGATCATTAACTCTTACTTCAAGTGGCCTAGAAGTTTCACCTATATAAATTTTACCACATTCACAAGGTATTTTATAAATTACATTTTTTGAATTCTGCTCTTCATTTATTGGTTTTGTTTTTGTTAGAATAGATCTAAGTTTATTTTCTGTCTTAAAAACTGTTTTTATATTATAATTATTTGCTATTCTCCTAATTTTGTCTGATATACCTGGTATAAAAGGAATCAATAATTTTTTAGTATCTAAATCAATTATATTAGCATTTCTTCTTCTAGGAAACTCTATTCTATGAAAACAATTTTCAACAAAATTTATAGGATAGGAATTTTTTATTAAAACTTCTTTAATTAATTCTTTTTCTAATAAAAATCTGTTATTATCAGAACAAATTATCTTTGCTCTATCAAATAAACTTTTAACAACACCTCTTTTTATTATAGTAGAGTGATTTGATTTAAAATTTAAATATCTATTAGTATGTGTTGGTTTTCTATATACAGAAGTTTGAAAAGTATTTTGTTTTTCAACAAGTACATCTAGAAATGGAAGTTTGTTATCAGTTTCTTTTTCTAATGTAAATTTAATAGTACTTTCTTTGTTATTCATAAAATATAGAAATTCATTTAGTTTGTTTTCATCATAAGGCCAAATACTAAAAATATCATCAATATATCTAAACCAAACTATGGGTTTATACTGATATTCTTGCAAAATATTATGTTCAAAATCTTCCATAAAAATATTACTCATTAAAGGAGAAAGTGGGGAGCCCATTGCCATGCCAAAATCTTGTTGAAAAAAATCATTTTGCCATTGAAAATATGTAGTTTTAATACAAATAGTAAGTAACTCTAAAATTGCATCAATATTTAAATTTGTTCTTTCTCTTAAACTTTGATCATTTTCTAAACGATTTCTTACTATTAAAAGGGTTTTATCTACCGGAACATTAGTGAAAAGACTTACAACATCAAAGCTTACCATTAAATGATTATTATTAAACTCAATCTCAGATAATTTCTCTAAAAAATGTTGAGAATTTCGTATGTAAGAATTAGTGTTATTCGCCAAGGGATTTAAAATGTTTAATAGATATTTTGCTAATTTATGACATGGAGAATTCATACTACTTACTATTGGTCTAAATGGAACATTAGGTTTATGTATTTTAGGTAAGCCATAGAAATGAGGTGGTTTGCTATAATGAGGAACTAACTGAGAACGTTCTCTATCTTGAAAACAATTTTTATGCTTATATAAAGTAGAATAAATTTTTCTCTCTATTGATTTTGTAGGGTCTTTATTAAGTTTTTTATAAGAACCTTGTTGAATTAAATTTTCAATTTTTTCATTATAAGTGTCATTATTAATTATAACAGTTGCATTACCCTTATCGGCTGGCAAAATTTTTATTGAGTTATCATTTTTTAATGATACTAAAGCTTGTTTTTCTTCTTTTGAAATATTTTGTTTAATCTTTAAAGGTTTTTCCAAAATTAATTTTGATTTAATTCTAAATTCATTAGCAACTTCTTCAGGTAAGCTTTTTGCTACTTCTTCAATACCTATTACAAAATCTAACCTATTAGGATTTTTTGGTGGTAAAGCAAAATTTAAACCTTTTGAAAGAAGAGATTTTTCTGAAACTGTTAAAACTTTGTCTGACATATTTATTACTGTACGTTCTAATAAGTTATTATTAATATTAAAATTCAGTTGATTTTCTAATTGTTCATTTCTTAAATTAATAAATTTATTTACGTGAATATTTTTTTGTTGGTTAAAATGAAATAAATAACTTTTATAGCAACAATTTAAAATATGATCATAATCAAAAAAGGATACGTTTTCTTCAATTTCATGTTTTAAATTTTGAATCTTATTATTCAAAGACCATTTTTCATATCTATGAAATTGAATTCTTTCTCTTAATAAAGCAAAACTTGTTCTTTGCAATATTCTTTCACTTCTGTTACTTCTAAATGGAGGTTTTAGTCTAAAACTCTTTGGAATAATATCATGCTCTCTACATCTGCAAAGAAAGGTCAAACTATTTTCTGAATGTTGAAGTTTCTTATATGTATTTTCTAAATTTCTAAAAAGGAAGCAAATATTAGGCCCATACCTTTCTTGTAAATAAAATCTATATGTTTGTGGCGGATTCATTTTACAAACACAACTTTTTCTGGGTATTACGCCACTAGTAAGGAAAAATTACTTTAAAAAATTATAAAAAACCACTGCGTTTCTCCTAGAAAAATTAAAATCACTAATTTGTCAGTGGCTTTCTATAAAAATAAATAGTTGCCTAGTAAAAACTAAACCACTTATCTTTTAATTGAATTTGAATATGCTACGTTTCGATTGTCAATCTACAATCGTTTTCAAGCTTTTTATTTATATTTTGTCTCAAAATCTTAAATGTTTCTTGTTCAAATATATTTTTTATTATTATATCGTTGACAAATTGTCAATATTCTGAAGTTTATCAAAAACAATTGACCAATCTAAACAAAATACAAGGTAACATGATACTATTTCAAAACATTATGTCAGTCAATGTTGTTTTCAAATTTAAAAATAAACAGAACAGGGTGACTCATTAAAACTAGAATCAATAAGGTCTCTTTTTTATAACCATTTAGAAATTTTTACAAAATTATGATCATTGTGGGATTATATTACTATTATATCAAAATCTATTTAAAAAACAATAATCAGAATTTCATTACAGTATTAATTAATTTTGAAAAAACCTTTTTGCAAATCTTGTCTGAGAATAGGAAGCCAAGCTTTACTTATATCTATAGAAATACTTGAAAGACAGTTATCTTCATTTAAATAAATACATGCTGATTCTTTTAATTTTCTTTTAATGTCATTAGATTCTTTTTGTAAAATTATTGTTTCTCCCCATTTAATTCTATGATTACTCTCAAAAGAATGCTGACAAACTCTGGATTTCTCATAATCACCCCTTCTCAAATTATATTTATGATCATTAACTCTTACTTCAAGTGGCCTAGAAGTTTCACCTATATAAATTTTACCACATTCACAAGGTATTTTATAAATTACATTTTTTGAATTCTGCTCTTCATTTATTGGTTTTGTTTTTGTTAGAATAGATCTAAGTTTATTTTCTGTCTTAAAAACTGTTTTTATATTATAATTATTTGCTATTCTCCTAATTTTGTCTGATATACCTGGTATAAAAGGAATCAATAATTTTTTAGTATCTAAATCAATTATATTAGCATTTCTTCTTCTAGGAAACTCTATTCTATGAAAACAATTTTCAACAAAATTTATAGGATAGGAATTTTTTATTAAAACTTCTTTAATTAATTATTTTTCTAATAAAAATCTGTTATTATCAGAACAAATTATCTTTGCTCTATCAAATAAACTTTTAACAACACCTCTTTTTATTATAGTAGAGTGATTTGATTTAAAATTTAAATATCTATTAGTATGTGTTGGTTTTCTATATACAGAAGTTTGAAAAGTATTTTGTTTTTCAACAAGTACATCTAGAAATGGAAGTTTGTTATCAGTTTCTTTTTCTAATGTAAATTTAATAGTACTTTCTTTGTTATTCATAAAATATAGAAATTCATTTAGTTTGTTTTCATCATAAGGCCAAATACTAAAAATATCATCAATATATCTAAACCAAACTATGGGTTTATACTGATATTCTTGCAAAATATTATGTTCAAAATCTTCCATAAAAATATTACTCATTAAAGGAGAAAGTGGGGAGCCCATTGCCATGCCAAAATCTTGTTGAAAAAAATCATTTTGCCATTGAAAATATGTAGTTTTAATACAAATAGTAAGTAACTCTAAAATTGCATCAATATTTAAATTTGTTCTTTCTCTTAAACTTTGATCATTTTCTAAACGATTTCTTACTATTAAAAGGGTTTTATCTACCGGAACATTAGTGAAAAGACTTACAACATCAAAGCTTACCATTAAATGATTATTATTAAACTCAATCTCAGATAATTTCTCTAAAAAATGTTGAGAATTTCGTATGTAAGAATTAGTGTTATTCGCCAAGGGATTTAAAATGTTTAATAGATATTTTGCTAATTTATGACATGGAGAATTCATACTACTTACTATTGGTCTAAATGGAACATTAGGTTTATGTATTTTAGGTAAGCCATAGAAATGAGGTGGTTTGCTATAATGAGGAACTAACTGAGAACGTTCTCTATCTTGAAAACAATTTTTATGCTTATATAAAGTAGAATAAATTTTTCTCTCTATTGATTTTGTAGGGTCTTTATTAAGTTTTTTATAAGAACCTTGTTGAATTAAATTTTCAATTTTTTCATTATAAGTGTCATTATTAATTATAACAGTTGCATTACCCTTATCGGCTGGCAAAATTTTTATTGAGTTATCATTTTTTAATGATACTAAAGCTTGTTTTTCTTCTTTTGAAATATTTTGTTTAATCTTTAAAGGTTTTTCCAAAACTAATTTTGATTTAATTCTAAATTCATTAGCAACTTCTTCAGGTAAGCTTTTTGCTACTTCTTCAATACCTATTACAAAATCTAACCTATTAGGATTTTTTGGTGGTAAAGCAAAATTTAAACCTTTTGAAAGAAGAGATTTTTCTGAAACTGTTAAAACTTTGTCTGACATATTTATTACTGTACGTTCTAATAAGTTATTATTAATATTAAAATTCAGTTGATTTTCTAATTGTTCATTTCTTAAATTAATAAATTTATTTACGTGAATATTTTTTTGTTGGTTAAAATGAAATAAATAACTTTTATAGCAACAATTTAAAATATGATCATAATCAAAAAAGGATACGTTTTCTTCAATTTCATGTTTTAAATTTTGAATCTTATTATTCAAAGACCATTTTTCATATCTATGAAATTGAATTCTTTCTCTTAATAAAGCAAAACTTGTTCTTTGCAATATTCTTTCACTTCTGTTACTTCTAAATGGAGGTTTTAGTCTAAAACTCTTTGGAATAATATCATGCTCTCTACATCTGCAAAGAAAGGTCAAACTATTTTCTGAATGTTGAAGTTTCTTATATGTATTTTCTAAATTTCTAAAAAGGAAGCAAATATTAGGCCCATACCTTTCTTGTAAATAAAATCTATATGTTTGTGGCGGATTCATTTTACAAACACAACTTTTTCTGGGTATTACGCCACTAGTAAGGAAAAATTACTTTAAAAAATTATAAAAAACCACTGCGTTTCTCCTAGAAAAATTAAAATCACTAATTTGTCAGTGGCTTTCTATAAAAATAAATAGTTGCCTAGTAAAAACTAAACCACTTATCTTTTAATTGAATTTGAATATGCTACGTTTCGATTGTCAATCTACAATCGTTTTCAAGCTTTTTATTTATATTTTGTCTCAAAATCTTAAATGTTTCTTGTTCAAATATATTTTTTATTATTATATCGTTGACAAATTGTCAATATTCTGAAGTTTATCAAAAACAATTGACCAATCTAAACAAAATACAAGGTAACATGATACTATTTCAAAACATTATGTCAGTCAATGTTGTTTTCAAATTTAAAAATAAACAGAACAGGGTGACTCATTAAAACTAGAATCAATAAGGTCTCTTTTTTATAACCATTTAGAAATTTTTACAAAATTATGATCATTGTGGGATTATATTACTATTATATCAAAATCTATTTAAAAAACAATAATCAGAATTTCATTACAGTATTAATTAATTTTGAAAAAACCTTTTTGCAAATTTCAAAAGAAGAAAAACAAGCTTTAGTATCATTAAAAAATGATAACTCAATAAAAATTTTGCCAGCCGATAAGGGTAATGCAACTGTTATAATTAATAATGACACTTATAATGAAAAAATTGAAAATTTAATTCAACAAGGTTCTTATAAAAAACTTAATAAAGACCCTACAAAATCAATAGAGAGAAAAATTTATTCTACTTTATATAAGCATAAAAATTGTTTTCAAGATAGAGAACGTTCTCAGTTAGTTCCTCATTATAGCAAACCACCTCATTTCTATGGCTTACCTAAAATACATAAACCTAATGTTCCATTTAGACCAATAGTAAGTAGTATGAGTTCTCCATGTCATAAATTAGCAAAATATCTATTAAACATTTTAAATCCCTTGGCGAATAACACTAATTCTTACATACGAAATTCTCAACATTTTTTAGAGAAATTATCTGAGATTGAGTTTAATAATAATCATTTAATGGTAAGCTTTGATGTTGTAAGTCTTTTCACTAATGTTCCGGTAGATAAAACCCTTTTAATAGTAAGAAATCGTTTAGAAAATGATCAAAGTTTAAGAGAAAGAACAAATTTAAATATTGATGCAATTTTAGAGTTACTTACTATTTGTATTAAAACTACATATTTTCAATGGCAAAATGATTTTTTTCAACAAGATTTTGGCATGGCAATGGGCTCCCCACTTTCTCCTTTAATGAGTAATATTTTTATGGAAGATTTTGAACATAATATTTTGCAAGAATATCAGTATAAACCCATAGTTTGGTTTAGATATATTGATGATATTTTTAGTATTTGGCCTTATGATGAAAACAAACTAAATGAATTTCTATATTTTATGAATAACAAAGAAAGTACTATTAAATTTACATTAGAAAAAGAAACTGATAACAAACTTCCATTTCTAGATGTACTTGTTGAAAAACAAAATACTTTTCAAACTTCTGTATATAGAAAACCAACACATACTAATAGATATTTAAATTTTAAATCAAATCACTCTACTATAATAAAAAGAGGTGTTGTTAAAAGTTTATTTGATAGAGCAAAGATAATTTGTTCTGATAATAACAGATTTTTATTAGAAAAAGAATTAATTAAAGAAGTTTTAATAAAAAATTCCTATCCTATAAATTTTGTTGAAAATTGTTTTCATAGAATAGAGTTTCCTAGAAGAAGAAATGCTAATATAATTGATTTAGATACTAAAAAATTATTGATTCCTTTTATACCAGGTATATCAGACAAAATTAGGAGAATAGCAAATAATTATAATATAAAAACAGTTTTTAAGACAGAAAATAAACTTAGATCTATTCTAACAAAAACAAAACCAATAAATGAAGAGCAGAATTCAAAAAATGTAATTTATAAAATACCTTGTGAATGTGGTAAAATTTATATAGGTGAAACTTCTAGGCCACTTGAAGTAAGAGTTAATGATCATAAATATAATTTGAGAAGGGGTGATTATGAGAAATCCAGAGTTTGTCAGCATTCTTTTGAGAGTAATCATAGAATTAAATGGGGAGAAACAATAATTTTACAAAAAGAATCTAATGACATTAAAAGAAAATTAAAAGAATCAGCATGTATTTATTTAAATGAAGATAACTGTCTTTCAAGTATTTCTATAGATATAAGTAAAGCTTGGCTTCCTATTCTCAGACAAGATTTGCAAAAAGGTTTTTTCAAAATTAATTAATACTGTAATGAAATTCTGATTATTGTTTTTTAAATAGATTTTGATATAATAGTAATATAATCCCACAATGATCATAATTTTGTAAAAATTTCTAAATGGTTATAAAAAAGAGACCTTATTGATTCTAGTTTTAATGAGTCACCCTGTTCTGTTTATTTTTAAATTTGAAAACAACATTGACTGACATAATGTTTTGAAATAGTATCATGTTACCTTGTATTTTGTTTAGATTGGTCAATTGTTTTTGATAAACTTCAGAATATTGACAATTTGTCAACGATATAATAATAAAAAATATATTTGAACAAGAAACATTTAAGATTTTGAGACAAAATATAAATAAAAAGCTTGAAAACGATTGTAGATTGACAATCGAAACGTAGCATATTCAAATTCAATTAAAAGATAAGTGGTTTAGTTTTTACTAGGCAACTATTTATTTTTATAGAAAGCCACTGACAAATTAGTGATTTTAATTTTTCTAGGAGAAACGCAGTGGTTTTTTATAATTTTTTAAAGTAATTTTTCCTTACTAGTGGCGTAATACCCAGAAAAAGTTGTGTTTGTAAAATGAATCCGCCACAAACATATAGATTTTATTTATATATAATTATATATACAATTCATAGACCGGTCTATTCTAGGAACCGTGAATTTTTTTCCTCGGAAACAATACCTTCTAGCCATTGCTACGCGGGCTAGGAAGGTAAAAATTATACTGTAAACGTCAGGCACTTACCATTCTCGGCTTTTCCGAATCCCAACTTCAACAGCCAGAAAAGTCCTAAGCCGCAAACCAGTCTTGAATCTTTGAAGCACCTTGTAGAAATCATGCCAAGTCTCATTGCACTTAACTTAAATTGTTTTTGCTCTTTTAGGCCATCGTGGCCTATAACTAAAGTTTTTTACTATTTAGAACGAATATTTTTAGAACAGTTTCACTTTTTTGAATAAACTAAAAATTCTTTTAATATTTACATTACGCGTGGATTTTAGTATGACTGTCGCTTTTTTTAAGTGTGACAATGTGCTAATTTTTAAAATAACAAACTGTTGCTCGAATCTCGCCTGATTGGTTGTCAATTCGACTGTCTGAAAAAACAATAAAATAAACAAAACATTAATTCACGATTCTTAAAAATCTGGTAATTTCGTTATATGATTTTACAATGTAGTATGGTCAATGTACAGGCCTAGAGACATAAAAAATTGGGGCTTGAAAGCACGCCTATGAGATTTGTCTGCTGTCTAGAAAAATAAGAATTGCACTAGAGCAACTTCTAGGACTAAATGAGTGGTGTAAGGTTGGGTTGTGTCCCTAAATATTTTGACAGTTTTTGGCTAAAAAAAACTGTCAAAATATTTAGAGGCACTAGTGTAAGGTACCTGCGGCAAATAAAACCCGGGGTCTTATAAGGTCCAATACCAGTAATAAAAACATATACCACATCTTACTTAAAATCCGGTAACATCAAAACGCTTCTAACTACTTGTTTAAGGTCACAGGCCATTACAATACTGCGACATCTAAATGCTGGTAACAAAATCAGTTGCAATCCGAACCCAGCATATTTTTGGCCTGTGTTATAAATCCAAGATGGCTTTTTTCATGTTTTTTCACAAACTTTGGTTTATAACTTTCACAGAAAAATTACGTTTAAAAGAGAACACCAATTATATAAATTTTTTTGGGCAGAAATAAGTTACTATTTTTAAAAAAATTAGCAATTATTTTACTTCAATAATTATTGTTGTTCTCTAACTTATCGAAAGTTGTAGCCAAAGTTTGTAGAAAAAACGAGAATGTCGCCATTTTCGATTTATGACGTCATATAGACCCTCCTACTCAAATTTAGGCAAAGACACGGCACGGTGACTTAATATTGAGTGAATCATCACAATATTTTAAAAATAACAATATCTTTTTTAGTTCTTAAGATACAAAGACAACTAAATCGTTGTTCTATTGCAAACAAATCATAGCCCATACAATTTTTCTGTAAAGTTGATGCGGCAAAAGCTAAAAGCAAAAGCTTGTGAATATATGACGTCACACAGGCTCTCTTACTCAAATTTGAGGCAAACATCCAACGACTTAAAATTAACTGATCTATATCCAATTGATTCGGGGTAGTCTAAAACTTCCTTGCCAATTGCCAATGGTAAAATTTTTTTACTATTTTTATCCCTTTCCGGACGGCTGCCGTACCCTAAACGACAGTAACTTTTTTCGCAGACAGACTAAGGACACTCATCGTAAAGGCAAGCTTTGCGATGAGTGACCTTAAGACGGACGGCTGTCGCTTATTGACGACACCTATTTATGCAGTCATTCATTAATTCAAAAACTTCCGTCCGTGTACCAAGAAGTTGGGAAGGAGCCCGTCCGGAAAAAAGTATTAAAACATATCTTTGTTAGTTTTTTAGATATAAAGCTAATTTCTTCATTATCTTAATTGTTCTATTGCAAACAAAAAAACGTGTTATCAGTTTTTCTGCAAAACTAATTTTGCAAAAGGTATAAGCCCAAGTTTATGACTACTCAAATGGGCGGCAAATACCCGGTGACTTAAAATTGTGTGATCTATTACCAATCTCCACAACTATCCCACAGGATGCCATAGGCCTCTTAACTAATAGAGGAAAGGTACCTATTATCGCATAGGTTCCTAATATCGGATAGTCAAGTATTTTCTAAACTAGTGGCCCCATTTACCTGCGTGTGTATGTACCGATGCTACACCAAGCTGTACAGATTCTACATAAATTACAGATTTCTGCGGCAAGTTTTTATTTACTGTTCAGTTGTTTACGTGTCATCAAAGTGCACGAAAATTTTACCGCTGCTGATTATAGGAAATCTATTCTTGGAAGGTAAGACAAATTATTAATTTGATATACATCATTTGATTAAGCATATTGTAAGGTTTTATTTGATGTATAATTTATTAGGTTTAGTGCAGTTTTGTCTTTTCAAAAAGGTTGATAACCTGACATACAATGTATGCCCTAATATCGGACACTATGGGTTTCCCAATTTTGTTTTTAGTTTTAAGCGTTGACAAATTATTTTTGTATTTCAAAAATATTATGCTAGTGTATGGTTTTAACTGAAAAAGTATAATAAAAAAGCTATAACTTTACTATGGGTTCCAAATATCGGACATTTGCGATATTAGGACTATAGTCTTTGCAATACCCCAAGTCCCTTTGCTATCCTTTTTTATTTTTCTGCTATAAAGAAGACAGAAAATAGCATCAAAAATCATTGTTGGCCCCAGATTGCAGTTGGCAGTTGCAAGCGTGTCTGTCTATAAAAGTTAAAATTGACAATGAAAGGAAACAAAAAATTTCTGACAAGTAGTCAAAATATTTTGTAAAGTAGATATTTAAAAAAATCAATATATTCTCAGAAAAATGGTCAAGAAAATTTACGACAGAGATAAAATGTTAGCAGCTTTGGTAACGGCAGAGCGGAATTTCAAGAAAAACAGTAATAATGACAAAAATATGAAGACTCTCTTATGCGATTCAAAACAACACCTTTAGAAAACTTACTTCAAAAAATTTGTAAAACCATTCTTCAAAAAGAGAAAACAAATTAATTTTGGAAGACAGAAAATGAAACAGCTATTGATGTCGTTCCTCTCGTCATAACTGACTATAGCAGTTCATGAGATGAAGTTTTTTCGAAAATGAGAATATTTTGCGTAGTTTGTTTTTTTTTAGTTTTTTCGTTAGATTTTAGATTTATTTTGTTTCATTAAACTAGGTTAGAGATATTATTATAAAAATTTTAGTGATTCGATTTGAACTTAATCCTATGAGCCGTTCAAGTTCTATTGCAACATTTTAAACTTAAAAATTAGTAATAGTCTCAATATAGGTCTTTATAGTTTATGATATATTGTTTCTAATTTTTTTTTATTCACTCAGAAAGAGCCTGTATGTCTTTTGTCCTCAATATAGTTTTTGTTGAGATTTCCAAAGCCTTTGCAGTTAAGTCAAAACTTCTTTACACTTTTTAAAAAATCTATGTGTTCACCATAAAAAGTGTGGAATTTTAGTATGAACATATTTTTTATTAAAAAATATAATAAAATACTGTGTTTTATTTTACTTTAAACTAAAAATATAAATGCTCATATACTATTATTATAACGAAGAAATAAGTAAGTACCTTTAATATGAGTTGAGCTGAAGTTCAATTTTGGAAACTACAAATAATATTAATTTAACTTTTATTAAGTCTTTACGCTATATGAATTATAATTTTTAACAAAACAATTTGCGAAGCTTAGATTAACTTAACAGCTCGAAATACATTGTAGATAATAACACTTTTTTTCAAATTAAATCATTAGTTTATGATTTGTTCATAGTTTCTGCCGGTCGCATTGAAAATCTTCCAGTGTAGAAACTTTGTTGGCAGTGCATCCCAGTTGATTACTCAATACATGTCAGTAAAGCACATTCGCTGTACATACATTTTTCACTATTTAAAATCATTTTGGGAAGGAAACTTTAGTTAAAAAACTATTCCAAATAGCAATTTAAATAAAAAATAAGCGATAATCTTTCAAACACCTTTCAAAGTCAGAAATTTCGAAACGATTGACAGTTTTTTTTATTATAGAGGGTGGTGACCGGTCGTGTTAATATTAAGGTAACTGATAATTAATATTGCAGCACCCATTATCAGTTACCTTAGGAATCTGTGGTTTAAAACTGAATTAAGAATACACGTGCATTTTGTTACCAGAATTACGGGGTGATTAAGCAAAAGGACTAGCCTTATTGCAATGACTATACCTCCTATCCGATATAAGGTGATTTTTGTATTCCAAAATATATTTTTATCTGTCTCAGAAAAGAAATATAGGTTACGTAGTTGTTTGCCAACAGGTACTTTTGACACGGATCACCTCAAAGGTGATCCGTGCTTTTGATATATAGCTGATTTTTTTTTATAGGCTAAAACAAAAAATATCCGATAATAGGCACCTTTCCTCTAGGGATTCAATTTCTGCTATATACACTGGGATTTCGCAAATTTAATTCGTTTTGTTTTTATTTTATTTAGCAGCCGTATAAACTGAGCATTAAAGTTTTTAATTTTATTTTTAGTTTTTTAATGTGAGCTTTATTAACCGAACGTTCGCAACTTTTTTAAGCATATTAAAAGTTTCCCATACATTTAGGACTGCAAGTGTACTTTTAGTTTCATTTAAGAGAGTCCGATTTAAAATAATCTTGTTTATGCCTTTTTTTTTAAACAGTATTTTTTTCTTAGGTGGGCCTTATTTGCTACAGCGATTTTTTCGTATCTTTAAACGTTTTAGAGAAAATCACTATTGCACCAAAGGATCCTATCAACAAAATGAAAAATGCTTTAGTATGGTATGACAAGTATATAAAAATAAACAACTTTATTAATATTGTAGTAGAAGATTTTCAAAAGTTTTTTTGAGATATCTCAAAAAATATTTTCTATTACCTATTACCCGATCTTCCCCCATGTCAAAGAAAAGGGTTCCGCCAGAGACTGATGAATCTTCTTCCATCTGTCCCTAGTTCCGCTCAACACTGCTGTGACCTGTGCAGCCAGCGCTAGCCAAATGGCGCGGAATTTAATAGAAGCTCACTAAAACACAATCGCGCACGTTCTACGTACGTCAAAATTCCTATGTTAACCCAACGATCCTAAACACACTTAGGATCGTTGATCTTAACCGTCCGTAAGTTTGCGTAAGGACACTCATCGGAAAGGCAAGCTTTATAGGAAGCGAAGCTAACGTCAGCCTTTCGATTTTTTGGTTTTATTTTTGACTTGTTTTCCTCGGTTTCGCACTGGCGGTTCTGTTTTATTTTGAAGATGTTGGTTTACACAGTATGAAGGTACCTAAACTATATATATTTATGTAATTAGAATTAAAAAGTTATGCTGCAAACTATCTTGAAACTGTATCATTATTAAGTAGATCTTTAGACTGTGTTAAAAACACATTTTTAAAATAACAACGAGCCGCCAATGCGAAACCGAGAAAAACATGTCACAGTTGGCACGACCAAAAACTATCTAAAGCCTAGTTTCCACCTATGCATGCCCACCCTGATTCAAAAAACGCATCACGTGACTGGACATGGATTTGCACCGGTTTTAAATGCATCGTCACCTGATGCGTGCCCCGTAGGAGAAAACCTGGTATTATATCTATAAAAATCGTAAAAATTTATTCAATTTTTATGTTTCAAACTTTTTTATACAATGTATATTAAGTGGGACAATGACGGTTAATGGTGAGGTTTACTCACCTTAAGATTCCTAAAAGGGTTGCTTAGGGAAACATTTCTCGAAAAATCCTTTTAAATTGAAAGATTTAAATATTCATTCTATGGAGGGCTCAGAACTGAATTTTTATTAGCTTCAAAAAAATTCGCTTTATTATTTGCTATTGTCTTGGAATAACAAAACTTAAACAAAGTCCGTTTTTATTACCGAAATCTTTTTAATGTATCCTGAAAGCTTTAAATTTCAGTTTTTATATACTTTGCATGCGTATGGTCTGTTTGCTTTGCGCCTCATTAAAATATTTTTATCTAAAAGATATTGAATAAAGACGAACGAATGCTAGCAAATGAACTCGTTAGGATAACATGTGTAAAGGTGACACTCTGCGTGCGAACAAATTCGTTTGCGTTCGCTGCGCTGCACAGTGGATCAAAGTATAGGAAACTGGGGACATTCGATATAATTAGATGTACCTTTGGAACGACTGGACCGATTTTAATAATTTTAGGCATTTTGGAAACAAAAGACTTTAGACATAGACATAAATTTCCCAAAATCCAAGATGGCGGACGTGGACGTGTGCTTATTTTAGTAATTTTTGATCCACTCCCTAGAAACTTTTTGTGCGCCACAGTGTTTAATTTGGATCATTTGTCAAAGGATAAGATCTTGGTAGTATATCTAGATTTACAAGTCAATTTTTTATCTTAGAAATACGAATCAGAAAGTTTGCCTTACATTTTTTTAGAGACTTTTCTCTACATGTTTATTGTAACTATATAGTTACAATTTATGAGAGTTTGTTGTCTAGCGTGTGAAATCCTTTATTTTTAGAGGAAGTTATTACACAAATAGTTTTATCGTCAACAATTACCCCATAGGTTTATGAATGAACCAAATCCTTTAAAAAGGAAGTGAAATAATAAAAAAAGACATTTTGTGTAAAAAGAAGCCAAGTACGCGAAAATGGTATTCAGTAAAACGAATTGAGATAAAAGTAAAGTCAAGTTCTCCAATAGAAATTTCTAAACTTGGCTATTACGGCTACAAATGACTCTTAGGCACAGTGCTAAATTGAACATAAAGCAGTTTGGCTGTAATAGCAAAAACCATTTTCACGTACTTGGCTTCTTCTTACATGAAATGTTTTTGTTATAATGCTTTTTTTTCCATCGTATACACAGGGCAATTGTCTAAACTAATTAAGGTAATTACCAGTGGCGGCTGGTGACGTTATAAATTGGGGAGGCAGAAATTTATATTGCATGGAAAAGGAGATCAAAAAAACTAACCTAGAGTAGAGTAGAGTAGATCTTTATTTGCAAAAATTTTTACAGTGTAATTGAGCAAATAGTGTCACAAACCCATCAATAAACCTATCTCAAGAGAAATTTACGTTTTTGATTTAAAAAAGTGAATATTTAAAATTTCAATAGCTTAATACAACTATGATAATATCTACACCTAATACTAAAATTATCTGAAAGGTTTTGTAAAGTGTGAAATACATTTTAAAAAATACAAAAATAAACAATTAGAAGCTCAAAAGAGCAAACATTTTTTAAAAAAATACCATTAAATACATTGAGAAACACTACAATTAAAAGAAAACACTCATAACGACAACATTATTTAAAAAGGTTAAGAAGGCCTAGTAAAGAAATCCTCAACAGAATATGGTTCTAAATTGACTAGATGAGAAAAAACCTTTTTTTTGAAAGCTTTTGTGTTTTGCTCACTTTGTATATCTATTGAAAGATTGTTAAAAAATTTTACACACACATAGAGTGGGCTGCGTTCTGTTAAAGACAACCTATGGGCAGGAATATTAAGGTTTGGGCCTCTGGTGTTGTGCTCATGACTCGGTAAAAGGTGATTAAAGCATTGAAAATTGTTAAAAACAAACATGATACACTCAAACATATAGACAGCAGTAAAAGTAAGAATATTTAAGGTTTTAAATTTACCTCTACAGGAATCTCTAGCCTTCATTCCTAGGATGGTCCTTACCACTCTTTTTTGTAAGGTAAATACATCTGATGCTCCCACAGCTCCCCCCCAGAATATCACTCCATAGCGCATTATTGAGTAGAAATTTGCATAATATACAGAGAGCAGCACATCTTGTTGCAGATAGTCTTTCAAAATTCTTATTGAATAACAAGCTGAACTTAACTTTTTTAAGACATTTTGTATTTGAACCCCCCATGTCAAATGTTGGTCTATGTAAAACCCCAAAAATTTAACAAATTCAGATGGTTTAACATTCTGTGCAAGGAGCTGTAGGGTCTCAGGATAGTGCTCACGCGACTGTGCTGTTCTGAAACAAACAATAACTGTCTTGTCACTGTTCAACAAGAGTTTATTCCCGCTAAACCACCTCTCAGCCCTACACAAACCATCCTTTGCTATTTCAAAAAGTGCCTCAAGAGTCACGCCACAGAAAAGTCCATTTGTGTCATCAGCAAAGTTTAAGAGATCTGTTGATTCATTTGTGACAGCTTCAGCTAGGTCGTTTATATATACAAGAAAGAGGAATGGGCCCAAGACACTTCCTTGAGGAATTCCCAGGGTGATGTTGATGGACTCCGAGAAGGTTTTTGAGCCATCTGTATCCAGGCAGACCATTTGAGACCGCCCTGTAAGATATGACTCTATCCACTTTAATGCAGGGCCTTGTATTCCATACATTTTGAGTTTTTCCAATAGAAAATTGTGATCAAGGCTGTCAAAAGCTTTAGAAAGATCTAAAAAAGCTCCTAATGTTTTCTTTTTTGCCTCTAAGTGCTCTATGATTTTAGTGATAAAGTCATATGTTGCTGTCTCAACTGATCGGCCTTTAAGAAATCCATGCTGAGAGCTGTTTATTAAGTTATTCTTCACAAAGAAATTTTGCAATCTGTTACACATTGCATTTTCAAAAATTTTGGAGAAGGATGAGAGTAGGCTTATCGGGCGATAATTCTCTATTTTTGAAGGATCTCCTTTCTTATGCAGTGGTTTGACAATTGCCAGTTTCAGTTGTTGTGGAAATGAGCCATACCTGAAAGAATTATTAATTAAAAAATACAGTGGTCCTGCTATTTCGGATGAAACATATTTTATTAAATGAGTTGAAATCTCATCATGACCAAAACTATGTTTATTTTTTAATTTTTTTATGATATTCAGTATTTCTGATTCAGACACCGAAGAAAGATACATACATTCTGTATTTTTTTTAATATTTATTGAAAAGTTATCAACTGAATTTATCTTTTTTACCGCATTTGGAGCTGCATCTGTCATATATTTGTTTATATCATTGCTCAGTTTCTGAGGTTCTCCTTGTAAACCTAATTTTGATTTTTTTGAGCCACCTTTTATCTCTTTAACTATTTGCCATGATACCTTTGTTTTATTATCACTGTTGTCTATTCTTTTTTGATAATAACTCTTGCGTGCCTCGGCCAAAAGCAAATTATACCTACGTTTTTCAGCTTTGTATTCAGCCACACACCTCTGGTCATTTGCACTTATGGTATAGAGAATATCAAGCCTATTTTTTGACTCAATTATCTTTGGCGTTTGTACCCAATTTGATTTTTTTGATTTTGTACAGAATGATTTTTCAGGAAAACATTGAAAAAAGATAGTTTGAAAAATATTAATGAAAGTGTCCCACTGTTTATCAATATCTGCTAAGCGGCAGTTGAAGACTGGTTGCCAGTCAACTTCGCTCAGCAAAAACTTGAAAATTTCTTTGTTTTCTGTGGTATAAGACCGTTTTTTAACTTCACTATTTTTTGTTATTCCACAATCAAATATTAGTTTTTGTGCAGTGTGATCAGATGTATGTGGATTGAAGATCAAAGAGGTAAAAATATCAAGATTTGTATAAATGTTGTCTATGCAGGATTTTTTGTTGCCATCTATGCGTGTGTAATCTTTGATACTAGGAGAAATATTGAAAGATGTGAGAAATGTTTTGAAAATTTCTGGCCACTTTTCATTTCCGAGAATATTTAAATTAAAATCCCCTGCTAAAAAGATAATGGAATCTTTATCTAACAAGTCATTCAAAATTTGATCAAGTTTACTAATTAATATTTGTGGATTCTCAGTTCTATAAATTGACAATACAATTATTTTCTTTTTTCCAATTAGAACCTCTGCTGCGGCACACTCAAATGTTGACCTTTCTGACAACTTGGAAATGTCTTCTCTTGATTTAGCAACCAGTGTATCCCTTATATACACTGCTGCGCCACCATGCTCATTTGAATTTCTACAGAATGCAGACACAAGTCTAAAGTTTTTTATATTATAGTTCTTTATTTGTTCATCTGTTTTCCAGTGCTCTGTAAGACATAGGGCAAAGCACTCACAATTTGTTTCTGCAATCTTGTTTATAGCATCAATACTGGTGCCAATTGATTGTGTATTTAGATGTATAATACTTAGTTCAGAAAATGGTTTATAATGCAACCATTTGGCCACAGAGCTTGGTTCATTACTTCAGCCTTTCTTGCGTCAGACAAAGTAATTTTGAATGAGCTTTTGTACTTATCTGTTTTGGTTCTCATCTTTTCACAAGTTACCTCCATATCCGGCTTTTCTTGCTTTAAAAAATCTAAGATCTGTTGTGGTTCTGTTTTCGGGTCCAATCCTGATAGAAAAATAGCAGATTGCTTTTGAGCGACGCTCAAACTAAGGGTAGCATTGCTATTTGTACCCTGGAGTGGATCTGGTCGATTTCCTCTCCTTTGTGCCCTTTTTCGCTCCACCAGATTCCATCCCTCGTCTACCTCCTTAGTCTGGGAAGGCAGGCGATTTCTCTCCCAATATTTATTGTTTTTATTTACAAAACTTTCATTTTTTCCAGAATTTTTTTGTTTATTTTCATTCAATGTCAGCTGATGCACAGGCACATGCTGAGAATCATTGTTGGTTGGTTCAGGGGTGCGTTCACTGGAATGAGTTTGATCTCCGTGCGGCTGCTGTTCGCACTTTTTTTCGTTGGCCGCGTCGTGTTCTGGCAACGCCGCTGGCTGGTTTTCTGACAAGTCGATGACGTTGATGATGTCACTCACCAAATTTTTTGGCGGGAGTTTCCTAACCCCACTTTTTGCATTTTCCAGGTTTTTCTTCAAATTTTGATTTTCTTCTAGCAGATGGTGATTGTTTTCTTCAAGAAGCTTGTTCTTCTCTTCCAGTAATTTTATTACCATCTCATACAGCTCGCGTTCATGCCCCCATGACTCCTTGACAGCGTAGTCCGGTACATGCTTACACTTGGGTGATTTTTGGGTTGCTGCTTGTATAAGGCAAGCGGAATGGTAGTTTTTCTTGCATTTACCACATTTTATGTAGTTTTTTGTTACTTTTTTACAGTGCACACACTCTTTTTCCACTTTTTCACTACTTTTTTCGTCGTTTTTTTCGGATAGATTACTCAAAGCTACCTTATCGTCGGCCATCTTGCCTACTGAAGTGTTACTCACAATCTGGACTGGCCAACTGCCTAAACCTAAACAATTTTATTTTAGCATTTTACAAACAAGCAGCTACTTGGTATAGTTTTTAGTTTATTTGTTTATAGATAAAGTCTATTCGCCCTTCTTTTACATGCGCAAAGTGCTTGGATTAGCACCAGTGTCAGACTCATCAGGGCACCGTAGAACAACTTCAAAAATCCCACAGAATTTTAAACAGTCTATTAACCTATTAAGTATACGCCTATTTTTTGCCTCTGTTTCATTATGTTCGGTAATGTTTTGCCTATAGGCACTATTCAATTGGCACCTAATATCAGTCTTGCCTAGCATAGAAAATTCTATGTGGTTATTTAAATAAGTAGCACTTACTTTGTGTCTTTAACTTTTGTCTAAAGTGCTAGAGATCACACATTCCTTTTGCCTCCTACGCAGGATCACTTCGGCGATTGTTCATAATAAGACAAATAAAGCAAAAAAAAACATTTCATTATTCACAACCGCACAACCAGTTTTCAGCATCGTATAATTTTTTATCACTTGCCCTAAAATTTTAGTTAATTTTTAGGATTTTTATGTCCGGTCTATGTGGCCCTAAAGAATTTATTTGTAATCGAAGTTCATATGTCAACGTATTTAAATTTGCACAGTTAATTATGTAATCGACGGTATTTATTTTCATTTTATAAACAAACGATAACAAAACAATGACAACGCGACCGAGAATGCTTTTTACTACTGTCATAGCCCAAATCAAAACAAACTCATGCGTCTTCACTAAGGATAGAACCGGCATCGTGTAGAAGGCCAAAAGTGAACTTGAAACCTTACCTGCGCGGCGCTGCCGGCTTGTAACTATTTACGCTAAAAAAGTTCACCCAATTAATCGCTTGATGTTAACCACAGATAATAAAAAGAACTAGACAATGTCGTAAGGGAAGATTTAACTTTTTTTAAATAAATCAATTAAAAATACTGTTTGTTATCTAGTTTTGGGAGGGCACTACCATGTTGCCCTCCCTGTAGCGACCGCCACTGGTTATTACCCTTTCGCCCTGATTGGTAAAAAGTGACGCTATTATTCTTAACTTAACTTATAAAATTATAGGGATTAAAAAAACATTATATTTCTTGCTAGTTAGAGGCACGAATTTAGTGTTTTGCCCAGAGCGCGAAAATATTTTTAAACAATTTATCATTTCATTTGTGTTGTTTTCAGTGATCTAAAATTCGGGACCCATGGAAAACATGAAAAAGACAAAATCAGTTCGCTCTGATGATTGGTTACTTTGAGGAAGAAAAACGTCATGTAAGTAGATACCTATATTGTAGATTTTTATATTAAATTTAAGTGGAAATTTCCATGTACGTAATATTTCAATACTCCCTGTTACCCATTTCCACAATGACTGGCGTTTGATGCAAACATTTAAAAATATAGATACGAAAAATACATAGATACCAAACTTACATAGATAGAGTTTTTGTCGGCGCACACGATGATTTGATATGAAGAATACACGAATAAAATAATATGCATGTGTAAAAGTATAACCAATCAGGACATTTTATCTTTAGGACCGCAAAAAGGATAGACTTGTGCCCATTGATATTGTTATTTCAAATATGTTTGCATCAAACATCGTAAGGCACCGTGGGTATTGGAATAATAAGTAATATTTGGAAATAATATGCATATGTGCTTGACAGCAACCAATCAGGACATTTTCTATTAAGGACCGCGAGGACTTATGTTTGGACTCATGCATTGGCAATTACCGTCGGTATGGGAAGATTATGTATATAGTCATAGGCGTAGTCAGGGTCTCGCTCAGGGTGGGGCAAAAAAGCAAAAATTGTACAATCAAATATTTATTTCCCCTTTAATTCTCGTATTACTAAATGAGCTAAAGCCAGGATGGGGTAAGTGCCCCGCCCTGCCCCATCCTGACTACGCCCATATATATGGTAATTTTCCTTCCCGAAGCACAAGACTGCAAAAAGAAATGATTTGTTCACTGTTTATGAACAGGGTAAGCCTGGCATCTATGCCTAAAAGACATTTTGTGCCCACGCTAACTGCAAAGATATTAAGAATGGTAAGCAAAACTCATAGCCCGATCTGTACAAGCCCTATTTCCCCAACTACTTGGGAAATGAGGGTAAAAGCATGAAAATATGTACACATGTTCTGTGAAAAAACACAAAATTTTGGACCCGCAGTTTCTTTATTTTGCTTCACCGTGGAAGGGGTGGGGGAATTTTTTTTTAAAAATGGCGGAAAAAAATTGTCAAAAATTAGGTTACACCCATATAATCAAGATTATACTCGTTTTTATATAATTTGTATTCAGTGATTCGCCCTTAATGTTTGTTCCAAATTTAGAAATTTTTACTCACACGCATCAATGTTGGGTTCTCGGAATATGTCCTTCTCTATGGGGCGTATTTTACGCCTTGAAAGCCACAAAAATTTTACAGCAGATTTCTAGAGGTCTTAGTTATAGTTTAAACGTTTTTTGCTTTGCTTTTGATAAACCTTGAATTTTGGTAATTTTTTTTAATCAAAATACTCCAGAATCGTGTTTTTTCAAATAAATCTTAACCCAAGGTCGTGTAAGATGAATTGACCTTAAAACCATTTTTTTAAAATCAGTAAATACAAATTATATAAAAACGAGAATAATTTATAATTTTAATTTCCCCCACCCCTTCCACGGTGAAGCAAAATAAGGGTGCTGCAGGTCCAAAATTTGGTACTTTTTCACGGAATATACAGTAGACTCGCGCTGGTGTGAACACACGCTTGTGTGAACCTCCCAGTAGTGTGAACAGTGAGGATCAATGTTATAGTAGTATAAAGTAAAGAGTAACGAGTCTGGAGTCTGGATCGTATGAAAACGAAAAAGAGGTGTTGATCAAATGGTAAGATTTAGGGGAATTACCGGGAATTACTTAGTTTTTTTGTAGTAAATTACTATCATTTCATATTTTGCTTTGTAAAATGGTAAAAAACAAAAGGTTTTTAATTCTTGCTCCCAGAGGTAGGTTTAGAAAGCGAATCTGAGAACGAAATGAAGACACCTGAAAAAGTTGCAGTAAAGTATGTTTTGGAATCACTTAAAGTGGTTACATTATAGTCAGAAACAAACAAGAAGAAATATTGAGACCGAGAAGTAGCCACTCAGCTAGATAAATTCGGACTAAAATAACATTATATTTTACCTAATGATATGTAAATTTTGAAGTTTTATAAAAATTAATAATTGTAGTATCTGTCAGTGGCGTATATACGGGGGGGCCTGGGGGGCCCGCCCCCCCCCCCCCAAAGCTAAGATTTTTTTGGATATTTTCCACATATTTCATGAATACAAACATAAAATAGCATAAAATACAGCATCATGAGGTCTCGGGCCCCCCCCCCCCCAAAACTGTCTCGGGCCCACCCCGAAACTTTTTTCTATATACGCCACTGGTATCTGTCGATAGCAGAAACTTATAGATTTGCTCTAAATTATAAGAATAATATTTAATATTTCGGTTTTAGAATAGACCTTCCGTTGTCTGAACAGTCTCCATGGTATGAACGTGCCGATTTTTTTCGTGTTCACACTAGCGCGAGTCTACTGTATGTACAAATTTTTATGCTTTTACCCGCAATTCCTACGTGTCTAGGATGTACAGCTCGGGCTATCATACCATCTTGTAGTTTGGAAAAAGTCTCTAGATCGGTGATCGCATGCAGTGGCGGCTGGTGAAGTTATAAATTGGGGGGGCAGAAATTTAAATTGCATAAAAAATGAGATAAAAAAACTTACCGAAACAATTTTATTTTAGTATTTTTCAAACAACCAGCTACTTGGTGTAGTTTTTAGTTTATTTGTTTATAGATAAAGTCCATTCGCTTTTTCTTTTTTATGGCCCCATAGAGCAACCTTAAAAATCCGACAGAATTTTAAACAGTCTATTAACCTACTAAGTATATGTCTAATTTTTATCACATTTTCATTATGTTCGGTAATGTTTTGTCTATAGGCACTATTCAATTGGCACCTAATATCAGTCTTGCCTAGCATAGAAAATACCACTTACTTGGCGTCTTTTTAACTTTTCACTAAGCTGCTTAATATCACACATTCCCTTTGCCACCCACGCAGGATCACTTCGTGGATTGTTCATAACAAGACAAATAAAGCAAAAAAAAAGCATTTCTTTTTTCACAACCGCACAACCAGTTTTCAGCATCGTATAATTTTTCATTAAATTTTTTTTGGAACAAGCCTCGGCATTACTTGCACTAAAACTTTAGTTAATTTTTAGGTCGGGTCTATGTGGCCCTAAAGATTTTATTTGTAATCGAAGTTCATATGTCAACGTATTTAAATTTGCACAGTTAATTATGTAATCGACAGTATTTTTTTCCATTTTATAAACAAACGATAACAAAAACAAACAATGACACGCGACCGGCAAGGCTTTTGACTACTGATATACCCCAAATCAAAAGAAACTCATACGTCTTCACTAAGGATAGAACCGGCAACACGTATAAAGGGCAACGAACGTTTTCGCACGATGAATATGGCCGACGTCAACTAAAACAAACATTTATCCCGCCCCCGCGCGAAAACACCCATCCATACACCGCTGAAAAACGGGTGAAATTGAAACCTTGCCCCGCGCGGCGCTGCCGGCTTGTAATTATTTACGCTAAAAAAGTTCACCCAATTAATCGCTTGTTATTAACCACAGATAATAAAAAGAACTAGACAATCATGTCGTAAGAGATGATTTAACTTTTTTTAATAAATCAATTAAAAATACTGTTTATTGTCTAGTTTTGGGAGGGCACTGCCCCGTTGCCCTCCCTGTAGCTGCCGCCACTGATATCACGTGGCGCGTCATTGATTAGCCAACCAAAAAACATTGGAGATACTGTGCATTAGAGCTTCCGTCAGGGTTCTTGGCCCTTTTTAGAGGTCTGTACAAGAAGCCACCGCAAAACCCCCGATGATTCTGCTGTATTCTTGAATCCCATGCCCGTGAGTGAGTAGCTTCTCACTTACGTTAACCCAGGTGGTTGTGAGAGAGGATAGCTGCACTCACCCTGCACTCGACTCACGGACCGTCAAGAATACGGCCTCTGAAGAGACGTCTTTTGGTATAAAGCAGCCCTTTAGGAAATCACAAATCAAATCAAGTTTTAAAAAATCCAGGGCGGTCGATAAAGTCTATCTACGTAACCCAATAAAACTAAAATAGAGATGGAATAGATATATAATAATGAAAAATATGATATTTCCAAGGCTACAGTATATTATATCCAATTCTCCAATAGCTTCTCGATAAAGCATATTTTCTCTACTACACTACAAATTACATTTTTATTAGTTTTTGTTACTTCATATTCTATCGATACCATCATGTATCTATAGGGTTGCCATAATTTATCCAGTCCAGATCCGTACCTATAAATTTAAAAACGTAGCTATATGATAGTATGTATCAAATTAATATTTTATAAAAATAAAATATTAGTTAACAAAATATATCCACTACAATAATTAAGCCGGTAGTGAAATATAGGCGCAAAACATGGACACTTACAAAAGCGAATGAATAAGAACTAAAAATATTTGAGAAAATAATTATTTGTAAGATCTTTTTAAACGGATGAATTTTGAATTAGAACAGCTAATGGATGGCTCAAACATCGGAAGATTCATCAATGTACAGAGAATGGAGGAGACAAGAACACCGAGAAAAATACTCTGCCAATCTATAGGCACCTAAGCTCACACTGGATACTATAGTTATAGTTTATC
Source organism: Aspidapion aeneum (assembly GCA_963576565.1). Classification (NCBI taxonomy): domain Eukaryota; kingdom Metazoa; phylum Arthropoda; class Insecta; order Coleoptera; family Brentidae; genus Aspidapion; species Aspidapion aeneum. Next base: position 39,870,996 of record OY755046.1, on the reverse strand, counting down.
TACGTGAAAGCTAATATAACTAAAAACTGAAGTATATTTTATTGAACTCCAGACTCAATTACCTTTCGTTTGATACCACACAAGCCATGTTTTGACTTAAACTCTAATTTTTCAAATCTACCCTTACCCTTTTTCTAAAAACTAAAATGTATTTTGTTTAACTCCAGACTCAATTACCTTTCGGTTGATATCAAACACGCCGTAATTCCACTTAAACACTAATTTTTGAAATTTACCCCCACCCTTTTTTTAAAATAAACTAAGATGTATTTAATTTAACTCCAGACTCAATTACCTTTCGTTTGATATCACACACGCTATATTTTTACATAAACTCTAATTTTTGAAATCTACCCCCACCCTTTTATTTGGCTTGTGTTCGGTGGATTTTGTTCATTTTCAAATGGGACCATCTCGACCCAAAACCCAGCCCGGGTACCAAATTTCATTAAAATCGGACAAGCCGTTTTTGAGTTATGCGCGTTGGTCGTTACAGACAGACATACAGACACACAGACAGACATACAGACAGACAGACAGACAGACAGACAGACAGACAGACGGCGAGACAAAAAAGTTTCAAAATCATCTGAAACGCAAAGATATATAAAAATTTTTGAAATCGTAGCAACTTTTTTTTTCTCGAAAAAATTAGGATCACCATAGCTCACACTACTATAGTATAGTAGTAGTGTGAGCTAATATCATAAGAAATATTGCATAAAACTATTTTGCACACTGACCAGGAGGTGTATTCTGTGTGTAAAAACTAAATATAGTTGTGATTTGGGGGGGGGGAATTTCCCCTTTTGCCCCTACCATAGATTCGAGCTTGAACTGGATACCTGCAGGAAGGAGAGTCCACGAAAAAAGTGGAGACACGATGTCGAAGATGACATTAAGAATATAGGAATAAGGTCGCAAGGCCCTATTTAACTGAGATAAATTGGAAAATTCCAACAATAATTAATCCTGCACTTAATCGTACCCGAGAGGGCAGAATGAGTGTCTCTGGTTTATCAGGCTGAAACCCATCTGAGATTGTATTGCCACTTGAGGAAGTAGAAGAAAACATATTTCTTAAATAACTCTAACCACCAGTAAGCTAAGCTTATCAGAGTGATAAGATCATTTATTTAAAAGTCTATTTATTTTTACTTGTATTATTTTATTCACAAATACTTGCATATACCGGGTGGGTCAAAAAAAACTGGACAGTTTTCTTTCATTATAACATTGATCTTAATTGGACAAACTGCAATTGGCAGACAATTAATCAGAGTTTTGACTAAATATATGTTTTTGTCCGTCATCTCAAAATCCAAGATAGCGGACAAAATTAAAATGTACCCTTCAAAGATGCTCGTTTCTTCTTGTGATGCGAACATGTTTAATTAAAAAAATTAGTAGGAAAGCTGCATTTTTGCCACGCACAACAAGGTACGAGTCAGCAAAATCGTTCAGTTCTCAAAAAAAATTATTTTGTTTTAACCATTGTGCATATACAATTGCCTTGCCAATCAGCTCCGCACTTACATTTAATTACTGCTACTACTGAACCAAAATAAAAAACATCCTGGTGAGAATTGATTGCTTTTTAAAGATTATGATAGAAGTTTATCGCCATCTTAAAATTTAACATGGCGGACAGAATCATGCCTGATTTTTCAAAATATCGTGTTTATTCTTATATTCCGAAAATGTTTTTTTAAATTTATCAAAAAAAACCACTACTTTTCCCCCACACAGCGAGGTATAAATTAGTAAAATCGGTGTGGTGGTTCTGAATAAAATCTATTATTGTTTCAACCATTGTCTTTGAAAATTATAATCGAAATTTGCCGCCGTGCTTATTCTTATTCTCCGAATATTCCTTAGTTTTTTTTTAATTTATAGAAAAACACTACTTTTCTCCCGCATAAAGAGGTACAAATTAATTAATTAATTAATTAAGTGCTTTTCTATATATTTAAAAAAAATACTAAAAGTTTTTCGGAAAATAAGATTAAACGTGCTTCTTTGAAGGGTCAAGTATAATTCTGTCCGACATCTTAACTTTTAAGATGGCGAGAAATTTCGATTATAAACTTTAAAGAACGATCAATTCTTACCCCATATTTTTTTTCTTTCACTAAGATCGGTTCAGTTTAGTTTAGTTGAGTTTAAAAGAAAATCAATGCAGACAGGATTTGCAAAGCAATCGTATAATAATCAAAACAATGGTTGAAAGAAAAAAATTTTTTTTAGAATCACTAAACTGATTTTACTGATTCGTATCTGAATATAATTAAAACATCTTCGGAACACAAGAATAAACAAGCATCTTTGAAGGGTACAATTTTATTCCGGAGGACAAACAAATATATGTCAAAACTCTGATTAATTCTCTGCCTGTGCAGTTTGTCCCATTTAAATCGATGGTATAGTTCAAAAGTTAAAATAAAAAATTTTCCGGTTTTTTCGCCCCCCCGGTATACCTCTACACCCTGTAGGTACTTTAAAAATAATTTTATCGTCAGTCAATTTTCCCAAATAAATCTAACACACTTTATCTAAAAACATCCAGGGCTCTTTAAAATTGTCATTTGTCAAAGATTTTTCCGGTTTTCTATTTTAGCTATTTATCTTCCCATTTTCTCAACTTTTTTTGTTTTGTTTAATGTAATTTTTCACTTTTTGGACAAGCCAAGTGACAAAACCATTAGTATTAATAAATAGGAGTTAGAGTCCTGATGCTCAGAGGCGGTCGCTGCGTTTCGGCCTCATTAGGCCTCATTCAGCTCGAGCATAAGCATCAAATGGAGGGATTAGATGAAATGATGACGTGGGTATCTGAAAAAGAAAGATGAAACATGGTGTTTACTGAAGAGAGATCAACTTTCAATATGCAGCTTCGGTCAGGGTTGCCTCGGTTTTGAGGCTAATTTTGACGTCACGACGGAGACAGATATAAAGGCAAGTATTAGCGATGGACCGTTCGGTTATTCGCTCTCTTCGTTTAAATGCGAGAATTCTTTTAACCAAAGATAACCAACCTCCAGAGCAGGGTTATTATTGGTTAATAAAACAATGAAAACGCATGATTTTTGACGTTTCTTGTTTAAACGTTCTCTGTTTGATTCTCACATTTAGACGAACAGAACGAATAACCAAACGGTCCATTGCTGATAATTGCCTATCCTAGTAAACATCCTGAGCCCTGAATCTTTTTTTACAAGCTTTTATTTAACTTCACCTATGACTTCACCTGTATGTATGTATGTGGGTATGTATGTATGTAATCAAATCTTGCAACTCATTTTTGAAGTACTTCCAGACATCCGATTGACTTCAAATTTCGCATAGCGTCTTAGTTCCGATGACAATACAATAATATGGTTTCATCGGGTACCTACCTCCCCCCCAACGTGGGAGATGGAGAGGGGGTAAAACTTTTGTTTGTCCGATTTCCACTAAAATTGGTATCTGGGGGTTTTTGAGGATGAGAATTACGAATTTTTGATCAGATTACAAAAATTCAATATGGCGGATTCAAAATGGACGATTTAATGTCAAGTTTTTCTGATTACTGTCAACTGACTTCCGCGTATCCGATTGACTTCAAATTTCACACACCGTTATAGTTCCGATGACAATCCAATAATGTGGTATCACTGACTGCCTACCTTACCCCTAACCTGGAGGGCGTAGAGGGGGTGAAATTTTAGTTTGTTGGATTTCCACCAAAATTGGTTTCTGGCGGTTTTTGAGGTTGAGGATTACGAATTTTTGATCAAATTACAAAAATTCAATATGGTGGATTCAAAATGGACGATTTTATGTCACGGTTTTCTGATTACTTTCAACTGACTTCCACGTATCCGATTCACTTCAAATTTCGCATACCGTTATAGTTCCGATGACAATCCAATAATGTCGTATCACTGACTGCCTACCTCCCCCCTAACGTGGAGGGCGGAGAGGGGGTAAAATTTTAGTTTGTCGAATTTCAACATCAAAGACTTAGATATTTCAAAATTGACAGGAAAGACTCCCTGCAATGTCGATGCGCTAGCTGAAATGCATAGACTTAGACAAATCTAAAAATTAAAAAAGAAATTTAAAAAAAACTTTTTGAAAACAAGCTTTTATAAAATGGACTAAAAAGCATAAAATAATTTTTTGAGTGTTCTGATATCATAATAACAAAAGCAATGGGCGTATTTAATATTAGGTAAATGCCTTTCCGCATTTGTTGGATCGTCCATAACCGACTCTTCTTTTTCAATGTGACAAAATAAATTGACACACTGCCGGTCGCGGATGATCTGCCTAATATGAAGCAGGCGTAATAATGTTTATCCATATCAGTCCAAAAATGTAAGGGTAGCTTAAGTAGGGTTGGGTTGGGTTGGGTTAAATTGTCTACCCTGACATTTCTCTTCTATAATATAATGAATTTGGATTTTCACTAAACTTCGAGTTAACAAGGCTAAAACAAAAACGGGTAAATTTTCTTTAATACGCCCATCGCTTTTATTATTATGATATCAGAACACTCAAAAAATTATTTTATGCTTTTTAGTCCATTTTATAAATTTATTACAACTTAAAGTTTGTAAATATTAAATATATTTTTTGTTACATCTATATTAAGGCACAAAGTAATGTAACATTATGGTGACACTCCCTGTACTTCTCGGATAGATTAATTATATTTCCTCTGTATTCCACCGTGCGAAAGAAATTCTTCCTGGGTACCGACCCTTAAAATTTTCATTTCAGTTCACAGTAAGTCTCTTTTAGTTACTTTAATTCAATGTCTGTTATTTACCTGCTATATTATACATACTTTTTGGCAACAAAAAAGACTGGATCTTTTTTTGTATACAGTGTGTCAAGTAGTAAATTAAATTTTATAGACTTTAAACGAGAATTTAAAGCAGTTAAATCTAACTTTTAACTATATGCCCAGTAGTTTTAGCAGCATTTGGTACCTACAGTATCAGCCAAAAGTAGGGCGAATCCCTAAATTTGTATATAAATCTGATCTTGTACTAAATTTATCAAAGAAAAATTGGTTCATTTAAAAACTTCAATCTAGTTCTCAGTTTTTGAAAAAAAAGTTGGATCAAAAAAATAAAGCAGACCTTGCTCAGAAAAAAATTAACCTCTGGCAGCCAAGCAAATCATTTAATGGTTGCTTGACATGGAGCAATAAACTTGCAGTTGCATGCAAGATACGTGTGCCTAAATAAGACATATTTGCTTGTTTATACAACCGATGTCTTGCATGCAACTGCAAGTTTATTGCTTTATGTCAAGCGACCTTTACTTGTCCCATAAATTGTTGAATCAAGTAAGATTTATTTAAGATAGGTACAGTCACAGACTTTTTAAATTACCACGCTCGAAAAAAAAAATATTATTATAATTTATTATTAAAATATTCCTATTTGAAATTAGAAAACCCAGTTTAAACCAAACCAAAAAATAGCAAACCTATTTATTTAAAAAAAAACTCTTTTTACCTTTCTAGCCCGTGCAGCAATGGCTAGAGAAGGGATTGTTTTCGACAAAAATGTTTTTTTGAGATAACGCCGGAATTAGGTTATTTGGGTGTATTTTGACCTATATCGTCGTGACGTCTGTCCGCGTGTGTGTGTATGTCTGTCCGGCCCACAATAGCTCCTAAACCACTAAACCGATTTTCATGAAATTGAACATTGTAACGAGCTGATTAGCTTTTGGTCAAAATCCATCAACGCTATTGACAGTTTTTTAATAGTTTAAAAATTGAAAAAATTCCGACTTTTTAACAGAGTATTGCAGCAATATGCCGTTTTTGAAATACAGTAGAACAGATATTTCTCAATAATTTGTTTTGTGACTAAAAACTTCGTAGGAGCTTTCTATTCTGAGATATAACACCGGCAATGTAAACAGTCTCCGACTGCACCTATGTTTATATTATAGAAAGTAGAAACTAGTCTGTCCTAATCTACTTGACTTAAATTTTGTTGAGCTGTTAACATCAATTAGTAAGTTAAAAGTTGAAAGGGTTTTTGCTGGATGGTCTCATCTCATCGGCACCTCAAGAGGCGTGAGCGTTTAAATAAATTACCTAACTATTAAATTCAAATTTAGACAAACCCCGAGGTTTCGAGGTAGAGAAGGACAATCTCCTCTAAATTAGGAATAGGTTTGTCTTGGAATAGGGGTTTCTGGTACTTAAACCTGTTCTAGTTGTGAGTTCCTTTCGGTGTTCCCAATGCCAGAGAATTTTCATATACAGTATGTCCACCTAAATTGGAATCATATGGAAATCTGTGTTGACCCCCATGTTATATAAACTTTTTTTTAACAGAAATAACCTCCTCTATCACCTGATGCACTCCCTAAGTTATAGGACACCCTGTATATTTACTTGCAACGAACTTGGACGAAAAATTCCCACGTATATTATATTTATATACAGTATGTCCCCCTAAGTTGGAATCATATGGAAAACTTTTTTATTATTAATTTTAGGAAAAAAAGTTGTTCCAAAAACTAAAAGGTTATCATATTTTTCGTAATCACTACAGATACATGTTCATTCAAAATAGAAATATTATTAAAAAATAAAATAATCTGAAGTTTTAATTTAAATGGATGTCCTTTAATTAATTTTTAATTCTGATCAACTTTTTTTAGTAACATTTTTCGATATTGTCAAATTTAAAGGTACTTTATTCTTGAGCAAAACTCATATTTTTTGACAAATCTCGTATACCACTGAAAAAATTTGATATTTGATGACTGTATTCTAGGTTTTAGATAATGCAGACCCTTTTATGAAGAATAACGTTTTTTCCTAAAATTAATAATAAAAAGTTTTCCATATGATTCCAACTTAGGGGGACATACTGTATATAATTATAAAATACATGGAAATTTTTCGTCTAAGACAGGAACCTAGAAAAATTTACGTGCTGTGTGAGCAATATATTTCCTAACCAAAAAAATTCCTAAACAAATTAAGCAAATGATCAGATGCCTCAAGTACTGAAATGTTCATTGCAAGTAAATATACAGGGTGTCCTATAACTTAGGGGCCATAGTGCATCAGATGATAGAGGAGGTTATTTCTGAAAAAAAGTTTATATAACATGGGGGTCAACACATATCTGGTTTTGAGATATAGGATTTTTAAAGTAAGAGGAATGAGGGGAAAAGGGTTTTACAAAAAAAGGACATCTGTCAAAGCCAAATGAATACTTAGTTAATTGTGATTCAAAAGTGTGGTATTCCTTTTTTGATAAAATTACAAGTTTAGCAGATAGGGGCTGGCAAAATAACCTCCAATAATTTTTATTTCAAATCGTTCTCTCTTGTTCTAATACAGGACTTTAGCCAATATCATATCTTTACTGCGTTTTTTTAAAAAGTTATTATCAAAAAAGCTTAAAAAATAGCAAACTTTGATGCTCTGCATCCGGCAAAGAAAGAGTTCTGACCCATGTATTATATGAACTTTTTTATCAGAAATGACCTCCTCTATCACCTGTTGGCCTATGACCTCTAAGTTATGGGCAATGAGTATATGACCCATATAGAGTTACAACTGGCGAGCTTTGCCACATTGGCACTGAAATAAATTCGTCTAGTACGCAATATTCAGAGACAAGTACTATGATCTAATGGCATTTATATGACAGACATGAACCTGCAACTGAGGCGTACTAGTAGTCTCTGAATATTGCGTACTAGACGAATTTATTTCAGCGCTATCTGCCCCTCAATGTTGCAAAGCTTGCGGGTTGCCACTCTATATGGAACATATACTCATTGTTATGGGACACCCTGTATATTAGACAATGTTAATATTGTCAAAGTTTACACAATTGAAATATAAGTTGCTACAGTTGTCAAAAACCAATGGAAATATACAGTTCAAACGCATGCCGACATAGGCTGTTGCTGGTCCTAACTGCAAAACAGGTGAGTGATTCGGCGTTTGATGTCGGCTGCCGGCTCAAAGATCCACCAGCCAATAACCCGCTGCAAAACAGGTGTGTGATTCGACGTTTGATGTCGGCCGCCTGCTCAAGTGCAGCAACTTATACATATTTTAATTGTGTAAACTATGATATTGTTAAGCAAATGATTTACTTAATCCAGTACACGTGTAGCTGCTCTATATGAAGTACTTGTCTTTTAAGTTTTGCATATACAGGTTTAATAAAAGAGTATATAACTTTATTTAGACTTAATTGCTTGTCTTCTCCACGAAAATTAATGCACTTTTGCATGCGCTCAAACCAGTGGTCAAAGCTATAATTCCACTCGTTTGTTGGTACTGTCAAAATTGCATTCTTGTAGGCGTTGACTGCTTCTTCTGGCGACTGAAATCTTTGACCACGCAGTACATTTCTGATTTTCGGAAAAGTATAGAAATCGTTGGGACTTAGGCCGGGACTGTTTGGAGGATGGTCCAACAATTGGAATGACGTTTTGTTGGATTGGAGTGTTTCATTAGTCTCATCCGACTGCTTACACAGAGAACATAACATATTTTTCCCTAAGAAGCTTGGTTTTTGATAAAATTTGAAAAAACTTAAAAGTTTTTTAAGCCTTAGTGGGAATTAGCCCACGAAACGTTGCCAGAAAACAAAGTGTTGACTTTATCCTACCCCTATAACCCAAGATATCAACCTATTTCAAATGCAAGGGGACGAATCGTTTCAAAATAAAAATTTTTGATTTTGTGGTCTGCGGGTTTTGCAGCTAAAATTTAAAAAACTAATATAATCTTATTTTTAGGTTAAATTTGAAATATTTTGGATGTATTTCTGTGTCATTGTGGCTTTAATGCCTCAATTTAGTTTAATTTTTAGAAATTTGACTATAAGCAGGCGCGGATCTACGGGAGGTGACCCAGGTGATCCGTATTACAATCGTACCCGCTCTCCCCTACCCACCTTTTTATATCTGTTTGTCCCGCTGGGTATATATGTTACGCAGATTAAAGGAAAACAAAGAAACAGTTGGTGTTTTGTGCAAAAAACAAAGAAACCAATTTTCTTTACTGTCACGTCTGTCGCACCGACTATAAGCTTAATCTTTGAGTAAAGGGCTATTTCCTTTTTATTAGGGATCGTTTTTGTACGCGCTTTGATACTTAATGCTTGAGGGGGGAGTTTATTATATAGAAATATGGATATTTGAAGCTGTCAACATTCGTATAGCTAATACAGGGTGAGCTTTTTACCTTCCTAGCCCGCGCAGCCAGGCTAGAAGGGATTGTTTTCGATGATTTTTTTTTGAGATAACGCCGAAAAAAAGGTGTTATTTGGGTGTATTTGAAACAGTGGCGGTTTCTCCATAAGTGCACATGTGCACGTGCACGCCCAGATTTTACTTAAAAAAATATTAAACTTTGATCATTCCTTAATTTAATTCATAATTTCCCCAAAAGGAATTCACTAAAGACTGGAATATAATCTAGGAATTAATACCTGGTATGTATTTGTTTGTATTCGTGTTCAAACTCTCCATCAAACAACGCTTTTATTTACTGGAAACAAATTCTATGCAACCTAGATGTTATGTCGCATGCTAATTACGAAATATAGAAAGAGAGGACCAGTATCTCCCAATAAAATTTTACAGTGCATAGAATCTGAACCTTCCTTCGGCACAGCGCGTATACAAAAACCAGCCTCGATGCCGCCGCCCGCACCCCCGTGATGACCCCTGCGTTATCGGTTTACGTTGCACGTTAGAGCAGATCACGGGCACTTTTGATTCGTGCGCTTGGCAGTTGTGTGTGCAACGATTACTTTTCCAAGTATCGAGTAGATACTGATACTTCCTATTCGAGTATCAGATATTTTGTATGCGGTACTAAGTAATCATTACATTATCGGTAAATTCAATAAATACTGAGTAGAGTTGAAATTTTAAGTACTAAGTATGCAAAAGATAAAAATATTCATGTTTTACATGTTTGTAGTTTTTGAAGTGTAAACTTCTTTAGGCGCGTTTAGCAGTTTTTGTGGGTAGTGAATTCAACTGAGTCGTCAGGCTCGGCTATGTAACGCTCATTCGGGTGAAATCGGCTCGAGTCGACTAACTGTGAAAAACATTCAGCGAGCGATATGATGATGCAGATGAAGGCCAGTACACAGAAGAGTTCGGTTCAGTCCGCTTTGCAGAATATGTTATGGGCCAGTATTATTAATTTCGCCTTGTTGAAGTTTACACTTCTGCCGTGTGGCCTTAAGCACACACATTTTTTTTATTACGAAAATGTAAATATATTGATCTGGGGAATTTTGTTCAAAATCTGGCAACGTTTCAAATACACTCTGGGGAAAATACATTTCTGAGCCTGGCAAGACTGCGCCAGATAAGCCGCCCCGCTAGACATAACACATCAACAGCTATTGAATCAAATAATCAAATATTTAACTAAATAAATAGCTGTCCAAATGATTACAAGTACTCCAAACTCGTTACTCATACGGCCGTTGCCGATATGATTGATACGAAAGTAACACTTCGGCTTCGGTCCCATTCGGGATTCGAGTAACGGGTATTTGGCGTCGAAGGATTCGATTACTTCGGATCCGTCCATGTATCAGATATTATTAAAGTATCGAGTAGATAGTATTTGCACACCACTAGCGCTTAGACAACTTGGCATTATCGGTCGGGAGCAGGAGGTTTGTTTTGATTTCGACGATTTGGTATTTACTACAATTGCGGAAGTTTCTAATTCTGATTTTCATCTTTGCCATTAGAAGAGAAATTAAACTAGGTGTGATAATTTATTATTTATTTATAAAAACAATAACACTAGGTAGGTAACTAATATCTAACTAAATATCTCATTTTTTAATTATTTGCTCTAAATTATATGATATGACGGCCCACTCGAAGGCCCAAAAAGTTAGCGTGGCACTCAAAAAAGATTTTCGCCTGCGCCGCAATTTTTATTTTTTTTTGGTGTGCACCCCAAAGCTTTTTATCACGCGCCGCCACTGATTTGAAATTATGTTAGCAAACTCGTCGTGACTTCTGCCCGTGTGTGTGTATCCTGCCCACGATAACTTCGGAACCGTTTTACCAATTTTCATAAGATTTTTATAAAAGATAGTGTTCGACAAATATGCTCTCGTAAAAGCAAAAATATTATTTCCTTCAAAAACAAATAGAGGCAAAAGTATTGGAGAATATAAAAGTCTAGAAATTGAAAGTACGCAAAGATTGTATCAGAGACGATTAGATGAAAAATTAATAAATACACACCACTCATTTCAAGGGATATATACAACCAGAATAAAAAGCTTGAAGGAAGCAAGCAAAGAAGCTGTTGGATACCAAAATAATAGAAATAAAAATATGATGTGGTGGACGTAGAAAATACAGAAAACGGCAAGGGCAAAAAACGTACATACTTGAAACAGCTCAGTACTAAAGAGCAAAGAGACCTAGAAATCCACAGGGAAACCAGAACAGGTTAGAAATTTGATAGGCACGGAAAAAAATTAAATGTTCGAGCGCAAATGCCACGATATAAATACACACCTAGGTGGTAGACAGAGTTCTGGAGTATGGAAATTTATTTCTACGGTAAAAACCCAACAAAAGAAAAAGTAAACATTCAGATCATCAAACCAGAATAATGGACTGAACACTACAAGGGACTACTGCAGGAAACGAGAGCCGAATATCTGTCAGCCTCTCCGAGAAGGGGCATAGTAGTACATGGAGAGGAAGTAATCATCGGAAAAAAAGAATAAAGAATAGTATTGAAAAAGCTTAAATCCGGAAAAACTAGCGGACCTGGGGGAATATACGCTAAAATGCTCAAATATGGATTAGAGAAAAAATCTCTCATCATTGAATAACCGGATATCCAGTATGATTGGAAAATTGCATTCATATCCTCAATACATAAAAGAGGAATTGCAACAATTACAGAGGAATTTTAGTAACCAGTACTTTAAGTAGATTGTAGGGTAGAATTCTTAGAGATCTAATACCAAGCGCGGATTTGAGGAGGTGGTAACGGGGTAATTACCCCCCCTAGAAAAATATGCACTTTTTCCTAATAAAATAATGGAAAGTAGGAAAATTCCCCCACCCCTAGAAAAAAAAAATTGTCGACTATTACCCCCCCCCCTAGATTTTGACCCAGATCCGCGCTTGACCGAGTTGCAGTATGGTGCGGCCATAAAGATGCGAAAAAGCCACACTTTGAGTTGAGATTCTAAAAAACGTCATTTAGCGATTTTTAGGATAGGGAATCCCATAGGACCAAAATTGCCAAACTTTGAAAATTCATATCTCCCAAACTATACATTTTATTAACAAAAGCACCGAGTTCAAGCGCGGATTTGAGGGGGGGGGGGGGGGGGTAACGGGGTAATTACCCCCTCTAGAAAAAAAAATATGCACTTTTTCCTAATAAAATAATGGAAAGCAGGAAAATTTCCCCACCACTAGAAAAAAAAATATATCACAAAAAAAAAACTATTACCCTAGATTTTGACCCAGATCCGCGCTTGTCTAATAGATAATGATTTTCATGCAAAAGAAGAAGACGAGCAAAATGGATTTCGTGCAGGCAGATCTTGTAGTGATAATATTCTTGTAGTAAGTAAAGAAATTGAGAAAAGGAGTGCCAGAAATATGGAGATGCATGTTACCTTTGTGGACCTACAAAAAGCATATGATACCGTTTCAGCAAAAAAATTATGGACAGTGTTAGAGCAAACCAATATCATCCAAACATACATAAAATCGATAAAAGAACTATACAAAGGGTCAAATTTTTTTAAATATATATCGCTGTAGCTCTAGAAAACTAGAACCGTAAAGTACACGGCGTGATAATACATTAATACATATTAACAACCGATTTACCATGTACACACTACAGTTTGCTGACGACCATGTAATTGTAGCTATTGATAAAGAAGACATGGAGTATAGGATGAGAAAGTTAACGGAAGAATACCAAAAGTGGGGGTTAACAGTGAACGTGGACAAGATACAGTACTTATGTATTGGAAACGAATCAAGTGAGCTAGAACTAGACAATAGACAAACAATATCTTTATGCAATGAGTATTTGATAAGACAGGAAGAGACTGTAAAGAACTGGAAAAAAGAATAGTAAAAGCAAAAAACGTTATTCGATGTCTTAAAAGTATTTTATGGAGCAGAGAGATAAAAAAGAATGTAACATTTAACATATATAAAATAATGCTGAAAAGCACGCTGTTGTATGGAATAGAGACTTAACGCGCGTAATAGAAAAATAGAAAATAATGGAAGGTGTCATATAGAAGGGAGATCATAATCGAGGGAAGCATAACGGATGACATCACTAAAAGACAACTGATATGGTACGGCCATGTACAATGGATGAACGACGAAAGATTACCAAAGCAGTTCCTAGAATGACAACCAATAGGATGCAGAAAAAGAAGGCGTCCTAAACTAGAATGGCAACAGTCAATCCAAAGATCAATGAGTCATAAAATTGTATAGCAAAATATTACCAGTAATTTTATTGTATTTTTTAACAAAAAATATAATTTTGAATTAAATGGATTTTATTTTTTTTTACACAATTGTTTATTTTTACGCAAATATTTAAAATATAGGTGTATATTTTATCCCTGTAATAGAAGGCATCCTGTAAAAATTTCAAGATAGTCAAAACGTGCCCCCTCGTAAACACAATCTAGAGATTTTTCCAAAAAAATACGACAAATATCCAAAATAGACTGTTTTAAATTTTCATTGTGTAACGATTTTACTTTTTGGACCATTTTATTGTCTACTATATTAGATAGACAAAGCTGATAGGGTACAGATACTATTTACTTTGATCTTGGCTTTAAGAGCTGAGAAGCCATACTGTTGACAAATCTGATAGAGCTTTTATGTAAAACATAATGTACGATGTAAAACTTCATTTTGCCTTTAGATCCATCTTTTATGATTGGGTTAAAGAGGTTACCTTTATGGTAAAAATTAACCTTTTGTTTTTTTAACCCTATATAAGTTGTGTAAGGTACTTCCTCCTTTTGTCTCAGAAAATAACGAAAATTGTGGAAAAATATAACAGAAGCCAAAACTAAACACTTAAAGGAAAAAATATACACAATGCTAATAATGTATAACCTTTCTACTAGCCCGCGCAGCAATAGAAAATGTATCGATAAAAAAAATTGAAATAACGCCGAGAATGTGTTTTGGTTGTTTTTCAAATCAAGTCAAAAAGCATTTATTTATCTAAAAGTTACAAGTTATAGCTTATCAGACTCGTTATTTAGACGATCGAAACCTCAATATCGAACTATTTTCTATCATAACTACTAGGTCTTAAAAAAGTGCCCAATTACCTTATTAGTTGACCCCAATGCAGAAAATCGATCATTTATCTCGTTGTCACTTGTTACGACGACAAGTCATAGGCCGTTTGATAGCCTGCATAATGATCCGCACATATTCCTCGCGGAAAGGCGATTTTTAAAAGTGCTCCAAGTTGGTAAACCAGAGATTATATGGTGATTTCTTCACGTATATTTAAAATATGGGTTTGTATTTTTAATTTTTACTATTAAACCATTTACAAAGTTTCGATTTGCTTGTTAAAAAAATTAGATAAAAGTTGTGTATTGATTTATTATAATTTTTAAAATATGTATTATATAAATTGGACTGAAAAAGTCTGGATCGGTACGTATCAATTGCGTTTGTGACTTTATTATTTCAATCATGTATCAAGGGTTGTATAGGTGCTTTATTGTTTCAGCGTTGGCGCATGGGATTGGCCGACGTAATTTATTTAAAATCTGGCACAAAACACCGGTTTCACAGGAGAAAAATCAATCCGTTTTAAACTATGTATGTGAAAATAGTGAATATAAAGACTACGATAAAGAATATCAGTGTACAGTAAAAAATTGAAATATAGTATAGCAAGATTAATAAATTTAGTTAAGTTTTTATAAAAAAAGCCATGTTAAATAAAAAACAGCTAGTTACGTACACACTTTCAAAGTATCAATTTTTTAAGTCTTTTGCCTAAGAGGATAAAAGCGATATGCAACATTTTTTTGGAGGCGACTGTACCATCTCCAGAATGCACAGTATATTAAAATCACATTTTTTAAATGCTAGTTGACATTTCCTCTTTTAGCATCAATTTGTCAAAACTAAAACCATAAAATAATTTCGATTGTTCAGAACCGACAAGCTGACCACCGTGCGTCGGTTCTCTTTTAAGTTTTGCGTATACAGCTGGAATAAAATAGATAACTTTTAGAAACTTTATTCCTTCTCGAATTATTCTCCACGAAAATTAATGCACATTTACTACATACGGAATATTACGTATATGACTTTTACGCGTTCAAACCAGTTGTCAAGGCTGTTTTGCACTCGTTTGGTGGTCCTGTCAAAATTGCATTCTTGAAGGCGTCGACTGCTTCCTCTGGCAACTGAAATCTTTGACTACGCAGACCAATCTTGATTTTCTGAAAAGTATAGAAAACGTTAGGACTGTATGGAGGATGGTCCACCAATTTGACGCCGACGTTTTGTTGGGTTAAAATTTCAATGGTTTTATGCGCCTCGTGCGAACTTGCAATGTCTTGGTGGAGGATGATTCGTCGTTCGGGGTTCGTTTTTCGAAGCTCAGCGATGACTTTCGACAAACAAATGGTGATGTACTAATGGACAGTCACAGTACTTAGATCTTCCAGAGGAATAATTGTTTTTGAGACAAATATCGTGACCATCTTTTTGGATACACTTCGAAATTAGATAACTTTTGTGATCTTTTCTTCATCTTGGAACACCCAAACAGATGACGTTTATTTTCGGTTTCATATGAGTAAATCCACGATTCATCACCACTGAGAATGCTGTACATGTTTTTCGAGTTTCCTACCTCAAAGGAGTGTAGAGTTTTCTGACACCAAATGATACTCGCTTCAATTAGTATACTGTGCTCGCTTCTTTCTGTTCTTCATTAACAAATGTGGTATCCAGCATGCGCATAGCATTGATGTTTTCCTGAGTGACAGCCGTTCTTGGTGCACGTAGCCTTGAATTATATTATAATCTATAATCTTTGCTTGAATTGCCCACGCTTGAATTTCCCATACCAGCGAAAAACTATCGACTGATGTGGTGCTTCATTACCGAAAACGGAAATCAACTCGGCAAGGTATTCTGATTGAGATAATTTCCTTGGAATGTTCTTGGTTGAATTCCATTTTATGACTGATTTGTTAACTTAAAAAATTCCCTGTAGATATAATTCTATATGTATCGCACTGGCGTTTTGAATTTAGGTTAGGTAAAGATTCACGTTAAGTTTTAGTGATGACATTCGATCGGTATTGCCCTCTATGTTCCAATATGCAATATATAAAAGACAGTCCTCGTATCAGAGCTAGAAAATTAAGTATTCTTTAAGGGAATTTTCCATTTTTTTAGAGTTATTTTAAAAAAGATTTTGTGTTTTATTATAGCATTTTATTCCAATAAACGTTGGAGAGTTCTGGCTAATGCTGAGTCTGGAATATTGCAAGTATGCCTCATGTCTACTTTTTGTTTCATAACTATAAATGCTTACTTATAAATTAATTTTGTTTGATAACAAAAAATTTTCATTACATTTTCATAGTGTTTTTAACCCAGATGCCGTAACAAGCTGAAGTGTTTTTTTTTATCCATTACCTAATACTAATAACAGTTTCTTGCTAGTTAAAAAATTTAAAAAATGTTTATTTGTTAACCGAGCATCGCATGATATGCGGTTTTCGGAATGTAGTAAAGAGCTTTCGTTCCTTAGATATTTACAAAAAACTGTTTTCAAGGCTAACTCTTGGAGTGTGCTAATGCGCTAAGAAGTTGTCAGATCCGTCATGGATTCATTTATTTAAAACAATTCTAGAAAGTTACACATTACACAACCGTAAAAAAAATTACACACAAATGTTTTCCGTCTTCTTTGCGGAATTTTAACCAATCCTTGTTTAAAAGTGATCTCATTTAATAATTGTTAGTTTGTGTGGCAAAATTTGGAACATCCTGAAAATAAAATATTAAAAATCTTAGTTTTTTTTCCAAAAATGTGCAACTGTCTCAAGAAATCCTTATTTCAGGATTGATCATCAAAATGAACCCTGTATATTTTAATACCTACCAATAAAAAAGTGTTGATACATCATGTATCTTATACATAAAACCACAAGAAATGTCAATATCAGGAGGACATATTTTTGAAAGCATCCGATAAAAATAAAAACCGCAACGAAAAATATAAAAATAGCTAATAAAAATTGACCGAAACGAAATAGTAGGTGTAAAATCTTCTGGGGGTAGGAAATTTACGATTTTTAGCTGGCGCAGTAACCCAAGGGTTCTAAGTGACATAAGTTAGGTTAACTCTTTATTTGAAACTCGTAAACAATGATTAAGTGGAAATAAAATTTCGGACTTCCAATGTCTTTATTATTTTAAACACGACGTTTCGATTAGTAAGTATCTCTAACCGTTTTCAAATGTAAACTTAACAATCTAGTCTCTAGGCTACTACTTATACTACTTGGTGTGCAGTGAGGTGTGACGGCCGCCCCGTTTTTTAATCCTGAGACGCCTGTTTTCTTTAAGGAGTGGTTTCCATATGTTTGGTTCATGTCCGTGCTTGGTTGACTGAAAACTTCTTTATTCTGCATTATAAACGCAGCTTCAATAAACTTTCGTTTTCGCCAATAGGACTCCTCCAAAACATTAGCTTCTGACCACTGAATCCTGTGATCATTTGACCATTTGGACCTTAGGAAAGAAAACGCGACAGTGATCATTGATGTCGCGACTCACGACAAAAAGATCGAAAAAGTTCTGAAGAAAGGAGACTACAAGCAACTACCCAAAGATCGAACCGCCCCCACAGAAGGACGCATCTACGGGACCTTGAAGAAGTATGCTGAAAATATTCCAGACGCTGTTAGGTCCCGCCTGACTCCACACCACAGTATGGCACCACATTTTTGTGGACTACCAAAGATCCATAAGAAGGATATACCACTACGACCAATTACCAGCTCCAGGGACTCACCGACCAGCACTTTGTCGAGATTTTGGTTGGACATAATTCAACCACTACAAAAACTCGGAAAATTTTGTCGAGGTTTTAAAAGACATCGAATAAGATCCCGACGATAGATTTGTAAGTTTTGATGTAGAAAGTCTGTACAGCAACTTAGTATCATCAAATACAAATTACAAACTCATGATACACTTTACGAGAGAACAACGCTATCGGTGGAGGGGGTGATGGATCTGTTGGAGCTCTGTCTCTGTAACTATTACCTTACTTTCAAGTGAAAGATAAGTTTTACGCGCAAAATGGTGGACTTCCAATGGGTTCGTCTCTTTTGCCAGTGGTAGCAAACATCTACATGGAATGATTCGAGGACCATGCGATCAACACAGCAAGAGTCAAACCAAAATGGCAACCATACATGGATGACACATTTATTATATAGCCGGAAAATGATGACGAACTACAGAATTTTCTACACCATCTGAACGGTATCAACAAGCAAATGCACCATGGAAATTGAAAAAGATTCCGCCTTACCTTTTTTGTATGTTCTTGTCAAACGATTAGACAGAAACATTCAAACCACTGTGTATAGGAAACCTAGACACACGGGACAGTACCTAAATTTTAAGTATAATCATTCTGTTGCTACAAAACAAGAAGGTATAAGTATTGAGCCGTAAATATTTGTATTAATAATGAAGAAAGAAATTAACAACATTAAAAAGGACAACAGAATGGTTATTTGGAGAAATTAGTAAACTCAACAATTTTTAAAATTAAAAACAATCCAAATGTAGCTAATTCTTAAAATAATAATCTGTTGGGTGTTATTAACATTCCATATGTTCAAGGGATTTCAGAAAATATAAGACGAATTGCTAAGCACTATAATATAAAAACATTATTTTCATCAGGAAATACGATAAAAAGTTTTGTAAGTAAAACAAAACCAGAAAATCCCTCAAATAATAAGGAATGTATTTACCAAATCCCGTGTGAGTGTAAATGAACATCTAAAAAGTACCCAATTAGGGGATATTGAAAAATCCGTTTTAGCGGATCATGCATGATCAAATGATCACTGTATTCAGTGGTCAGAAGCTAAAGTTTTGCATAAGGAGTCGCATTGGCGAAAACGAAAGTTTATTGAAGCTGCATTTATAATGCAGAATAAAGAAGTTTTCAGTCAACCAAGCACGGACATACCAAACATGGAAACCACTCCTTAAGGAAAACAAGCGTCTTAGGATTAAAAAGGGGGCGTTTCGTTACACCTGACTGCACACCAAGTAGTATAAGTAGTAGCCTAAAGACTAGATTATTTAGTTTACACTTGAAACGGTTAGAGATTTGTAACGGTTTTCTCGACCTATCTCTAGCTTAATATGGTATCTTTTCTCTTTGTCTAGAGCGTTTTATGCACAGTTTTCGTCTTTCTCTGCATAGCATAGGTTTTCATCAAGACAAAAAAGGCCGTTAGAAACATTCTTGAGTGGGTTTTCTTACGCTTCACTTCGCTTTATTTAGGGGGGGGGGTCTATTCAACTGGGGAAATGTAAAATTGTGTCACTTATATCTATTATTCATAACTATTTTAATCTTTACTTTTATTTTGATTTTAAACCGTTTGATTATTGCTATTTCCAGTATTTTAGAATATCGGCATTTTTAATCAATAATATCTCAAACCCAAACAATAATATTGAGTAAATTAAACAGTTGATTCAATGAAGGTTTAAAATGTTGCTAAATAAATATATTTACAACAATCACAGAAAGTTTGCTAAAAGTTTAAGGAATGAATAATAGAATAAAAAGTATTTTTACTTTTACTTTTTATTTATTGTGGTTCGTCCCGCCTTCCTTTTTGTGAATATGTTCTTTTTACTATAATTTACCAAATTGGTTCGAATTAGGCTATTTGGTGATTCACTAGAGCATTTTCTATTTTTTGTTTATTTAGTATTAATTAACTAATTAAGTACTTAAAATTACTGGGTTATTTGCATTTGAAACTCCCGCGGTTTTAAAGGCAAATATTACAATTTGCTATAATTAATTTACTTTACATAAAATGCATTTTGAATTACTAAGGTTCCTAGTTCCTTTAATATGGACCTTCGTAATCTCATTCCTTCCTACTTATTCCTTTTCTCCTACGCCTATGGATTAACGACGCCACTGGGCGACATGTGGGAGAACGAACGCAGTAGCGAATACCTGCTGCAGCATCACAGAGAACCGTTTCGCCTTCGAACGATAATACACGCGTGTTAGCGACTCTCCTACCACAGGAATGTGGGGTGCAAAAACTACGGTTTAACAGCGCGTCCTCCCATGAGTTCCACTTCCTGTATAAAAATGGTAAGTGAAAATGCATTATTTTTACCTTACATACATTTGTTTATTGCTACACTAACCTAGAAGGTAAACTAGACCATTTCAGAATCCCTTGTACCAGCTTAGCCTATGACCTTATTCCCTTAACTTTATACAGTCCACACCTGACACCGTTAAATTCCAGACAATCTCCTTTCTGGACCACCAGGGAACCCCATTTTTGATCCTTAGCGACCCGGATTTCTGGAATCGTTTTTTTGCCTTTTTAGGTTAGTTTTTTTTACTGGTTTCAAATGCAAGAAAAACCCTTGTTTTTCCTAAATGCCTTTTTTACTGGTTTCAAATGCAAGAAAAACCCTTGTTTTTCTTACATGCCTACTTTAGAAAACCCCTAGGTTTCTAAAATACATTTTGCGATTTTTTTTTGTGTAAAAACAAATGCAAGAAAAACCCTTGTTTTTCTTACATGCCTACTTTAGAAAACCCCTAGGTTTCTAAAATACATTTTGCGATTTTTTTTTGTGTAAAAACAAATGCAAGAAAAACCCTTGTTTTTCTTACATGCCTACTTTAGAAAACCCCTAGGTTTCTAAAATACATTTTGCGATTTTTTTTGTGTAAAAATTAAATATTTTTAACAATAAATTTAGCCTTTTCATGCGAAAAACCAAACACAGATAAAATCTGTAAACTACTATGCTTTTTTTTTGTTTCGAATAAATCAAGTTTTTTCGTTTCTTCTTTGTAAAAAAAAAAACCGTATGGAATTTGGGTGTTTTTTTGTTTGTCACTGGAAATAGTTTAAAATAGTGTCTGCAAAGTGCTATTATTTTAGCCGTTGTGCCTTCACATTTGTGGATTGCTATAATTATATCCAATTTGCTCGAAAAAAATCTCCAAATTGCCATATTCATTTTTGCTTATTGCAAATTGCTATGACTATATCCGATTGCGGATGCTTTACTATATTCGTTTTTGCGTAAAAATTGCTATGAATATATTGTAGGTATTTATTTTTAAATTTAATACATAGTAGGTACCTACTTATTTGAATTCGCGAGGCGAAGATAAAAAAACTTATACACAAGTTTTTTTGTTATCATTAGTTTGCATCGGGTATTTTCTTTACTTTTGTGCGCTTATAGTTTGATTATTGTAATTAAACGTAGGACATTAATATTTATACAGGGTGTCCAAATTTTGATTTTTTTTTCAGTTTACCTAATTTTTGTCAATTATTTTTTGGATTTTTTTTTAAATCATGTCTAGTTCGGATAAAATTTTAAAGGCTAAAGCCTTGCGCTATAGTGCGATTTCACAGCTAAATTTGATCATTGAATCCGCGACCCTCGCAAAAAATGACCCTGCCTATCACAGCGGCTTTAAAGTCAAATTTCGGACATTGTCAAAAATCAAAAAAGATTTTGAAAAGCACCATAATACTTTGTTGACGTTGGTAGCCTCTGATGAGGATCGCTTAGTAGTAGAAAACAAAGTGGCTATGGACTTTTGCAAACGCTGTGACGAGATTTCCACTATATTTTACGAACTTTTCGAACTACCCTTTGAAGATGGAGGGCTTTTGAGCAGTACGATAAATCCCATGGGCAGTCCCTGTGCCTCCACAGACCAGCATGGTTTACTGCCTAGGATAAAAATACCTCTTTTTCAAGGGGAATTTAAGGAGTTTCCAACCTTTTTGCAAGCCTTTAATGCTACCGTGCACAATAATAGGTCGCTGGGAAACTTTGAAAAATTCAATTTGCTTTTTTCTAATTTAAAGGGCCCTGCCCTGGATGTCATTTCTGACATTCCTATCCTTGCTGAAAATTATTTAAATGCCTACCACACCTTGGTGGATAGGTATACAAATAAACGATTACAAGCTTACCTTCACTGGAAGGCAATTGAAGGCTTCTCTCCTCTTACTAAAGAGAATGCTACGAATTTGAGGAATTTGCTTGATTGTTTTTCGAAAAACTTAAGGGCTTTAAAAGTCATGGGTTTTAAAACGGAGTTTTGGGATTATATTATGGCACAAATGCTCTTGGATAGGTTGGACCCAACCACGCGCAAGGCATTTGAGCAAAATTATTGCTCCAATGAGATCCCCTCTTATGATAAAATTCGTGCTTTTGTTTCTAGCCATTGCATTGCGTTGGAACAAATACAACAAACTCAAGATTACTTAAAAAATAAAGATTTGTCAATTTCAAGTCAGAAAAATCAAGCAAAGTTTCAAAATCGATCTGCTTTGTTTGCTAATACTCAGAGAGCCTCCAAAAATGCCTCCCAGTCTCCAAATGGCCAAAGTGGCTTAAATAATACTCCAAACCCTCAAAATTTTTGTTTTCTCTGTAAAAGTGGCGATCATATAATATACAGATGTCCTAATTTTTTGGCGAAAACTCCCCAGCAACGTTTTGAGATTGTTAAACAACATAAAGCGTGTGTCAACTGTTTGGCCTCAAAGCATAATTTACCCCAGCAATGCAAATCAGAAAAAAGATGTTTACATTGTGGCCAATTTCATCACAGTCTCTTACATTTTTTTCCTATTAATTCTACACCTAGTTCTGCGAGTAGCCCCTCTACTTCTGCAGTGCAACCCCCGAGGAGCCCCGTGGCTACCGAATTTAATAGAACCACTAACACCATTGTTACTGGTATGTCTTTAAATGATCGCGAAGTACTTCTCTGTACCGCTTTAATACAAATACAGGATGTTTTTCAAAATTGGCACACAGTGCGCGCCATCTGTGACTCTGGTGCTCAATCTTCATTTATATCTAAGTCATGTGCTGATAGTTTGGGCCTTCCTAAATTTAATATCGCCATGACTCTACAAAGCTTAGATCGAATGACAACTTCGGCAAAATCTGGAATTAATTGCAATATATCCTCTTTGCGTGATAATAATTTTGTTTTTAATTTTGATGCGATAATACTCGATAAAATTTGTAGTGATTTACCTCATTCCTCATTTTCGATTAAAAGTTTTCCTTTTCTCGCCAACTTAGAACTAGCTGACCCAGGCTTTAATAAAAGCGATAAAATTGATTTATTGTTGGGCGGCGATGTGTACCCTTACATTTTGCTAGATGGTCGTTTGTCTACGGGACCCAACAACCCCGTCTGCATTAATACTATTTTTGGTTGGGGAATAATGGGCAATCTTTCACTTTCACCTTCAACTACAAATCAAATTAAAACATTTTTTACTACGTCAATGAACGATTCTTTTGTCAATTTAGATAAAAATCTACAACGATTTTGGCAAATAGATGACATACCTAATGTCAAGGCCATTGACCCCGAAGATGAGTTTTGCGAAAATTATTTTTTGAAAACTACCTCAAAAAATGAGGAGGGGAGATATATTGTATCTTTACCATTTAAAGTTACTGCTCCAGATTTTGGCGACACTCGATCCATTGCCGTACGTCGTTTTTTCTCCCTTGAGAAGAAATTGCTACAAAACCCTGATTTTTATGCTGCCTACAGCTCTGTTTTACAAGATTATTTAGATAATAATCATATGCAACCGGTTTCTGCACCTTTGCCGACCGAAATTTCAAATCATTTTTATATTGCACACCATGCGGTGTTTAAAAAAGATTCTACTAGCACCCCCCTGAGGGTGGTTTTTGATGCGAGCATGCACGCCCCTGGCAAAATCTCGCTCAACAACGCTGTTTATACTGGGCCCCCTTTACAAAGGGACTTACAAAAAATTTTATTACTTTATCGTTTGCATAAATTTTGCTTTTGTTGCGACATCCGTCAAATGTACAGGATGATTTTAGTTGACCCTAGTCAAACTAATTTTCAAAGAATAGTTTGGAGGTTTGATCCTAACCAGCCTATTCAAGACTTCGAAATAAATAGAGTTTTATTCGGGGTCTCTTGTAGCCCCTTTTTGGCTATCAGAACTTTGCTGCAACTTGCTAGAGAGCATGAGGACCTTCCTCTTGCCTCAAAAATCATTGAGGAGGCAGTTTTTGTCGATGATGTGATTTCGGGAAGTGATGACTTTTTTAAGGCCACTGAGATGAAAAATCAATTAATCGAGCTACTTAGCCGAGGTGGATTCGAATTGCGTAAATGGGCGAGCAATTGTCCCGAGTTACTATCCGATCTTCCTGAGTCACACATTTCGATGAAGGCTCTTTCTCTCGATTTAGATGCTGAAAATTCAACTTTGAAAATTCTCGGTTTAAATTGGAACCCTCATACTGATGAATTTTTTTATACTTTCGACTGTTCTCTCCAAACATGCACTAAAAGAACAATTTTAAGTAATTTGGCCCGCATTTACGACCCTCTGTCTTTTTTGGCGCCAATAGTTTTAATTTTAAAATTAATTGTTCAATACTGCTGGGCAGAAGACTTAAACTGGGACGACCCTGTCAGTCCGGAAATTGTTTTTAAATGGGAAAAATTTAAAAATGAATTAAAGTTTTTGCATTCTGTTAAAATTCCTCGTCAAATAATTTTGCCTAATGCTAGTCAAATCCAGCTAGTAGGATTTTGCGATAGTTCAGAACGGGCCTATTGTGCTGTCGCTTATATTCGAATTTTTTATTCTGATGGAAACATTAAAGTTTTTTTTGTTTGTAGTAAATCTAGAGTCGCACCGTTGCGTCGTAAACTAACTTTACCAAGACTAGAGCTTTTAGGAGCTGTTTTGTTGGCTAAATTAATGGATTTTTTACTAGAAACGTTCTCGGAAAAAATTAAATTTGATAAAATTCTTGCTTTTACTGATAGCACAGTGACCTTATCTTGGATTCAGGGATCTCCTCACAAATTTAAAACATTTGTTTCGAATAGAACTGCCTATATACAAGGAAGAATTAGCCCTGAGTTTTGGCATTATGTTCCTACTGAACAAAATCCTGCTGACTGCGGTACTAGGGAAATGTATCCCTCTGATTTACAAAGATTTTATTTTTGGTTAGAAGGGCCTTCTTTTCTAAACCAACCTACAAATACTTGGGATTTTATGACAGTTACTTACGATGGGAATGCAGTTTTGGAAGAACAGCGAAAAAATATTTTTAACGTTTTTACTTGCGAACAAACAGTTGAATATTATGTAAACAACTTGTTTGAAAAATACAGTTCTCTTTTTAAAATTAAGAGAATAGTTGCTTACTTTTTGCGAGGGTTACAAAAGTTTAAAAATCCCTCATACAATTTTGCTACTGATTACCTTACAAATCAGGATTACTACAAAAGCTTACTTTTTATTTCGAAATGCGTACAATCTTTTTCTTTCCAAAAAGAAATTGAATTACTAAAAGATAAGAAACAGCTTCCAAAAGCTTTTCAAAAATTATGTCCATTTTTGCATAATGAAAGCTACGATTTGCTTCGTGTTGGAGGCCGTTTATGCCATTCAAATTTATCATACGATAAAAAATTTCCAATTCTTTTGCCTTCTAGTGCAAAATTCACTGAATTACTGATTTTAGATTTGCATCGCAGCAATCTTCATTGTGGTATACAGACCACAACTTTTTTACTAATGCAAAACTTCTGGGTATTGTCTGCTAAAAAGGTAGTGAGAAAAGTTTTAAGTTCTTGCCATACTTGCTGGAAAACTAAACCTAACTCCCTTCAACCCCCTATGGGTAACCTACCGAAATTTAGAGTTTCCGAAGCAAAGGTGTTCGAAAATGTAGGTATAGATTTTTGTGGTCCGTTCACGATTACTCTTGGTCGGACCAGAGGTGCAAAAACCATGAAAGCATATGTCTGTTTATTTATCTGTTGCGCTGTTAAAGCCGTGCATTTAGAGTTAGTCTCTGATATGACATCAGAAGCCTTTCTGGCTGCTCTGCGCCGCTTCATAGCTAGAAGAGGACTATGCTCAAAGATCTCTTCAGACTGCGGGACCAACTTCGTGGCCTCTGAAAAATACTTGCGACAAATTTTTTCTGATTGCGTGAAGGGGGAAGGTATAGTTTGGTCTTTTAACCCACCTGCTGCTCCCCACATGGGAGGCATTTGGGAATCAAACATTAAATCTTTAAAGACTCATCTTCACAGGGTAGTTGGAAATCAAATACTCACCTATGAGGAATTAAATACGGTTTTAACCCAAGTTGAAGCCATAATGAACTCACGTCCTTTATGTGCCTTAAGCACCGATCCTACTGATCTGGCGGTCTTGACTCCTAATAATTTTTTAAATTTGAGGCCTCCAGGTACAATACCCGATCCAAACTACTGCGATATTGCGTTAAACAGGCTGTCCAGGTGGCAACTGTTGCAAAGAATGCACCGCGATTTTTGGATTCGCTGGCATCGCGAATATTTGCACACTTTGCAACAGCGAGCCAAATGGCACCAACCTCTTGCTTCCATTGATATTGGTACTATGGTACTGATCAAAGATGAAAATTCCACTCCATTGGATTGGCCCCTAGGCCGCATTGAAGACCTTATTAAAGGTTCTGATAATGTTCCACGGGTTGCTATTGTAAAGACTACTAAAGGTACCTACAAACGGCCTTTGGTAAAACTATGCGCCCTACCTACAAATTAAACTCTCTGAAATGCCCCTGGGCATTCTCAGGGGGGTGGGAAATGGTTCGTCCCGCCTTCCTTTTTGTGAATATGTTCTTTTTACTATAATTTACCAAATTGGTTCGAATTAGGCTATTTGGTGATTCACTAGAGCATTTTCTATTTTTTGTTTATTTAGTATTAATTAACTAATTAAGTACTTAAAATTACTGGGTTATTTGCATTTGAAACTCCCGCGGTTTTAAAGGCAAATATTACAATTTGCTATAATTAATTTACTTTACATAAAATGCATTTTGAATTACTAAGGTTCCTAGTTCCTTTAATATGGACCTTCGTAATCTCATTCCTTCCTACTTATTCCTTTTCTCCTACGCCTATGGATTAACGACGCCACTGGGCGACATGTGGGAGAACGAACGCAGTAGCGAATACCTGCTGCAGCATCACAGAGAACCGTTTCGCCTTCGAACGATAATACACGCGTGTTAGCGACTCTCCTACCACAGGAATGTGGGGTGCAAAAACTACGGTTTAACAGCGCGTCCTCCCATGAGTTCCACTTCCTGTATAAAAATGGTAAGTGAAAATGCATTATTTTTACCTTACATACATTTGTTTATTGCTACACTAACCTAGAAGGTAAACTAGACCATTTCAGAATCCCTTGTACCAGCTTAGCCTATGACCTTATTCCCTTAACTTTATACAGTCCACACCTGACACCGTTAAATTCCAGACAATCTCCTTTCTGGACCACCAGGGAACCCCATATTGCTTCATACAAAATATTACAATTTTTCATAGCAAAAATTCTGCGGTACACTTATTAAATAGTTACCATTTAAGTTAAGAATAAACTTAATTATTATTTCAAGAGTAATTACTAATTAGCTTAAAGTAAGAAAAAATTAAAATAAAAAATATTTAACAATAATTCTAATTTTTATGAGTTAATCATAGGATGAGAGAGCATGGCAAAGAGATTATGAGCTTGTTCTATTAATTCTTTCATTTATATTAGAAATTTCTTTGGCGAGTCGAGGAGTTAGGTTAGCTATAGTTTGATGAGCATGAAGTTAGCTAAGCACCCATCGCAGATCGAATCGTGACTAGGTGGATAATTTGCCGTTAATTAGTCGTGAATTAGTTGTGGAAAAATTAATTTTGTCGCTCTTATTTTTGACCGTTTTTGAGGGTGCTTCGCTAACTTCATATGAAGTTAGCGAAGCACCCTCGTAAAAATGGCTTTTATCAAAATCGAATATGGTGGATAATTTGCCGCTAATTAGTTGTGGAAAAATTAATTTTGTCGCTCTTATTTTTGACCCTTTTTTTGGGTGCCTCGCTAACTTCATATTTTGGCACCCATCGCAAATCGAATCGCTACTAGGTGGATAATTTGCCGTTAATTAGTCGTGAATTAGTTGTGGAAAAATTAATTTTGTCGCTCTTATTTTTGACCGTTTTTGAGAGTGCTGCGCTAAATTCATATGAAGTTAGGAGGGGGGTGGGACAATTCGCCGCCGGTTGATTCGCCGCGGGGACAATTCGCCGCGAGAATCTTTGTTTTATGATATTACACACATACATATAATATATTTTTTTATTAGTTTGGTTATAACTTTTTCAAACTTTTCCAACTAGGTATTTAGTATACAATTCAACATTTTTTTTATTAAAAAAATTAATAAAATGAATGAACCGATTTGCATCAAACTCGGAACTTCTTCTTTCAGGTCGCTGATTATTATTTTTAACTTAAATTTATAAAAGTCAAAATGGCGGTTCCAAAATAGCGCATTTTCTTATTTATAAACCAATTTGCCTCAAACTTGAAACATCGCGGCGCATAACGTAACTAATAATTTGTGACTCAAATTTAAAAACCTGAAAATGGCGGATCCAAAATAACGGATTTCCCCATTGTTTAATGCTGCCAGTTATTTTTTCTTTATTGTTTTATTTTGAATTTTTGGGAAAACCTAACCTTAAAGTTTGTTTTGATATTTTTGGGCTTTCTGCAAAAACCTTCAAAAAAGAAAGTCCTGTTTGGGAAAAATTCCGATCAGGTGATAATTTCTCTCTTTGTTGAAAGTTATTTTCTTTTTGATCACCTGATCATTTTGTTAAAATCATTCGCGTTTTTTGCTCACGCTGGGAGTTTGAAGCGCCACCCTGTGTGTCGGTTTTTCAAACTTTTCCCACCAGGTATTTGGTGGTTAGTATACAATTCAAAAAATTTTTTATTAAAAAAATAATAAAATTATGATTTCTAACTTAAACTTTTTAAATATCAAAATAGCGGTTCCAAAATGGCGGATTTTCCCATTTATAAACCGATTTGCCTCAAACTTAAAACATCGCGGCGCTTATAGTAACTTAAAACAATTTTTGACTTAAATTGAATAACATGAAAATTGCGTTTGCGTTTACCCTTTGGCAGCAGTTGAAGTACAAAATTACTACAATTCTGTCACGTTAATGTTTGTTGGGTAGCTACTAAATTAAATAAAAAAATTCTCCAATCTTTTAAATAATAAGGAAAATAACCGGATTATGAATAATTGTGTCATTATTTAATGCGCCATGCTGATTGTTTTAAGTTAAAGCATCGAAGAAATAATATATGTTCTCTGGTTAAAGTCAAAATATGTATTGATTGACCTTAAGCACCGCATAGTTTCATGTTTGGGGCATATCGGTTCAAAAATTGAAAAGTCGACCATTTTGAATCGGCCATTTTTTAAAAAATTTAAGTGAGAAATCATAATCAGCGACCTTAAACACCCACAGTTCCGAGTTTTATGCATATTGGTTCATAAATGGGGAAATCCGTTATTTTGGATCCGCCATTTTCAGGTTTTTAAATTTGAGTCACAAATTATTAGTTACCTTATGCGCCGCGATGTTTCAGGTTTGAGGCAAATTGGTTTATAAATAAGAAAATGCGCTATTTTGGAACCGCCATTTTGATTTTTATAAATTTAAGTTAAAAATAATAATCAGCGACCTGAAAGAAGAAGTTCCGAGTTTGATGCAAATCGGTTCATAGATGGGAAAATCCGCTATTTTAGATCCACCATTTTATTAATTTTTTTAATAAAAAAAATGTTGAATTGTATACTAAATACCTAGTTGGAAAAGTTTGAAAAAGTTATAACCAAACTAATAAACAAATATATTATATGTATGTGTGTAATATCATAAAACAAAGAATCTCGCGGCGAATGGTCCCCGCGGCGAATCGGCCAGCGGCGAATTGTCCCATCCCCCTCCTGGTCACTGTGTAAAATAATTTTCTGCAATATTTATTGTGATATTTCCCCCCCCCCCAAATAAAATTCCTAGATCCGCCACTGCGAAATGCCAATTGGCCCTCTTTATTTAATATGTATACAAACTACGTGGTACGTGTGAACGAAAAATTGTTAATTTGTTACTTGTACTTTAAAACATCGGAAAACCGAATTTTAGCTCTCAGCTTTAACTCAGCTAACAAATAGCTGTGCTGCATTGAAAGCGGCTACCTACTTTAAAATATTGCCTGTTTCGGTTTTCAGCTACTGGCAACTCACTGCTTTTTTAACCAGTAAATCATGATTTCTCAAATAGGTTTGAACGAAATCGAGCAAAATAATTTGAAACAATTTGTAAAGAACTTTATTAAATTAAATTAATTTTAATTTAATTAAAATTTGTTTTTAACATTAATGTAGGTATTGGAATCGGAATTATTTCTATGGTCATGAAGTATTTTATAATTTGTGGAGATGCACATCGGGCACACTTTAAACTGAATTTCGAACTATCTGCGATTTTGATAAAAGTTTAGTATGTAGTACAGGTTTTGACCTTCTTGAAGTGGCATACCAAACACTGCTGGATTTTTTAACCTCCATTCTGCCCTCTCTTGGATACCTTCTTATCTTATCCCATATTCCTAATGTCAGCTTCGATATCATTTATCCACTTTTTTCGTGGCATCGCTCTTACTCTCCTTGCAGGTCTCCAGTTCGTAATTTTTCTTGGTGTTTTTGTCTCACCTATTCTCTGTGCAAAGCAAGTTCATTTTCTACTGCTACTATGTCTACGTTGTTCGACGCCGATTCTCCATCACCTTCGAGCCTGACAATCATCTTTTGTCAAGTTTTATTGATCTTTGGATTGACTGCTGCCATTTTAGTTTAGGACGCCCTCTATTTCTGCACCCAATTGGTTGCTATTCTAAGACCTGCTTTGGTAATCTTTCGTCGTTCATCCGTTGTACATATTGATCTTCTTATTGTATCCATTTCAACACTCTCCATTTTTGTTTTGTATTTTTCTGTTACGCGACAAGTCTCTATTCCATACAACAGTGCGCTTTTCACCATTATTTCATATATGTTAAATTTTACATTATTTTTCCATCTCTCTGCTCTATAAAATACTGTAAGGACATAAAAAAATTTTTTTTGGCTTTAATATTTTTTTTTCAGTTCTTTACAGTCTGTTCCTGTCGTATCAAATGTGACACCCAAGTATACATACTCATTGCTTGGAGATATTTATCAATTGTCTAGTTCTAACTCACTTGATTCGTTTCCGATACATAAGTACTGTTTCTTGTCCACGTTCACTCTTAAACCCCATTTTTGGTATTCTTCCAATAACTTCTTTATCATTAGCTACAATTACTTGGTCGTCAGCAAACTGTAGTGTGTGTAGTAAATCGGTCTTTAAGTTGTATTCCCATACCGTGTACTTCACGTTTCCAGTTTTTTAGAGCTACTGCTATATATATTTTAAAAAGAGTTGCAGAGATGCAATATCCCTGCTTTTGTTACCAGGAATTATTTTAAAAGTCGATTTTCAATTTTAATTTTAGATTTTAATGCTTTATATAGTTTTTTATCGGTTTTATGTCGTACATATGTATGATTGATGTTAGTTTGCTCTAACAGTCGATAATTTTTCTACTGGAACGGTATCTTTTTGTAGGTTCACCAAGCTAACATGAGTCTCTAAATTTCTAGCACTACTTTGCTTAATTACTTGTTTAAAACAAAAACATTATCATCACAAGATCGCCTGCACGAGACCCACTTTGCTCTCCTTCTTCTTTTTGTTCATGACATTAATTCTCTATAAGATCCTACCGTATAATCAACGTTGAGTACTGGTTACTAAGACTCCTCTGTAAAGGCCGATTCATAAAGTCAGTTGAGGTTTAGTTGACGCCGAGAGTTCGGAGTTCAGTCAGTTTGGAGTTGGAGGTAGTGGGAGTTTACAATTTGACCCATTCATAAACTCAGTTGACTGCTTATTAATGATTGGTCCAATAATTCAAAATGGTAAAATGACACAAAACAGATCTTTGGATTCTACCTAACCTTAAAAAATTTCAGGTCAGGAATCTCTCCTTAGTCATTTTTTTTATAATAAGAACACACCAAAATTTTTAAAAACAACTACTTAATTCAAAATCCAAACAACTATAATGAAAACGGCCGCCGCACCCATAAATCATTCTGTGGCTGCAACAGCTGATGGTCAGGTGACTAAATGCTGTAGTTTTATTGGTAGATACCAACTGCTCTGAACTCCCAACATAAAATTTGGTTCCAACTTCTCTACTGAACCTCAACTGAACCTCAACTTACTTTATGAATGGAAATACATGTTTCAATAAGGTGATATTCAACTTTCGAACTCCGAACCTCAACTCCCAACCTCAACTGACTTTATGAATCATACTTAATTGTTGCAATCCAGCTTATTTCCTTTTTTATATCTTGAGGATATGAATACAATTTTTCTTTCATCGGGTACTGGATGTCTGTTATGCAATGATTAATAATAGATTTTCTAGTAGTTTCTCTGATCTATATTTGAGCATTTCAGCGTACATTTCCCCAGATCCGCTAGCTTTTCCGGGTTTAACCTTTCTATACTATTCTTTATCATTTATATATCTTCTACATCTCTTCTCGAAGAGGCTGACAGATATTTGGGTCTCGTTTACTGCAGCAGTCCCTTGTAGTGTTCTGTCCATTGTTCTAGTTTGATGATCTAAATGTTTACTTTTTCTTTTGTTGAGTTTTAATCATATTCTACTTAGCGTTTTTATTCCAAAATAAGGGCAAAATGGTTGAAATCATAACTCGAAAACTATTAGTCTCACAGAAAAAAGTTAATTAACATTTTTTAGGAAATTTCATTGTCTTCCTTTATTTCTGCAATCCACAGGAACCAAGCTATTTAAAAAACCTGAATTTAAGAGCCATTTTTCCAGGATGGCGGCGCGAACAGCCATTGCTTGAAGAGGCAAACTTACTGAGATATTAACGACCTTATAATCGTGCCAAGTTTCAAAACTTTTGGACTTATTGCAACCTCAAATTTAGTTTAGCAGTGTTATGCTGTGGTAGTTTTGGTAGTTTAGCTTAAAACATTTTTTGTAAATTGGTTGTGTAATACCCAGAGTTCATTACTCAGGAATTTTCTTCTGTTTGTAGATTTCTGTTATTAGAAATTAGTTTTTAATGTATATCAAATAAAAGAAAAAAAATGTCCAGGCCCCCCAAAGCGCTTTTTTTTAACAGAGTAAATTTTATTATAGACAATAAAGTACATTTTGAATTGAATTAATATTGAATATCATTTTACCGAGATTCCATTTAAAATGTGCTCGGTCCTTTAGTTTTGTGAAAGTTAATGCTTTCTATCGAATGATGATATCGCGATTTTATGTTATATTTTTATCTCCATTTTCCAATATTCCATCACGATCAAACCATAGAAAAGCTCAAAACGAATAGTAAATGGAGTAATTGATGCGTCATTGCGATAATAAATATATTTTAATATTATTACTTGTCTATACAAGTTTCTAAAATGATATACCCACCCAAGCGCGGATCTGGGCCAAATTTTTGGGGGGGTATAATGGTCGACGTATGTATATATGTATCATACGAGGATGGGATTAAAAGTTTCCGGCCTAGCCTATAGCAGGCCCGATTTGCTTTCTGTTCCAACGTGTTTGTGTAGCCTTGCTTGTGATCAGTATACGCTCGAAGTTTAAAGTGAGTGCGTCAAATAGTTTGTGTCCTGCTTATTTTGAAAGTTTATACAGTGTGTCAATTTTAAAAGATGGAAAAAAATCAGATAAGAGCCGTGATAAAATATTTTCATATCAAAGGGTTATCGCCGACGGAAATAAAAGCTGAACTAGATGCTACACTAGGGAAATCTGCTCCTTCCTATATCACAGTTAAAACCTGGGTATCGGACTTTAAACGTGGTCGTACCAGCACTGATGATGCTCCGCGTTCTGGCAGGCCAAAAACGGCAAACCAACCATTCACAAACTAATTCTAAAAGATCGCAGATTAAAACTGGAAGAGGTAGCTGAGGCTGTAGGCATATCAAAAGAGTGAGTTCACAGTATTTTATGTGAAGTTTTAGGTATAAGAAAGACATCCGCCCGATGGGTGCCGCGTTTGCTCACGCCAGATCAAAAGCTCGTGCGTCTTACCATTTCAGAGGAGAATTTGGCACTGTTTAGACGTGATTCAGAGGACTTTTTGCGTAGATTTATTACGGTTGATAAAACATGGGTTCATCATTATAACCCTGAAACTAAGCAACAGTCCAAACAATGGACGGCAAAGGACGAACCAGTTCCCAAGAAGGCAAAGGCAGTACCGTCTGCTGGAAAGGTCATGGCAACGGTCTTTTGGGACGCTAAAGGGATACTCCTTATAGATTATCTCGAAAAAGGAAGAACAATAAATTCAGAGTACTACAGCGACTTACTGGACCAGCTCAAACAGAATATAAGCGAAAAACGCCCTGGTTTGGCAAAAAAGAAAATTTTGTTTCATCAGGACAATGCACCTTGCCACAAGTCAGCTCTTGTAATGGCTAAAATCCATCAGCTAGGCTTTGAACTCTTAAACCATCCACCTTATTCGCCAGAACTAGCCCCGTCAGACTTTTATTTGTTTCCAAACCTAAAAAAATTTCTGGCTGGAAAAAAAAAATTCCTCAGATTTAGAAGTCATTGCAGCCACAAACGCCTATTTTGACGAGTTGGATAAATCAGACTTCAGTGATGGCATCAAATCAGTTGAACATGGTTGGGCCAAATGTGTTACCTTACAAGGGGACTATGTAGCAAAATAAATTATTATTTAGTCACTATGGTGTTGCGTTCTATGTTAGGCCGAAAACTTTTCATCCCACCCTCGTATTATTAAATTTTTTTCTAGGGGGGAGTTATGCGGTTAGCCCGATATTTATTAACGAAAAGTCCATAATATATTTTCTTTAAGGGGGTAATTACTATGTTAACTTAGAACAGAGATATGGGAGGAGTAGGATAGCTTTTCGACGAGTGCGCAGCCGACAGCGACACCATAAGGATCTGCCAGTCGGCCAAGAAAAAATCATTTACTTTTTTGCCTACTACAAGATTTCAAAGCAAAAAATACTTTTTAGTTATTAGAAGAATAATCTTAACACAGTCATTTTAGCTCATACATATAGCGTCAAACGGGGTGGATCAGGACAGCGGGGTCAATCGGGACAAAACCTGTTTTTTACTATTTAAATGGCCCCTGTATCTCCAGGTCAATGTTTTAGGTTCAATAATATTCAAAACTCATAGACGATATCTTAGTGAACGCGTTTCTGCAAGTCGCCTGCCAGTTCACTTTAGCTTTTTGAATGGAGCAGCACGCAAAAAAAACCAACAAAATTTTCGCGGTTTTTTGAAGTTTTATGAATAAACCTCGTTTTCTGGCTTATTTTTAAAGTTTTCTTTCCGGTTTTTTTTGTAAAATAATTTTTTAAACCTTCTCTGTCCCGATTGACTCCATTACAGGGGCTAATCGAGCCTTAACACTGAAAAAATGGGATGTCCCGATTTACCCCATATGCGGGCCCAATCGGGACACCCACTAAAAAAAAATATATAAAATCACCTGTCAAAGTGACAGATATGTGTGACACGTCATTTTAAAGCTCTAACGGTAAGCTATCATTTGGCGGTAGTTTAAAGTCTATAGCTTTTTTAAAAAACAATTTTGAAAAATATCTGAAAATCTTCCCGATCCACCCCGTTTGACGGTACTATACTATAGTAGTGTGAGCTATGGTGATCCTAATTTTTTCGGTTTCAAAAATGTTTATATATCTTTGCGTTTCAGATGATTTTGAAACTTTTTTGTCGTGCCGTCTGTCTGTCTGTCTGTCTGTATGTCTGTAACGACCAACGCGCATAACTTAAAAACCGCTTGACCGATTTTAATGAAATTTGGGACCTAGGCTGAATGAACCGGACCGAACCGAACCGAACCGAACCGAACCAAGCCAAATAAAAGGGTGGGGAAAGATTTCAAAAATTAGAGTTTATGTGAAAATATGGCGTGTGTAATATCATGTTTTTGTTTTTTTTAAGTCAAAACATGGCTTGTGGAGTATCAAACAAAAGGTAATTTAGAGATAATAAAATATATTTCAGTTTTTAGTTATATTAGCTCGCACGTACACTGTAACTATAGTACCTAGTGTGAGCTTAGGGGCCCATATATTGGCAGAGTATTTTTTAATCATAACAACATAAAGAACTATTCCATTGGCATGAATCAGTTTTGTGTATTAGACCACACAGCGTGGCCTAGTCTATTAAAACCATAGACATAGAACAAATATTAGATAGCGCCTCGACTACTGCGCAACGTTATGGTGAACGTCGGCGTCGTTATGGTGAACAAGCCTATAGGGTCAACAGATCACGAAAAATGCGTTGTTAGGCTTCAGAACGCGGTGACCTTACAAGTGTAGTATAAGCCACCACCCCTAGAGGTCGCCGTGGAAAATAAGTAGTGTCGCCCTGTCAAATATTGTCACAAATATATATGTAACAAATGGTGCCTCCACCATATATTTAAGACCCTCGTGACTGATGGAGTAAGGGGAATATGAAAATAGGTAGGAAGAATCCAAATGTATACATTTATTTTACATACATAAAAAAGGTTAACAAGAACAGAATGCCAAATTAAATAATGTAAAAAGGGGGCTGGATGCTGCTTGGAGAGAATGGACCTAAGGGCTATAGGAAATGGACCTTATCTTATAGGCCATAAATAGAGACCCTGTACATACATTTGAGACGGTCTCTAGCCATAAAGAGTAACAACGATAGTGGTGGTTTACTTAGGTATGTTTCGTATTTGTATCAGTGGTATACTGGGTTGATCACTTTGTATCAGGATACCGGTTTATTATCTAGTATCGGCTTTTATAGCAATGTTGGTTATTGCTAAGTTTTTATAGCAGATTGATTAGACTTTAAAATCTTTTATGACAATATCTTTAATTAAGATCAGTGGCTCCATATGATGTTTTAGCACGAGTTCAGTTCAATATCGCCGCCTTTCAAATCGTGCCGGTCAAAGTTGGCCTTGCTCAATCTGTAAAAAAATGGCGGAATTCAATTTTGTTCTATTTCCTCCAGTCTCATTTATTTTTCTATTTCTTTGAATAAAACCGAACGTCTGGTCATTACGGTAGGCATCCAGTCATCCATCGCATTTTTGTCGGGCGCATTATTTTCTTTTTTGGTGGTGAAGTTTTTAAAAGGTAGGCATTATATTACTTATATTAAAAGCGATAAAAGAACTTTACAAAGGGTCAAAATCTAAAATTAAAATTGGAAATCGACTTTTAAAAGAATTCCAGGTAACGAAAGGCTTAAGACAGGGATGTTGTATCTCTCCAACTCCTTTTAAAATATATATCGCAGTAGCTCTAAAAACCTGGAAACGTAAAGTACACGGCATGGGAATACAACTTAACGACCGATTTACCATATACACACTACAGTTTGCTGACGACCAAGTAATTGTAGCTAATGATAAAGAAGACATGGAGTATATGATGAGAAAGTTAACGGAAGAATACCAAAAGTGGGGGTTAACGGTGAACGTGGACAAGACACAGTACTAATGTATTGGAAACGAATCAAGTGAGTTAGAACTAGACAATGAACAAACAATATCTCCATGCAATGAGAATGTATACTTGGGTGTCACATTTGATAAGACAGAAACAGACTGTAAAGAACCAGAAAAAATAATAGTAAAAGCAAAAAAGGTAATTGGTTGTCTTAACAGTATTTTATGGAGCAGAGAGATAAAAAAGAA
Source organism: Aspidapion aeneum (assembly GCA_963576565.1). Lineage (NCBI taxonomy): Eukaryota > Metazoa > Arthropoda > Insecta > Coleoptera > Brentidae > Aspidapion > Aspidapion aeneum. The sequence continues at coordinate 39,832,818 of OY755046.1, read as the reverse complement.
TGTAAAATTTAACATATATGAAACAATGGTGAAAAGCACGCTGCTGTATGGAATAGAGACTTGTCGCGTAACAGAACAATACAAAGCAAAAATGGAAAGTGTCGAAATGGATGCAATAAGAAGATCAATGAGAATATCTAGAACAGATCATATAAGAAATGAGATCATAAAAGAAGGAATGGGAATCGAGGGAAGCATAACGGATGACATCAATAAAAGACAACTGACATGGTACGGCCATGTACAACAGATGAACGACGAAATATTACCAAAGCAGGTCCTAGAATGGCAACCAATAGGGCGCAGAAAAAGAGAGCGTCGTAAACTGGAATGACAACAGTCAATCCAAAGATCAATGAGTCAAAAAAACCTGACGGAAGATGATTGTCAGGATCGAAGGAGGTGGAGAATAGGCGTCGGACAACGTAGAAAAACGTTCTAAACCGAGATAGTAGTAGTATTATATTACTTATATACACTTTTTAAAAGACATAACCAAAAATACGAACTATGCTGACTGCTGATGACACAAATATAGTTTTGCCAATATCAAAAAACGACGAAGTGTTGACGAAAAATGTTCAGAGGTACTTACAAAAATAAAGGGCTGGTTGGAAACCAATCAGTTGCTACTAAACGACGAAAAAACTAAGATTATAATTATATCAAACCAATGCCTTACTCACAGCGACACACAGTATCGAATTTCTCATAAATGTTAAATTTCTCTAAGTAATAATAAATCTAACAGTCCGCGGATATATATCAAGTGATATATATCACGATATATATTACGATATATACATAGCTTGATATATATCCGATATATTCAATAATTTTACTTATTAAACTAAACCACCAGTATTTACTAAAGGGTCTACAGTGCTAAGTGTTACAATCCTAGGTTTAAAAGTCTACATTTTGGTTGAAGGTTTAACTTATTTTTCCCGTGAATGTAATAGTTTTAAATATTTATATAAGTTGTTCATAAATACCTTGGGATATGGATCATCTTTTTTCGTTGTAACAAAGACATTATTTCCACACAAAGGTTATAAATAAATAAAAATAATAAAATATTTTGGTTTAACAATGGTAGCCATATTTAAACCTCCAAACGTCACTAGGAAATGTCGAATAAATACGGTGTAAGTCAGTTTCAGCTGTCCGCTATATTTTACATGTTAATTTTTTAGACAAGTTAGCGACGATTAGACCGATGGTCGATTGTCTTAGCGAATGTGTAATTGGAAAGGGATTCTAATATATCTTGTGTATTTTACAGTATTTAAATATTGATACGTATTTAATACGGTAATGCATCTACAGATATATTTTTAAGTTATTTATATATTATTTAGCTTTGAATATTTTGGATGTAAGTTTTTTTGTCAATCATGGATTATTTCTATTGTTTTTCGAACTTTAAACCACCCCTCAAGGGTGGTACTAAAATTTGTGACTATTTTTAACGGGAATCCTACGACTACACGGACTAAGTTTCCAAAAAATGACATTTGCTTACAACATTTTTATGTGGTTTTTCTTTATTTCTAAAGTTAATTTGAATTTATATGAGATGAAACTCACTGAGAAATGCTTACTATCATATTGCACATTAGGGTGAACCTAATCTTTGCAGTTATTTGACCTGCGAGTATTAAAAAAATACACTTAAACCGGTCGGTATCAAGTCTATAGACTTGATACTTAAACCCGGTCTACAATGCTAAGTCTTAAGGTCTTAGTAAATACTGGTGAACATGTTTTCTACCATTCTAAATATCAGAAAATTTGTCAGTACCCCCTGTACAAAAGTATAAGCATCTGTAAAGGTGTAGTATCGATCGATTCGGCTGCCGCATAGGCATCGCGGAGCTGAATGGGAATCCCCTGTGTCACATCTGGTAGATCCCCGACGCGACGATTTCTTTTGTTTTCTATTTTCTCAGGTTAGAGCAGTTACTGTGTTTTCCATCTGTGTGTACTTTTGATTTATTAGGAAGTAGTGATTTTTATTTAATATGCCAAAACCAAAGCATTCAGTTTGATAATGATATATATCAGATATATATCCGATATATATCATGTGATATGATATTTATATAAATATCATGATATTTTCGAACCCTGAAATCTAAACAATTTTGAATACATACAAGGTCTATGGTTAAAACTAAGTAAAGCAAGTTATGCCATAATAGTAATGGCTAAGGTTGTAAACTTTAATAAAAAGGGACTAATAACCATATACCATGGAATGTAGTCTCATTTCAAATATGGTATAATTTTCTGGGGAAATAGTAGTCACGTTAACAAGGTTTTCATCCAACAAAAAAAGGGTTATGCGTTTTTTGTTAAATCCTTGGTTAAATATGAAGTTTGGTGTATAAAATAAATTTCTAACAATCTATGGCATATATATCTATAAATGTGTAATTTACTTAAAAAGAACCATGGCAAAGTTTATTCATTCAAGACCAAATTACAATCACGACACTAGATTAAAAATACTTTGCCACTATATGGGCCCCTAAGCTCACACCGGAATGGGACAACTGGGCGCCGCCAACTCGGCGCCGCCAACTGGGCGCCGGCCAACTCGGCGCCGGACTAAAATTTTTTTTTTGATAAAATGTGTGGATGAAAAATAAAATATATTATTTATATAATAACATCTTTAAAAAATCCTTTACGCAATTTTTTACAAGCTTTTATATTTAGCTTCAGATGTTCTGTCTAACTAACTAACTATCTATCAAATCTTGTGAAGCGTTTTTGACACACTTCCCAATATCCGATTTGGATGAAATTTGGTACACACGTAGTGGTCCCATGACAATACAACACTAAGAAAAAAATATCCTCCCACCCCTACCCCCCCTTCTATAGAAAAATGTGTTTTTGAAACACTTCCCGTTATCCGATTTGGATAAAATTTGGTATACACATAGTGGTCCGATGATAATACAACAATAAGAAAAAAATATCCTCCCACCCCCTTCCATAGAAAAATTTGTTTTTGACACACATCCCGTTATCCGATTTAGATGAAATTTGGTATACATATAGTGATCCGATGACAATACAATATTAAGAAAAAAATATCCTCCCACCCCTACCCCCACCCCCTTTCATAGAAAAATGTTTTTGACACACTTCCCATTATCCGATTTGGATGAAATTTGGTATTCACATAGTGGTCCGATGACAATACAACAATAAAAAAAAAATCCTACCACTCCTACCCCCACCCTCATCTATAGAAAAATGCGTTTTTGACACACTTCCCATAATCCGATTTGGATGAAATTTGGTATACATATAGTGATTCGATGACAATACAATATTAATAAAAAAATATCCTCCCACCTCTACCCCCACCCCCTTTCATAGAAAAATGTTTTTGACACACTTCCCATTATCCGATTTGGATGAAATTTGGTATTCACATAGTGGTCCGATCACAATACAACATTAAAAAAAAATATCCTCCCACCTCTACCACCACCCTTCCATAGAAAATGCGTTTTTGACACCCTTCCCATTATCCGATTTGGATGAAATTTGGTATACATATAGTGATCCGATGACAATACAATATTTAAAAAAAATATCCTCCCACCTCTACCCCCACCCCCTTTCATGGAAAAATGAGTTTTTGACACACTTCCCATTATCCGATTTGGATGAAATTTGGTATACATATAGTGATCCGATGACAATACAATATTAAAAAAATATCCTCCCACCCCTACCCCCACCCCTTCTATAGAAAAATGTGTTTTTGAAACACTTCCCGTTATCCGATTTGGATAAAATTTGGTATACACATAGTAATAAAATTTGGTATACACATAGTGGTCCGATGATAATACAACAATAAGAAAAAAATATCCTCCCACCCATACTCCCACCCCCTTCCATAGAAAAATTTGTTTTTGACACACATCGCGTTATCCGATTTGGATGTATAAAAGATCTACAGAGTGGGTAAATTTTTTTTAAAATAAATTCGTGGCTAAGCGGGTATAGAAAGATTTTGTTTCTCTTGTATTTTCCGTGGGCAACTCGAAAGCTGTAAACCGACAGGGGTCCACGATCTAATGATGTAATCTTGGACCTCCGTAAGTGGACAGCTTTCGAGCTGCCTACGGAAAAAGACAACAGAAACAAAACCTTTCTACACCCGCTTAGCCACGAACAATTTTTGTTTTCTTCATTCACGAGTACTAATAAAAAATTTAATTTTTGTCATTTCTGAACTAACGAAATACTTTTGAATCTTAATAATTTTTAAAAAACATGGTACCTACCTACTATTTTTTTAAAAGCTTTGTATAATTTTTTTTTAAATTACCCACTTATTGTTCTCAAAAAAATGCAATATTCTGTCTCATAAAACATTTTCGTATAATTTCAAAAACAATTATTAATAAATAAAAAAGTCCGCCATTTTGGATCCGCCATTTTGTTTTTTTAAAGTTTGAGTTAAAAATTGTGTTAAATGACCTCAAGCAATGTAATATTTCAAGTTTGAGACAAATCGGTTGGTAAATAAAAAAATCCGCCATTTTGGATCCGCCATTTTGATTGTTGGATCCGCCATTGTTGTAATAAAAAACGTAAATTGTAGTATTACCAGGTTACCAAACACTACAACTACCAAGATTCAACAGTTGACTTAATGGATTTAACTTTACTTAACAAAAACAAATTTCAAATAAATTAGTAAAAGAAATTGAAATTTTGACGATGTTATTACGATAAGATATCCGTATCAATTAAATATCACTATTTGCAAGAATCAATCTAGCAGAAAAATGCAGAAGTAAATAAATAGAGTTTATTCTAGATTATAATGAAATCGCTGATCGTGAGTTATTTGGAAACTCATTTTTCTATTGGGGGAAGGAGAGGGTGGGGGTAGAGTTAGAAATATATTTTTTGTTTGGGCTGTGTTGCTATCGGACCTTTATGCATATACCAAATTTTATAAAAGTCATTTGAAGTGAAGTGTGTCAAAAACGCATTTTTTATGGAAGGGGGTGGAGGGTAGGGGTGGGAGGACATTTTTTCATTATTGTTGTATTGTTATCGGACCACTATATGTATACCAAATTTCATCCAAATCGGATAATGGGAAGTGTGTCAAAAACGCATTTTTCCATAGATGAGGGTGGGGGTAGGAGTGGTAGGATTTTTTTTTTCAATGTTGTATTGTCATCGGACCACTATATGTATACCAAATTTCATCCAAATCGGATAATGGGAAGGGTGTCAAAAACGCATTTTCTATGGAAGGGGGTGGGGGTAGGGGTGGGAGGATATTTTTTTCTTAATGTTGTATTGTCATTGGACCACTACGTGTGTATCAAATTTCATCCAAATCGGATAATGGGAAGGGTGTCAAAAACGCATTTTCTATGGAAGGGGGTGGGGGTAGGGGTGGGAGGATATTTTTTTTTAATGTTGTATTGTCATCGGACCACTATGTGAATACCAAATTTCATCCAAATCGGATAATGGGAAGTGTGTCAAAAACTCATTTTTCTATGAAAGGGGGTGGGGGTAAAGGTGGGAGGATATTTTTTCTTATTATTGTATTGTCATCGGATCACTATATGTATACCAAATTTCATCCAAATCGGATAATGGAAAGGGTGTCAAAAACGCATTTGTCAATAGATGAGGGTGGGGGTAGGAGTGGTAGGATTTTTTTTTCAATGTTGTATTGTGATCGGACCACTATATGTATACCAAATTTCATCCAAATCGGATAATGGGAAGGGTGTCAAAAACGCATTTTCTATGGAAGGGGTGGGGGTAGGGTGGGAAGATATTTTTTTCTTAATGTTGTATTGTCATGGGACCACTACGTGTGTCAAAAACGCTTCACAAGATTTGATAGATAGTTAGTTAGACAGAACATCTGAAGCTAAATAAAAGCTTGTAAAAAATATTGCGTAAAGGATTTTTTAAAGATGTTTTTATATAAATAATATATTTTATTTTTCATCTACACATTTTATCAAAAAAAAAATTTTTAGTCCGGCGCCGAGTTGGCCGGCGCCCAGTTGGCGGCGCCGAGTTGGCCCGGCGCCCAGTTGGCCCGACGCCCAGTTGGCGGCGCCGAGTTGGCGGCGCCCAGTTGTTCTAGACCGGCTCACACTAGGTACTCGTAGTTTATGTGTACGTGTGAGCTTATATAACTAAAAACTGAAATATATTTTATTCAACTCCAGACTAAATTACCTTTCGTTTGATACCACACAGCCATGTTTTGACTTAAACTTAAATTTTTGAAATCTACCCCCACCCTTATAAAAAACAAAAATTAAAATGTATTTTGTTTCACTCCGAACTCAATTACCTTTCATTTAATATCACACACGCCATATTTTTACGTAAACTCTAATTTTTGAAATCCACCCCCACTTTTTTTTTAACAAAAATGTATTTTGTTTAACTCCACACTTAATTACCTTTTGTTTAATATCACACACGCCATATTTTCACATAAACTCTAATTTTTGAAGTCTACCCCCACCCTTTTATTTGGCTTGTGTTGATTTTGTTCATTTTTAAATGGGACTATCTCGACCCAAGGCCCAGCCTAGGTACCAAATTTCATTGAAATCGTGTAAGCGGTTATTGAGTTATGCGCGTTGGTCGTTGGTCGTTACAGACAGACATACAGACAGACGGCGCGACAAAAAAGTTTCAAAATCATCTGAAACGCAAAGATATATAAAAAAAATTTAAATCGGAGCAACTATGTGTGAGCTAAAATATAAAATATAAAAATTCCTAACTATCCTTGTCATTGATTAATAATCTACCGATAAATGCCCGGACTACGCATCAAGTACATTTTTTAATAAACTTCCACAGCAAATTCAGGAAATTGAAAGCTTGAAAACCTTTAAAAAGCTTGTTTTCAGTTTATATGCAAATTGAGCCTTACTCAATTGAAGAATTTTTGAGAAACTAGGAACTAGGTACACATTTCTATTTTAAAAATATTTTAGTTTATTATGGGTCACTCTCGTGTGTTATTTATACTTATGATTTTATGTGATGTACGTAGTTCTTACGTATATAATGGCTTTAATTACAAAATAATTTATCAGATGTATCTTTAAAGAAGAAACAAGCTATTTTAGATATATAACATTTTATTTTGTTATTGGTATGTCTTTGAGTCTTTGGTATGTGTTTTCCTTTTTAAATTTTTAAACGTGTCTTTTTATGTAATAATATGTAATAATAATAAACTAACTGCTTAAACTTTAGATGGGTTATAAATGAAATAAAACAAATTTAGAAAAAAAATATGTTTAGTTTATGATAAGTGATGTTTACTTTTAACAAAGAAAAACTAGAGTTTTTCTGTGCTTTGCCCCTAAATATAATAAAGATATATTTAAAAGAAATTACGCATTATTAGACATACCATAAATATACAGTTTGAAATTGTTTATTTAATATGGCGAATAAATTATTATCTATCTATATATTTACCTAAAAATGTAAGCAACTAAAATTTCAGAACAGAGGGCTTTGCCTCCGCTCAGTTGTTGTAAGCAAAGTTCAGTCAAAGAACATATTTCAGTGATTCATCATTTATTAATGAATGGACTATAGGCTACCAGCAGTGACGTCTCCTTATGTAAAAATGGACGCCCATAATATCTCAACGTTAGCGCAGGGAGTAAGGGTAATCTATTCCCCTCCCAAACCTTCCATATCTCTGCGTTAACTCCCCTTGTTAAGCCCACTTAAGAAATTAATATTATTAATTTAGTTGCCTTATTATTTATAGCAGAATACGATTAAATAACTAAGCAAGTCGTGAGTAATTAATAACAGTTTTATTAATGTAAAATAGCGTTATAAAACAATACGACGTTTACGCGATCTGTCAGAAGAGCTGTTCGAAAACGACTGTGGCAATATCCTAAACTAAACAAAACCATATACATATGAGTTAAACACTAATGCCTATTTCTACTCATATAAGTATTACCTATATAGTCATGATAAACACAGAAGTGTCATTATCTCTAACATTATTTGTGTTATGGTTGTATTATGTTGACTTTGTCAGGGACTTGAGAAACAGTCAAAAACACGAAAAGAAAAAAAAACTTGTCAAAAACATAAGACTTTAAAACACCGACTTAAAAGCCCGACAAATATACTAAAGAAATAATGGGATCTTCATAAGCTAAACAGAAATGCTATACAGGATCTTACAAAACCTAACACATGTTAATAAATTTGGTGTTAAAGGGCGCTGTTTCTTTTTTTAATATGTATTAAATCATAAAATCATAACTGCCACCCTAAAGTTTTAACATTAATACATGCAGGTTCATAAATGGAAATTTACACCATTTTAATTTTTTTCAAATTAAATTTTGTTATTAAATACAGCGGCCTTACACACCCCAAAGTGCCAAATTTAATATATCGGTTTATAAATGCAAAAATCCGCCACTTTTATTATTATCAAGTTTAATTCAAACATAAAAATCAACGACATTGAACACCACAAACTTGGTTCATATGTAAATAAGGAAGTCCGCCATTTTGGATCCGCCATTTTGATTTTTTTTGTAATATTTTTTTTAAATTGCATTGTTACCGGAATTGTTAAAATGCGAACTGAAACTACGGCGGCCGGCGCCGAGTTGTCACGGCAACAAGTTGTCCCATTCCCCCTGGTCACTATGCAAAACGCATGGGCGCACCCAGGGGCGGCCTCGGGGCCCGCACCCCGTCCAAATCTAAGATTTTTTTAGATATTTTCCACATATTTCATAAATAAAAAGATAAAGTCGCATCATATACGACATCATGAGGCGTCGGGTCCCCTGCAAAAGTCTTGGGCCCCTCCAAGACATAATTCTGGGTGCGCTACTGCAAAACGCAAATAATCCCCCCCCAAATAAAAAATTTGATCCGCCCCTGCCAAAATGCGCTAATCTGTGAAAATAATAAAAAATAAATTGATCCATGACAGATCTGATATCTTCTAGCTAGCCTATTAGCACACTTCTAGTAAAGCCATGAAACATCAGCGTTGAGTTTTTTGTAAATATCTCAGAAACTAAAGCTCTTACAAAGTTTTTCGTTATAACAAAAATTATTGAGCAAAATGCAGTCTACTATATTCCGAAAACCGCATAAAGATACGACACTTCAAAAAAAGTTTGCATTTTCTAAATTTTTTAATTGTCAAAAAACTGTCATTAGCATTAATGGATTTTGACCAAAATCTAATCAGCTCGTTAGAGTGTTGCACAATATTTTACCTGTAAATTTTATGAAAATCAGTTCAGCGGTTTAGGAGCTAGGTCAAAATACACCCAAAGAACACATTTTCCGCGTTATCTCAAAAACATTTTTTTCGGATATTTAGGTACATATATTTTTAAAAAATCAGTTCCTACAGATGCATTTTGAGAAAATAAGTTTTCTAGATTTATTATATAATTTTTTTAACAAAAAAGTTTCACGGGCAAGACCTCAGAGGTAAAGGTAGCTACGGGGACGCCTTTCTGCCTCATTAGGCTTCATTCAGCCCGAGCATAACCATAAAATGGAAGGAGATGAAATGATGATGTGGGTAACTGAAAAAGAAATATGATATATGGTGTTTACTAAGGAGAGACCAACTGTCAATTTGCAGCTTCGGTCAGGGTTGCCTCGGTTTTGAGGCTAATTTTGACGTCGCGACGGAGACAGATATAATCTGCTCCCAGAAAACAGTTTTGTAACAGTAATTTTTTTGTGTACACAGGTGGATGAAACTGGAAGATAAATATTACAGTAGTCAAAAGTTCGTTTGAAATCCTACATTTTACAACTTTATAAATCCTAGCAACTTTTTTCCAGGAACTCAAGTTTTTACTTAGTATGATCCATTCAATTAATTTTGTGGGCTATACAGGGTGTTATTGAATAAGATGCTAATATTAAAGAAGGCAATTCTTGGGTCCAGTAGCGGATCCAAAATATCGAGGGGGGAGCGAGGGGTGGCTCGGTATTTCCGTTTGGTGTACAGGTTAGGGGAAATACCAGAAAATACTTGGGAAGGACTGGAAAATATACTGAGAAATACCGGGAAGTGCTTGGGAAATACTAGGAAATACCAATGAAATTTGAGGAAATACTGGGAAATACCAGGAAATACTGTAGGTATTTCCTTTTGATGTACAAAAATCGGCGATCGAGCCACCCCTCGGGAGGGAGGGGCTAAGGAGGAAGCAAAAACCAGAATATATTTTTTCCATGTTGTTTTTATTAAGACTAGGTCTCAAATAAAAATTGACAGGCATAGGAAATGCACAACAAGCGAAAATTTTTGAAATACTAAGTAATTTTTCTCAAAAAATTTTTCAAAAGTTATGTTGCGGGTAAATTTTGTTAATTAATGCAGTGGAATTTTTTCCCTCAAGCTAAAAAAGTTTAATGTCTGCAACCTGGATCCGCCACTGCGTGGGTCCATATTGAGGAAAACAACTTAATGCCCACTAAGCACAAAGTAGTAAAAAACGTTAAATAAATGTTGAAAAAAAAATGTTTTTTTTTCTAACACAAATTTGTGTTAAAATTAAGTCAACTTTTGACATTAAAAAAACATGTAGAAAATCCTAACGAAAATTTCATGTAAAAGCATTACCAAAAATATATTTCTTAATAACGTTAAGACACCAGCATTAAAAAAACCATAATTTCACTAACATTAAAAATAATACCATCAATATATGGTTATTTTTATAATGTTTTTCCTAGATCTCATTTCTAACGTTGAATTTAAGATATATGAAGCTAATAAATGTTTTGTTTTTTAAACATTAAAAAAAATGATACTATAGAGGGCGCTGCCGCATAGTTCCACTACCAGAATGGGTCATCGCCATTTTTAGTACAATGAATAGAGGAGTTTTACCCTACAAAAGGTCCGGTAGTTCTGAATTTTGGATATGTTATTAAGGTCGAAAGGGTAGTTAAAAATCTGAGTTTTCGTCACCCCCACCCCTGTGCTTCCTCCGCCATCTTGAAAAAACCATAAAAAATTGGCACTTTTTGTAGTTTTTTGCCTGTAACTTCGTTCCAGTACACTAAATCGCAAAAAGAGTTATATGAAATAATTATCTACAATTGGGTGGTAGCGTGGTTGTTCTGCGAGCAGTAGTAACGGAGCTAGATAATTTCCAAAAATGACTAAAATCACGAGCTTGGGCAAATTTTCAGACTTTTTCTACTTTAGACGGCATAAGCTCCGAAATACTTTGTTCTAGGGTAAAAGTTCTAAGAACATATCTTGTAGAGAATTTTATCAGCTTCAAAATCCATTCTTTAAATGTATTTTTAAATATTGTAATGGAGTCGGAGTAACTTTTAACTTAAAGTTAGTAAGTTAGAAAATAATAATTTTTTTAAATTTAGTGTTTTAAACGGCACGTTTTTTATTTATTTTTATTTTTTTGTTTTAATTTAGTGACGCACAAAAAGGTAAGAGAGCTTAGGGGTCAAATACCTCCTTAAACTAACCACCTCTTCAAAAACCCCCCCAGACCCCCCAAAATCTAACATATTTAGGTTTTCTCAAATTTTCTCAAAAAATACGCTTCTAAGAGAAAAATGTGTAATATACTTTATTGCAGACAATGAAATTTTCTTTTAAAAAAGGTACAACTCGATGGGGATCAACTATTTATAAACTCTTCAGCGGCGTCCGTTAATTGAAGAAAGTCGGATTGGTTTCAGGGTTATAAATTCAGAGGCGCCCGTAAATTTAACCAATTTTAAAAAATCACAAATTAAAATATTTTTGTTACAAGTTTTATCTAATTTTTTCAAAAACTAAGCCTAATTTGTGTATAACTCGATGGGGTTTGACTTCGACGAACCCGCCAGCGACGTCCGTAAATGGGGGCCATTTAATTAATTTTTTTTAAAAATATGTTTTGCACAGGTTTTATTTGATTTTCTGAAAACCATGCCCTTTATCAAAAAAATTGTTTTTTACTTCGTTTTAGATAATAAAATTTCCTTTTAAACGTTGTGTAACATGGTAAAAAATATTTCATATTTACCGCTCCAGTGGTGTGCTTAGTTTAAAACAATTTTTTTTAAATCACCATTAAAATTAATTCTGTTACATATTTTATTCGATTTTCTTAAAAACCAAGCTCTTTATCAAAAAATGTGTTTTATACTTTATTGTAGATAATAAAATTTCCTTTTAAATGGTGTATAACAAAGTCGGATTGGTTTCATGGTAATAACTTCACAGGCGCCCGTAAATTAAACCAATTTTAAAAAAATTGTTTTAAATTAAGCACACCACTGGAGCGGTAAATATGAAATATTTTTTACCATTTTACACAACGTTTAAAAGGAAATTTTATTATCTACAATGGAGTAAAAAACAATTTTTTTGATAAAAGGTATGGTTTTCCGAAAATCAAATAAAACCTGTGCAAAACATAATTTTTTAAAAAATTAATTAAAGGGCTCCCATTTACGGACGTCGCTGGCGGGTTCGTTATAAGTCAAACCCCATCGAGTTATACACCGTTGAAAAGAGAATTTTACTGTCAATAAAGTCCATTATAACATTTTTCTAAATTAGGCTTAGTTTTTGAAAAAATTAGATAAAACTTGTAACAAAAATATTTTAATTTGTGATTTTTTAAAATTGGTTAAATTTACGGGCGCCTCTGAATTCATAACCATGAAACCAATCCGACTTTCTTGTACAGCATTTTAAGGAAAATTTTATTTGCTACAATAGTGTATAACACATTTTGTCCTATAAACCATGGTTTAAAAAAAAATCGAATAAATCATGGAAAAAACATGGATATTTTTTTACTTGTTTAAATTACTTCAATTAACGGACGCCGCTGAAGAGTTTATAAATAGTTGACCCTCATCGAGTTATACCTCCTTCAAAAGGAAATTTCATTGTGTACAATAAAGTATATTACACATTTTTTTCTAGAGGCGCATTTTTTGAGAAAATTTGAGAAAACCTAAATATGTTAGATTTTGGGGGGTCTGGGGGGGTTTTTGAAGAGGTGGTTAGTTTAAGGAGGTGTTTGACCCCTAAGCTCTCTTACCTTTTTGTACGTCACTAAATTTACACAAAAAAATAAAAATAAATAAAAAACGTGCCGTTTACAGCAATAAATTTTAAAAAATGATTATTTTCTAATTTAGTTACTTTAAGTTAAAAGTTACTCCCACTCCATTACAATATTTAAAAATACATCTAAAGAATGGATTTTGTAGCTGATAAAATTCTCTACAAGATATGTTCTTAGAACTTTTACCCTAGATCTGAAAATTGCCCAAGCACGTGATTTTAGTCATTTTTGGAAATTACCTAGCTCCGTTACTACTGCTCGCAGAACAACCATAGTACCAATTGTAGATAATTATATCCTCTAAAAAATTTCGTATAACTCTTTTTGCGATTTAGTGTACTGGAACGAAATTAAAGGCAAAAAAACCAAAAAAAGTGCCAATTTTTGATGGGTTTTTCAAGATGGCGGAGGGAGCACAGGGGTGGGGGTGACGAAAACTCAGATTTTTAACTATCCTCCTGAGCTTAACAACATATCCAAAATTCAGAACTACCGGACCTCGTAGCGAGGCACTTACTACAAAATTATTGTTTACATAGAATTTAAAATTTTATTTTCAGAAGTTACGGATCCAAATTTCCTTTACTGAGTGTCGAGTTCATGAAAACCTTGCTGTCCTGCGTTTCCTAAATAGAATAATTTTATTTACGTTATTTATGTTACCTTATCTTTAGAGATATTTGAAAAAATATATTTTTTCATTGTTAAAAAAACATTTATTTTTCAATGTTTCACTGTTAAAAATCAACATTTTTTTAACGTTCGAAAAACACTTTAAAAAAACGTTATAAAAACATAAGATTATTTTTCTAACGTCAGAAAACGGGATATTAAGCTTCTTTTTCACTATGAATATGACGTTAGAACTAACATCCAACCTAAGGTTATGTTTTTAAATTATACAATATTTTGACATTATTAAAATGTTTTTGTGTTTAGTGGGTGTGAACATATATTTGGGGGCACGGCAGTGCCCCGTCAAGTTCGCGAACATTTCTTTACCACCTTTTCTTGAAGGAGTTCAGCCCATATTTTACCTCTCTATAACCAAGCGCGGATTTGAGGGGGGAAACGTGGTAATTATCCATAAACAAAATAATTTTTTGCTAATGCTTAAAGGGAAAACTGGAGAATTGCCCCCTCTTGAAAGAAAAATTATATTACAAATAATTTTTTTCTCGACTATTACCCCCTCCTAGATTTTCATCCAGATCCGCGCTTGTCTAACTCTACTTCGGAATGAGCTACAAAGCTCAAACTTTGCAGAGTCGTTGACCTCGATAGATCTAACAATTTCTTCATGTTTCACCGACTTTAATCAAGCAGTAAAATAGTTACGAATATTTGAAAAACATCGAATTTTTCCACTCACTGACTCAGTCACTCACTCATGTATATATCATCAAAATTGCTAGCTGGCTGAAATTTGGCAGACTGATAGGAATTATGGAAAAAGCTTTGGAAAATTTTTTAATTTACTCTCCGCCTTTATACATGTAAAGTTATATAGAATTAACATTGCACTCTTCAAGAAACCACCCCTATACATGTAAAGTTATGTAAATTTGCTTCTAAAAATACTAGAGGGCTGAGATTTGGCAGACTCACAGAAATTATGGACTGGTTTTTAAAAATTAACCCCCCCCCTCCCCCCGTAAAAAGGATCAAAATCAAACTAGAGCCCTGTTTTTTAATACACATTTAAAAATTAAATATTCTCACTAAATTGGAAATGTTTATTTAGGCACAGTGCTACAATCACATAAACTACTTTGGCTGTAATAGCAAAGTTTAAATAAATATTTCCACATTAGTGAGAACCTTCCATTTTGAAATGTGTGTTGACAAATGTTTTTGTTGATATCATATTCGTCTTAACTTTTGAAATACAGGGTGTTGTTTGGTGTGTTTAAAAAATCTCATTTCTAGATATTTTTGGATTTGTGGTAGGTCAGTGGTAAAAGTCTTCTGGTTGCGTAATTATTGTTTGTTTTTGTTTTCGTGTGTTTTCAAAACGGAAATAAATACCGTCAATTATATAACTAATTAACTGTGCAAATTTAAATACGTACAAATATAAACTTTGATTGCAAATAAAATATTTAGGGCCACATAGACCGGACCTAAAAATTAACCAAAATTTTAGTACAAATAGAATGTATCAAAGTAGATTGCACAGAACCTTAGCTATGTGTTCAATTGAAAGAAAATTATTTACTACGGACAATTTGAATAAACTTATCATTGAGCACTTTGCGCATGTAAAAGAAAGGCGAATGGACTATCTATAAACAAATAAACCAAAAACTACTGCCTGTTTGGAAAACGGTAAAATAAAGTTATTTAAAATAAGTTTTTTATCTCATGTTTCATGCAATTTAAATTTCTGCCCCCTCAATTTATAACGTCAACAGCCGCCATTGATCGTAAATTGACTTTTTAAGAGATTTTCGCTGGTGCCGTCCTAATTCCAACTGTAGCAGGCTCCTGGGTTATTAATCCTGACTCTTCGGTTGTTGGCTCCTGGACTACACCTGTTTATATTCTCGATGTACAAGGTCAGCTTCTGTTTTTGTGTGCAACGCTGAAAAAAAACTGCGCGGCTTTTATTTTTGTTTTTTACGACGCGAACCTGGTATCTTCTGCATGTGAAGCCGACGGCCATACCACTGGAGTACACTGCCGCACGTCTGCTTGTGTAGTGGTCTTTCTTCCGATATATCGCTGCTATGCTGGCAGCATATATTTGACCGGACTGCCTCGATCACGGCGTCTCGCGAGCTTGTTGGTTCGAGTTCCGTTTTACACATGGTTGTATTGTTATGTATAAAAAGCTATTTTTCTTCGCAAAAACTTGACAAAAAACTGGGCGATTGATCCTTGGATGGATAGAAAAGTCCCAGTATAAAAAATCATAAAACAAATTATTTTACGGAGATCTGCTCTAGCATGGAGCGATTTCTGAGCACTTGAGAGCAGTGTTGCTCGAAAATGGTATTAGTTTGATGGCTATTTAAATGTGCATTTTATTACAAGACCCACATGCGGAACTTTTTCCCATATCTGAAAACAATAGCCACGCAGCTTAGTGTTTTCCGTAATGGAAAACTCAATTTTACATTGGAAATTGTCAGTATGGGAAAATGTTGTTTTCCCCGTGCCATAACTCGTGCTGTCGTAATTAAAAACCAATTAGAAATATAATTAGACTTTTTTTAAAGTTAACGGAGTATAATTATGTAAAAAAAGTCACCAGCAAACATAGAATTTATAACAAAAATTTTTTTAGGGCTAAACGGGTATAGAAAGATTTTGTTTCTCTTGTATTTTTCCGTGGGCAGCTCGAAAGCTGTACACCCACGTGGGTCTAAGATCTAATGGACACCTATTCAGTGTTGACAGTTAACTGTTTCGTCCTTAAGGGAATCTTCAGAACACTGCATGGTCAATGTGACACCTTTGTAAAGCTAGAGAGAGGGTATATACATCTTATCGTATGATATTGATAAAAGAAATGATAAATATTGCCTGCGATACCGTATGCTTTTCAAAGAAGTGGAGATATCTACCGAGTACAAAAAAGCTATCAGAGTAAAAACAAAAGGAAGGCAGATGAAACGAAAAACAGTACCCATGATCGTGACATAATTTTTCCCTCAGGTCGTGTTAATGAATATTGCATTTTTACCGCCTTCGCGACGTTTTATGTCGAGTCAGCGGAGTATAAGCCAAAAATACTACAAACATAAAGTTTAGTACCCGTGGGCAGCTCGAAAGCTGTACACCCACGTGGGTCCAAGATCTAATGGACACCTATTAATTGATGACAGTTAACTGTTTCGTCCTTAAGGGACTCTTGTGAACACTGCATAGTCAATGTGACACCTTTGAAAAGCATCTTACGATATTGGTAAGAGAAATGATAAATATTGCCTGCGATACCGTATGCTTTTCAAAGAAGTGGCGACATCTACCGAATCAAAAAGAAACTATAAGAGTAAAAATAAAAGGCAGTACCATCCACAAGAAAAGTACCCATGCCCGTGACATAAATTGTCCCTCAGGTCGGGTCAATGCATATTGCATTTTTAGCGCCTTCGCGACGTTTTATGTCGAGTCAGCGGAGTAGAAGCCAGAAATACTATAAACGTAAAGTTTAGTACCCGTGGGCAGCTCGAAAGCTGTACACCCCCGTGGCGTGGGTCCAAGATTTATTGGACACCTATTAAGTGTTGACAGTTAACTGTTTCGTCCTTTTCATAAATATTCTTGCATAGAATGTTGATATTATTAATTCTTCAAGGCAAGGAATTTACTCCGGTTGATATTTTTAATGTAAATAAAATTTGCAATTTGCGTCACCACCGCAGTACATTTATGTTCCTTATTTTACTTGTTTTAATTTAAAATTTAACTTTTCTCAAAAATCAAAAGTTGATGTTTTTACGACTTTGGTTTGGTTTCAAGTCATTCCATTAACCTCATAATTATATTATATTTGTTTAAATATCGTTAAAAAAAGAGAAAACAAAAAAAAATCCACAATAGTTAATTTTGTAAAGCATCGTTTTTTGAAAAAATATTTTTTACCAATTTTTATATTCGGAACGCCACTGAATGTAGCGAACTGTGAATAGGTCCAATTTTTTTTGTTTGTATATTAAGCTCTACTTGTGACCTAACGCTTGATGTATAATAAAGAATAATATCATTTTTTAGAATAGGTAGAAATGACTTTAAATAGTTTTTTGTGAAAAATGCACAAAAGCTAAAAGCTTAAACTTTGAACCTCTGTATCTTAGAAACCATTCGGACGACGATGGAACAACATACTGAAATTTAAAAGAAATCCAACAGAAAGCCACCCCCCATAAGCTCCGGGCGGGATCCTTTAAAAGTATGGACCGCATGTTGACATTTTAAACTACCGGAGGGTTTTTAAAAAGTCTGAATTTCGGGAGGAGGTACGATACTGCCGTACGACCCAACAGTATTGGGAGTGGCCCCCTTAAAACTTCTTAATTGATTTAAATTATATGGAAGTTGGTTGAAAAGGCAAATAAGCCTTTGTTTACCTCCTGATAACCACTCAAAGGTGAAAGGATATGTGTTTGTTTGAATAAATTTTTGGATTGACCAATATATTTATTTGACATTAATATAAATTCAATGGAACGGCGGCGGTTCTGGAACAAAACTCTGGGGGGGGGGGGGTAATGGTGAGACGGAGACCGTAAATAAACGCACAGGAAAAAAGGGAAAAGGAAATATTCGCACAGGAAAAAACGTTAATAGAAAAAAAGCACGCGGAGTACAACGCACACTAAAAAAGCGCGCAAACAAAACTGCGCACATAGTAAAACAGCGCACAGGGAAATCAAACAAAGAAAAGTAAACTGGTTACTTGATCATGTTAATATTGCTCACAAAAACAAAGTAGTATAATACAACGTGTGTAACTTAGGGGCCATAGAGATTCAAAGCATAAAAGTTGGCGATTATTACACTTTTTCGATAATACTTTTTTTAAAAGTCGAGTATTAAACAAGAACAATAAGTGGAGATAAAAATATTTTTTTAAAAAATTATGCGGTAATTTTTTTTTAGGAAGAACTATTTTTTTGGCACTAACTTTTTTAAAGCTATATTAAAAAAGGTAAAGTTTTAAACAAGCAAATCCTTTTTTTCTAAAAACACTTTTTGGAAATAAGTCAAAAGTTAAAATTGAAATATTTCAGTTTAATTACTAAGCTCTTTGCTTAACTCTGATCTTAACTTAAAAAAGCAAAAACATTTTTTGCCACTTAATCTGGATTGAGAGAAAACAATTAAAACTTTTGTCAGGCATCCCTATACAGATGGCCAAGAGTTAAAAGTTTGTTCTTAGTAATTATTTTTTTTAACGTTATTAGGTACAGCTCATTTCACTACACAGAAAAAAATACATTAAATCAAAGAAAATTGTATCGGTCAGCGGCGATCGAGGGGTGGCTCGGTATTTCCTTTTGGTTAGGGGAAATACCAGGAAATACTTGGGAAGTACTGGGAATATACTAGGAAATACCGGGAAGTGCTTGGGAAATACTAGGAAAGACGATTGAAATTTAAGGAAATACTGGGAAATACCAGGAAATACCTCAGGAAATACCGTAGGTATTTCCTTTTGGTGTACAAACATCGGCGATCGAGCCACCCCTCGGCGGCGACTCGTGCCAACACAACATGGTAGTGCCAGAATTTTGAGTCAGTAAAAAAAAATGGGGGTGTTGGGCCCTAAATGTTTACCGAGTCATTAAAAAACATACCTACTACTACTATGTTTGGAGTTTCTAATTTTATTTTTTTAAAAGTCATTATATCCGCACTAAACTTAAAAATAAATAAAAATAATGTAATATTTTGGTTTAAAAATGGTAGCCATATTTGAACTTCCAAACGTCACTAGGAGATGTCCAATAAAAACGGTGTAAATCAGTGTCAGCTGTCCGCTATATTTGACCTGTTAATTATTTACACAAGTTAGCGATGATTAAATGTTCAATTGTTTTGGTGGATATAATTAAAAACGGATTCTAATATACATTGGGCTTTTTAGAACATTTAAATACTGATACGTAACGCATACACATAATATTCCAATAATCCGTGTTACCTATTTACACAATGGTTGGCGTTTAATTCAAATATTTAGAAATAAAGGTACGAAAAATACACATTTTCCATCTCTATTTTTTGTCTCTCTTCCCCATCAGATTACCACTGCCAAACTGTACCAAATTTACATAGATAGAGTTTTTGTCAACTGTACGCCGATGATTTGACGTAACGAATACAAGAATAAAATAATATTCATGCGTAAAAGTATAACCAATCAGGACATTTTATCTTAAGGGCCGCAAAAAGGATAGACTTATATTTATTGATATTGCTATTTTAAATATGTTTGCATTCTGCATCGTAAGGTACCGTAGGTATTGCAATAATACGTACTATATAGAAAATATGCATATGTCTTTGAAAGCAACCAATCAGGTCTTTTTTGCTTAAAGACCACAAGGCCCTCATATGGTTTATTTATGTATTATTTAGCTTTGAAAATTGTTGTATATAAGTTTTGTATTTATTTTTCGAACTTTAAACTACCCCTCAGAGGTGGTACTACAGTTTAAAACTATTTTTAACGAGCATCGTACGACTGCACGGACTAAATTTCCAAAAAATAACATTTCTTTACAAATGTTTTATGTGGTTTTTCTTTATTTTTAAAGTAAATTTGAATTTTTGTAAGTTAAAACTTACTAAGAAATGCCTATTGTGTTACTGCACGTTAGTTTTAATCTCTCAACCCCTATATTTAACCCTCTGACGGCCGACTGGAACATGCGAATATTTTTAGAAGAAATGGCCACTCCTTTTTTGGGTCAAAATCAGTACGAGCCGTTTTTAAGTCAGAAGATAGCTGCTTTTTTACCGCTTTAATCTTTCAACCCACACTTAACCTTCTGACGGCCGACTGGGTCATGTGAATATTTTTAGGAAGAAGCTACTGGGTACCCGTTTCTTGAGTCAAAGTTTAAATCTGTCAGTATCGTTTTCTAGTTACAAGATGGCTGCTTTTCAATTTTGACACCTATTTTCAACCGTCTTACGGCTGACTGGGACATGTCAATATGTTTAAAAGCAAGCTATTTTTATGTGGTATTTGACGCAAATATTTAAATCTGTTAGGACGAGCCCTTTTCAAGTTACAAGATAGCTGCTCTTCCAACACCTATTATTTAACCCTTTGTACATGCACATAAATTAACATATAATTATTATTTCAAAGCATCATGCTTCTAACTTAAATTTGCTGGGGTATGCATTTCGTTTTTTTGTAGTAAACCTTCATCTAAGATAATGTTTGTTGTCCTTATTGGCACAATTTATAAGATGTTCATATTTATATATTGACCATAGGGTAGCCTGCTTAGATGTGCTATATCAAATGCACATAAGTACCTGTGTAGTTTTTAGCTTTCTCTTTATGATCCTCTTACAGTTTTAGGAAAATAATATGCAGCATGTCTTAACTTTCTTGAATTACAGTGAATAAATAAATATATAAATTTCACATAAAACTTATGACATTTCAAAAAAGAAATATTTTTTCAGAAGTTTCGCACAAAAATATGTTATAATGCAAGTAAGTTCGTTTTATTTTTGGTAGGTATATTTATTTTATTAGGCAGTCTGTAGTGGTTTATAGTTTGTAAATATAAATTAAATTAATGTAACTTGTTGAACTCAAATTAAAAATGTTTTCTGATAATCGTTTTTATTTTATAAAAAAATGTGTAATAAATAATACTAGTGTGGCCGTATTCAAGTAATTCACAAATCTCTTTGTTCTGTGTGCAACTTTAATTTAGAGCTGTCGAATTCCCACTTTGCCTTCGATCTACCTTTACGCGAGACGTCGAAACCCTTTCTTTTAGTCACGTGACTTTCCATTTAACTCTCTTGCATATAATCACATAACTGAAGTAAATCGATCACTACGCATACAGCATTGGTTCTTTGAACACTTATTTGATCGTTCCGTCAAATCAAAACCGTTTTAAAACAGTCCTCGTGCTGCATTGCGCGCGCATTGGAATTTTTCGGACGGTTTTATGACTGTCGAACGGGATGATGGAACGGACTCACTGAGTTCCTTTAAGCTAAGATTCCCTCCACGCTCACTTAAGACTAAGTCGTGGCGAATCAGTCTTCTACCATTATGGTTGGAAAGAGATACCAGTAATAACGATCTTTTTTCAGCCAGTGGTGGAGGGAATCGTAGTTTTGGAAAAATATGCAATCACATTAAATTCTAACAAAAATTACTACTACTATGTCGGTTAAGAACGTTTTTCTACGTTGTCCGACGCCTATTCTGCACCTCCTTCGATCCTGACAATCATCTTCTGTCAGGATTTGCCATTCTAGTTTAGGACGCCTTCTTTTTGCGCCCTATTGGTTGCCATTCTAGGACCTTCTTTGCTAATTTTTCGTCGTTCATCCGTTGTACGTGGCCGTACCATATCAGTTGTCTTTTAGTGATATCATCCGTTATGCTTCCCTCGATTCCCATTCTTTCTTTTATGATCTCATATCTTATGTGATCTGTTCTAGACATTCTTATTGATCTTCTTATTGCATCCATTTCGACACTTTCCATTTTTGTTTTGTATTTTTCTTTAATGCGACAAGTCTCTATTCCATACAACAGCGTGCTTTTCACCATTTTTTCATATAATATGTTAAATTTTACATTCTTTTTTCTCTCTGCTCCATAAAATACTGTTAAGACATTCAATAACCTTTTTTGCTTTTACTATTCTTTTTTCCAGTTTTTTACAGTCTATTCCTGTCTTATCAAATGTGACACCCAAGTATACATACTCATTGCATGGAGATATTGGATATTGTTTGTCCATTGTCTAGTTTAAACTCACTGAATTCGTTTCCAATGTACTGTGTCTTGTCCACGTTCGCTGTTAATCCCCATTTTTGGTATTCTTCCGTTAACTTTCTCATCATGTACTTCATGTCTTTTTTATCATTAGCTACAATTAATTGGTCGTCAGCAAAATGTAGTGTGTATATGGTAAATCGGTCGTTAAGTTGTATTCCCGTGGCGTTTACTTCACGGTTCCAGTTTTTTAGAGCTACTGCGATATATTTTAAAAAGAGTTGGAGAGTTACAAAAGCCCTTCGTTACCAGAAATTCTTTTGAAAGTCGATTTCCAATTTTAATTTGAAATTTTGACCCTTTCTATAATTCTTTTATCGCTTTTAAGTATATATGATTGATATTGGTTTGCTCTAACACTGTCCATAATTTTTCTACTGTAAAGGTATCATATGCTTTTTGTAGGTCCACAAAAAAAAGTTAAAGTTCTATAACAAAAAACGCAAAAAAACCTTTTAATATAGGTATATATAAATTCAAGCCGTCGTAAAAGTTCTCCAAAAACACGAAAGTTTGAAGATTATAATCCAATAATACTATGGAAAGCATATTGCATGTACAAAAATATATGAGTACAGCAAAAATACATTAAAAAGATATACGGGTTAATGGTTCGTAAAAAGTTGAAAAATGGTTTTTAAAACTTTATTTTAAAGAAATAAAAAAACTTTAAAGCTTTGTTTTGTAACAATAGACAGCTTTTCAGTTTTTGAACCATTATTACCTACAGTCCATTTCAAGTTTTTGACAGTATATCAGCTGGTTATGTCCCAAAAATAATGAAATATTATTATATACTTAGAGTAAAAATATTACTCTAAGGATGTAACAGAATTTTACATAATACGTAAGACTCAAATGATTTATTGACCAAAGCTTAGGTTGTATGGTTAAAATAGGCCTTGCCAGTTACACTTTTGTGACTTTGACATGAAATAAACATATTTCCTAACCAGAAATATATATTAAAAAGTAAACATGTCATATTATTAAAGCTGTCATTGTCTCTGGTTAAAAAGATGTTGACTGTAGTATGACAAAAAAAACGCACAGATAAAAACAACTCAAAGACAAGTCATTTTTCAGATTTTTTTTTGTTGCTGTCATTACGCATATGATAAATAAAGAGGTTGAAAATATCACAAAAGTGTAACTGCCTATGGCAAGGACTAGAGACCCTGTATGTATGACATATTTTTAAAATATGTCATACATACATGTTCTCTAGCAAGGACTAGTGCCCCGTCAATAGTAAAGTTATTTTTTAAAAGTTTTTCAGTTTTAGTAATTACTTATTTCTTTGATTTTCCAGAATTAGGTCTACAATATCCCCCCCAGTGCCGGAGATACTTTTTACACTTGCATCATGATACAAACACGTATTTTGTCAGTACATGAAACAACATAAAAAACACCTACGTGGATTTTTTTAGAAGTAAGATATGACCCTTACTTTATCGAAGTATGGATTAATGACAACTATTATTTTACAAAATATTGAGGAAAAACTGAAAATTGTCCAGTGTCTCCCCACCCTCCCCTATACAACCATGACAAAGGACTCTTTCCTCCATCATATAGGTAGGACTCGAACTTAAAAGAGTCATGACATTCCTCAATGAAAGCGACTAATATGGTATTTTGTAGTTTCTAGCTTTGTAGTTTCGGAGATCTTAACGGCAAAGTATTCACAGTAAATCGGTCTATTCTTTATGTGATTAATAACAGACTGAATTTTTTTAATTAGCTTTATTTTGGCTTGATGCCAAACTTTTTCCTCTGCGAAAATTCTTGAAAGTAATTCCTAATCTTTTGAGCTTCGGACTGATAAAACCAAGCATGCGATTTTGGGGACAATATTGCTATTTACCTTCAAACACATTTTTTTATGCTCAAGAAAAATAAATTCCGGTTACCAAGTTTTTACAGCGACTTTTTTTTTTCACGTAATTTATGAGATGAAAAAAGTAACAGTAAATAATTAGTTAACGGCAATTTTTTTTAATAAAGCTTGAATAATTTATGCGCCGGCGCACTCGCGTCGGAATCACTTTCAAGAGTTTTTGTAGAGGAAAAATTTGAACGTTTCAGTAAAATAAAGCTTTGTACTAAGTGTTCCACAATTTGGTAAAACTTTATTTTTTCATGGCTTCATGGGGTAGGAATCAATTCACTGCGGTTTTCTTAGAACAAAATTTTTTGTCAAAAAATGTTTACTATACGAAATCAACAAACTAAATCAACCCTAAATACCTCGTCGGCAGCGAATTGTGCCCGCGGTCAATTGTCCCAGTCTATTTAAAACATTGCACATGTATTTTCAAAAAATTTGCGCGGGCGTGGGAAAATCTGCGTGGTATTTAATAAGCTAGAAAGGTGAAATTCTTAGGGTAAGAATATTTTTGAAATATTTCGTTTTTATCGAAATTTTTTTCGTCCAATAACATTTTGATCGAAAACATTTTTATTAAATGCCCTTTTGATCGAAAACACTTTTATCGAATGACATTTTTATCAAGCGCCGTTTTATCGACTTTTCCTGTCCAGCCGAGGTGAACCAGGGACTGGGGATAGTTGATTGTTAACCCGGTTAGGTTAGTATCCTAACCTGACCCGAATAGGTTGGTATGTCAACCAAAACTTACCTGACCAGATCAAGATATAACCGGGTCAACGTTCAACTATCCTCGGCCCCTGCTCCATCTCTGCTGGATGGGAAAAGTAGTAATTGTTTCTGGTAAAAATGTAATTAGATGAAAATGTCATTCGATAAAAATTTCAATCGAGAACAATATCATTCGATAAAAATATAATTCGATAAAACGGGTTTTGATAAAAATGTTTTCGATAAAAACGTTATTCGATAAAAATACAATAAAAACGTTTTTATTTAAAAGAAAACTTAACTTTCTTTTTTTTTAATTTACGCGGACGTATGTGCGCAATATTTAGGTATGAATTAGAAAGGAGAAAGAGAAAAATAATAAATATATATACTCTACAATTTTTTTTTAATTTTCAAAAAAACTTTAAAAAATCATTTGCGTAATGTTTACGTTATTTAAAAAAAACAGTGGTGTACCAATAATGTTTTTAAACATAGCGAGGGCAATTTTCGCACGGACGTCACTTGTCGAATTAAAAAAATATGTTACACACCAAAAAATACCTCTTAATTAATAGAAAGTGAAGAATTAATTAATATTAGCATATTATTCAATAACGACTTTTTAAAAAAGTATTTTATTTAAAAAAAACTTGACTTTCTTTTTTTTTTAATTTGCACGGACGTATGTTTTACAAAAACTGTACGCAATTTAGGTATAAACTAGAAAGGAAAAAGAGAACAGTAATAAAAATATATTGAAAATATACTTCCAGTTATACTTTATACTTTAATTTCCAGAAAAAACTTTAAAAAAACATTTGCGAAATGTTCACGTTATTTAAAATACAGTGGCGTACCACTATTTTCTTAAAACATAGCTAGGGCAATTTCCGCACGGACGTCACTGGTCGAAATAAAAAACATGTTACAAAACAAAAAATGCCTCTTAATTAATAGAAGGTGAAGGAGAAGAACCCTTCAATATTAGCATATTATTCAATAACTACTTTTTAAAAAAGTATTTTATTTAAAAAAAACTTTCTGAAAGAGAAAAATAATAAAAATATATTAAAAATATACTTCTTCTAAATTTTAGAAAAAAACTTTATAAAATCATTTGTGTAATGTTCCCGTTATTAAAAAAAAACAGTGCCGTACCAATATTTTCTTCAAACATAGCGAGGGCAATTTCCGCACGGATGTCACTGGTCGAAATAAAAAAAAACATGTTACACACCAAAAAAGAAGAACCCTTCAATATTAGCATATTATTCAATAAATACTTTTAAAAAAAGTATTTTATAAAAAAAAACTTAACTTTCTTTATTTTTTTAATTTGCACGGACGTATGTCGTAAGAAACTGTGTGCATTTAAGGTATGAACTAAAAAGGAAAAAGAGAAAAATAATAAAAATATATTAAAAATATACATACAATTTTTTTCTAAATCTAAAGAAAAAACTTAAAAAAATCATTTGTGTAATGTCCCCTTATTTAAAAAAACTACAGTAGCGTACCAATATTTTCTTCAAACATAGCGAGGGCAAGTTCCGCACGGATGTCACTGGTCGAAATAAAAAAAAACACGTTACACGCCAAAAAAGAAGAACCCTTTAATATAAGTATATTATTCAATAAATACTTTTAAAAAAACATTTTATTTTAAAAAAACTTAACTTTCTTTTGTTTTTAATTTGCACGGACGTATGTCGTAGAAACTGTGCGCATTTAAGGTATGAACTAAAAAGGAAAAATAGAAAAATAATAAAAATATATTAAAAATATACTTACAATTTTTTTCTAAATCTAAGGAAAAAACTTTAAAAATCATTTGCGAAATGTTTCCGTTATTTAAAAAACACAGTGACGTACCAATATTTTCTTTAAACATAGCGAGGGCAATTTCCGCACGGACGTCACTGGTCGCAATATAAAAACATGTTAAACACAAAAAAATGCCTCTTAATTAATAAAAAGTGAAGAAGAAGGACCCTTCAATATTAGCATATTATTCAATAACTACTTTTTAAAACAGTATTTTATTTAAAAAATAAATTGACTTTCTTTTTTTTTAATTTATACATTTAAATAAAAAACATGTTACACACCAAAAAATGCCTCTTAATTAATAGAAAGTGAAGAAGAAGAACCCTTCATAATTAGCATATTATTCAATAACTACTTTTTAAAAACGTATTTTATAAAAAAAACTTGACTTTCTATTTTAAACTTTACACGGACGTATGTTGTAAGAAACTGTGCGCAATTTTAGGACTGAAAAAGAGAAAAATAATAAAAAAATATTAAAAAATATACTTCTTCTAAATTTCACCAAAAAACTTTAAAAAATCATTTCTGTAATGTTCCCGTTATTTAAAAAAACAGTGGCGTACCTATATTTTCTCCAAACAATTTCCGCACGGACGTCACTGGTCGAAATAAAAAAACATGTTACACACCAAAAAATGCCTCTTAATTAATAGAAAGTGAAGAAGAAGAACCCTTCATAATTAGCATATTATTCAATAACTACTTTTTAAAAACGTATTTTATAAAAAACTTGACTTTCTATTTTAAAATTTACACGGACGTATGTTGTAAGGAACTGTGCGCAATTTTAGGAAGGAAAAAGAGAAAAATAATAAAAATATATTAAAAAATATACTTCTAAATTTCACCAAAAAACTTTAAAAAATGATTTGTGTAATGTTCTCGTTATTTAAAAAAAACAGTGGCGTACCTATATTTTCTCCAAACAATTTCCGCACGGACGTCACTGGTCGAAATAAAAAAACATGTTACACACCAAAAAATGCCACTTAATTAATAGAAAGTAAAGAAGAAGGACCCTTCAATATTAGCATATTATTCAATAACTACTTTTTAAAAAAGTATTTTATAAAAAAAAACTTTATTTTCTTTTTTTAAATTTACACGGACGTATGTTGTAATAAACTGTGCGCAATTTTAGGAAGGAAAAAGAGAAAAATATTAAAAATATATTAAAAAATATAATTCTTCTAAATTTCACCAAACAACTTTAAAAATTCATTTGTGTAATGTTCCCGTTATTTAAAAAAAACACTGGCGTACCAATATTTTCTCCAAACAATTTCCACACGGACGTCACTGGTCGAAATAAAAAAACATGTTACACACCAAAAAAAAGCCTCTTAATTAATAGAAAGTGAAGAAGAAGGACCCTTCAATATTAGCATATTATTCAATAACTACTTTTTAAAAAAGTATTTTATAAAAAAAAACTTGACTTTCTTTTTTTAAAATTTACACGGACGTATGTTGTAAGAAACTGTGCGCCATTTTAGGAAGGAAAAAGAGAAAAATAATAAAAATATATTAAAAAATATACTTCTTCTAAATTTCACCAAAAAACTTTAAAAAATCATTTGTGTAAGGTTTCCGTTATTTAAAAAAAAACAGTGGCGTACCAATATTTTCTTCAAAAGCGAGGGCAATTTCCGCACGGACCTACTGGTCGAAAAAAAAAACATGATACACACCAACAAAGAATAACCCTTCAATATTAGCATATTATTCAATAAATACTTAAAAAAAAACATTTTATTTAAAAAAAACTTAACTTTCTTTTTTTTTATTTTGCACGGACGTATGTCGTAAGAAACTGTGCGCATTTAAGGTATGAACTAAAAAGGAAAAAGATAAAAATAATAAAAATATATTAAAAATATAGTTACAATTTTTTTCTAAATCTAAAGAAAAAACTTTAAAAAACCATTTGCGAAATGTTCCCGTTATTTAAAAAAAAAACAGTATCGTACCAATATTTTCTTCAAACATAGCGAGGGCAATTTCCGCACGAACGTCACTGGTCGATATAAATAAAAAACATGTTACACACCAAAAAATGCCTCTTAGTTAATAGAAAGTAAAGAAGAAGAACCCTTCATAATTAGCATATTATTCAATAAATACTTTTTAAAGAAGTATTTTATTTTAAAAAACTTGACTTTCTTTTTTTTAAATTTACACGGACGTATGTTGTAAGAAACTGTGCACAATTTTAGGAAGGAAAAAGAGAAATAATAAAAATATATTAAAAATATACTTACAATTTTTTTCTAAATTTTCAGAAAAAACTTAAACTTTTTTTTAAATTTGCGCGAGCATACGTCGCGTCATAAGAAACACTGCGCAAGAACAAGTAACACACTCTTACTCGCGTTCCTGCTGTGAGAGAAGACGCGCGAACACTGAAATTATCTCCAAAAAGTTTCCTGAAATCGCACCACAACTCCGAAAATTCACGCATACAGCAATTTTAAAAATCCAGAATTCTAGGCGGCGAATCTTCCGTGTTTTCTCTCGTTGAAAAACTGGAAGTTTACTGCCAAAAAATGTGAGCCAAGAGTAGCCATCAGAAACTCTAAAAATTTACATACTTGTACAGGGTATTTTTTTTAAAAATCCAAAAACACGCCAACTAAAATTTAGACAATCAATATTTAAAAAAAAAACTAAAACTTGAACACCTGTATTTACCAAGACGTTAAAACTTAGCATTTTAGACCGGGTGTAAGTTTAGGTCTATAGACTTGATACCGACCGGTTTAAGTGTATTTATTTAACACTCACAGGTCAAATAACTGCAAAGATTTGGTTCAACCTAATATGCAATATTATAGTAAGCATTTCTCTCATTCAAAGTAACTTTAGAAATAAAGAAAAACCACAGAAATAAATGGATCCATAACGGATCTGATACCTTCCTAGCCCATTAGCACAGTCCATGCTATATAGCCTTAAAACAGTTTTTTCCTGACAGAGCTTATATTTGTTAGTTCCAATAAAAAAAATGCAAATATTTAATGAGCAATTTTGCACAAAATATAAATTTTTTAGACTTTTTTTACAAAGATTAATTTATTTCCCAGTAATTTTTGCATTTGAATGACAAAGATTTTTTTGTGCTGCCTTCTTGGCCCTTCCTTCCGTGATGTGAGTTTTTCTGTGACCCCCTTAAATGTTTTTTATTTAAAAGAAAATGCGTCCTGGGCGCCTTTTAATTTTCGTGGGGAATTTTCTCCACCTCCTTCAATCCTTTTTCTGTCAGGGTTTTTTGACTCATTGATCTTTGCATTGACTGTTGCCATTCTAGGGCCCCTGCATCCTGGAAGCACTGACCCTATGCCATTCCCGTTTAGGACGCCCTCTTGGTTGCCATTCTAGGACCTGTTTTGGTCATTTTTCGTCGTTATCCGTTGTACATGGCCATACCATATCAGTTGTCTTTTAGTGATGTCATCCGTTATGCTTTCCTCGATTCCCATTCTTCTTTTTATGACCTCATTTCTTATGTGCTCTGTTCTAAATATTCTCATTGATCTTCTTATTGTATCCATTTCGACACTTTTCATTTTTGTTTTGTATTTTTCTGTTACGCGACAAGTCTCTATTCCATACAACATCGTGCTTTTCGCCATTGTTTTATATATGTTAAATTTTACATTATTTTTTATCTCTCTGCTCCATAAAATACTGTTAAGACATCCAATAAGTTTTTTTGCTTTTACTATTCTTTTTTCCAGTTCTTTACAGTCTACACCTGTGTGTTCTTTGATTCGTTTTCAATACATAAGTACTGTGTCTTGTTCACGTTCACTGTTAACCCCACTTTTGGTAGTTTTTCGTTAATTTTCTCATTATTTACTCCATGTCGTCTTTATCATTAGCTAGAGGAAAGTCGCCTAATTTTGGATAGTTGCCTAATTTTGGATACCGTATTATCTCAAAATCCGTTTACAGTTTCCCTCAATTCAAACCACAAAACGAAGCGTCTCTAACATAAAATGATTCTCTGTGAAGCGCATAGTTCGACTGTTCACCACTGGGTGGTGACATAAGCTTATGTGTTTAATTGTGAAAAGGAGTTTTTTGTTGCTCCACGTGTAAACCATTATTAAAAGGTAAGTACTTAGCCTAGGAAAGTGTAATTTTGCAAGGATGTACAAGAATAGTTGTAGAACATGACTATGTATTTGAAATAAGAATTTCTGTCACAGACTTTTTGATATTAGTCGAATAACCTAGAATATAAAGGTTGCCTAATTTTGGATAGGAAGTTATACCTAAATTTGGATATCGAAAATTAGGAACACATGTAGTTGCATTGCTAATATAGGGTATCCAATTTTGGGAACCCTATTTTTAAATTTGAAAAAGTACTTTGTTTTACTTTGGTCGAATTTTTTTATTCTTTAGGGTTGAAATACATCTTTTTGTGAGCGTACCCTGTTTTTATTTTAGGAACAGAAGAATTAACAAAATATGTTTTTGTCACACAAAAAAAGTTAAAATAAAAAAACTATCCAAAATTAGGCGACCTTCCTCTTCAATTACTTGGTCGTCAGCAAACTGTAGTGTGTATATGTTAAAACGGTTGTTAAGTTGTTTTCCCATGCCGTGTACTTTACGCGATATATATTTTACAAAGAGTTGAAGAGATACAACATCCCTGTCTTAAGCCTTTCGTTACCAGAAATTCTTTTGCAAGTCAATTTCCAATTTTAATTTTAGATTTTGACCCTTTGTATAGTTCATTTATCGCTTTTATGTATGTATGATTGATATTAGTTTGTTCTAACACTGTCCATAATTTTTCTACTGGAACGGTATCATATGGTTTTTGTAGGTCCACAAAGGTAACACAAATCTCTATATTTTGGCACTCCTTTTCTCAATTACTTGTTTAAACAAAACATATTATCAAATTTCAAAATTTATTATTTGTATACACTAAATTTGGCCCTAGCTCGGCGCTGGTGGGTGGGTGAAAATAAATTTGTTTTGATTTCTGCAAATATTATTCTACCATTAATTTAAAACTAATATTATCCAAAATTAGCAAAACAACCTGCCCGTTTACAAGGAGTAAGTAAATAGAAACAAAAAGATAAAATGAATATTAGATGAGGAATTTGTGTAATTAAACTGTCAAAGTATAGGATGAGCCATTATATATGATCACTTTCATCATCTTGATTAATAGAAAAACTAGAAAACAATTAAATCCAAATAAATTATAAATATATATATATTTTTTTAAATTTCAATGCTTCAGCGAATTTCGATTTCGAAAACGCTTGCGTAATTTGTTTTTGTCAAATAATAATTGAATTTGTGTAATTTAAAAAAAAAGTGTTTTTTAGTAAAATAAAACTCTTTTTGTTATAAAAACAGTTTAATTTTCTAAGCATTTTAACAATTTAATTTTAGTTACAATTAATAATCCTCGTAAAGTTTATTTTTCTCAAATTTTGGAAATGTAAATCACGAATTGCAAAACGTATTAGATAATTAAATCATATACGTAATATTACGTATATGAATTAAATACCTTTCAAATAGGTATCATAATCTATGCTCCTATTTGAGATTTGGAGTGCGTGGGAGGGGGGGGGGGGTGAATAATCAGGGTAAGTGGAAAAACCTGCCATTTTATTTTTTTTAAAATTCAATTTCGGGAATTGGATTAAATTTGCCAAAAACAAATTACGGCAACATGTGGAGAATCAAAAAACCTTTTAAATGAGGTATTACATGACCTATGTTTCCATTTAAGATATTGTGGTTAGGGTGGATTCCGCTCTAGGGGTTAACCGGGGTAGGTGGAAAAGTATCTTAATATGATTCCCCCTTTAAATCCTTGAAACGGGTTTCTAATTTTATTCTTTTTTTGTTTTTATGATATTGGCCAATGTAAGTTTTCGCTGGGACATCCTATATGTCATATCTAATAAATACACTTTAAAATATTTTATCTTAGTTCTAACCCTTTAAAACATAACAAGAAAAGAATAAAACTTGTATTGTAATTGATAAGTACAACAAAATTTGATTTAAAAAAAGCTGAAATCCAAATTTTTATCCCCCGTATAAAAATACAAAATCAACTTAAAAATATTTAAAATATATTTTTGGGTTAAGGGGAGTAAGTCCTACCCAAATACTAAGTATTAAAAAAAAATCGTGATAAACGAGCAACGTCGTCGTTTTCAAAAGAATGATCCTAAATTATTTTCCTTGGTAAATAATTTTCTTAGTTTTGAAGAAAATAACAAAAAAATATTTGAAGTTAGTTAAATTATATATGTCAGATTTTTAACGTTAAAGTATAGCGCATCAAAAAATCTGTCTTTGGAACAAAAACGTATCATTATTAACCACAAATATAAAGAAATTGACGTATAACTCCCAACAGTGGCGTATATGGAAAAAAGTTTCGGGGGGGAGGGTGCCCAAGACCCCATGAGGCCGTATTTTATGTTTGTATTCATAAAATGTGTGAAAAATATCTATAAAAATCTTAGCTTTGGGGGGGGGGGCAATTTTCCTACTATTTTTTAGTATATTCTTATCAAATAATATTTTTCAGACATACCAGTACTTTTTTAGCTCGCTTCATTTCTCTTTACACAAAAATTAAAATTCTAAGAAAATACTGTGTTTGTTTCAGCTTCAAAAATAATCCGCTGACTTACATCTTTGTTTACTTTCTAAGTCCTCGGTTCACCTTTGATACTAATGATTTGATCACATTTAGTTTGACTTGTAGTTTAAATATTGTTTAATAAAAAATAAAGCTGGCTAAAAAAAAATAACGACAATACAGTGAAACCTCCCATAAGCGGACATTCACGGTTCCGTCGATTTTGTCCGCTTATTGGAGGTGTCCGCTTAAGAGAGGGAACTGCGAAGTTTTGATATATATTTATTAACAATTTCCGACGCTTGAGATTTTCCGATATTAAATTTTTCGGCGATCTTTCGTGCTGATAGATGTTCCTTCTCCGAAACGTTAACAATTTCCATTTTTCCACTTAACTATTCTATTATTACCCAACTGAACAATAAACACAGCAGTCCCACCGAATAAAATAATATTGTAAATACGACAGGTGTATTTCGTCTCCGCATTAAAACGGAAAGAGGTAATTCCCCGGCTGCAGAGTGCATTGTTGCCAACATACTACATATCCCCATTCCGAGGTTCGCGTCCGGTTAAGGGAGGTTTCAGAATTTTCTAACCAAAAAAAATTGTCCGCGTCCGGTTGTTAGAGTGTCCGTATAGGAGGGAATTTTACATGTAAAGACATAGGCAAAAGCTTGGTTCCAAAAAATTTGTCCGCCTAAAGGGAGTGCCCGCTTAATAGAGGTGTCCGCAAGGAGAGGTTTCACTGTAAGTCTAGAAAATTATATTTTATAAGGATGTATCAGAAAACAGTGGGAAAATTGCCTTAGTTTTCAAAAACTTCAAAAAATATTAGTAGTTTATCAGCTGGACCACCAGTGACGTGAAAAATTCGACATATATATGTAAGATCCGAACACCGGTCTATTCTATCCTACTACTGTCTCAGCTCTCTAGGGTTGCTGAAACTACTATGTCGGTTTAGAACGTTTTTCCACGTTGTCCAACGCCTATTCTCCACCTCCTTCGATCCTGACAATCATCCTCTGTCATATTTTTTTGACTCATTGATCTTTGGATTGACTGTTGCCATTCTTAGGGTCACTGCATCCTGGAAGCCTAAGACACTACGTCTTCGTGATGCAGTGACCCTAGCCATTCTAGTTTAGGACGCCCTCTTTTTCTGCGCCCTATTGGTTGCCATTCTAGGACCTGCTTTGGTAATCTTTCGTCGTTCATCCGTTGTACATGGCCGTACCATATCAGTTGCCTTTTAGTGATGTCATCCGTTATGCTTCCCTCGATTCCCATTCTTTCTTCTATGATCTCATTTCTTATGTGATCTATTCTAGATATTCTCATTGATCTTTTTATTGCATCCATTTCGACACTTTCCATTTTTGTTTTGTATTTTTCTGTTACGCGACAAGTCTCTATTCTATACAACAGCGTGGTTTTGACCATTGTTTCATATATGTTAAATTTTACATTCTTTTTTATCTCTCTGCTCCATAAAATACTGTTAAGACATCCAATAACTTTTTTTGCTTTTACTATTCTTTTTTCCAATTCTCTACAGTCTGTTCCTGTCTTATCAAATGTGACACCCAAGTATACATACTCATTGCATGGAGATATTGTTTGTCCATTTTCTAGTAGTAACTCACTGGATTCGTGTCCAATACATAAGTACTGTGTCTTGTCCACGTTCACTGTCAATCCCCACTTTTGGTATTCTTCTGTTAACTTTCTCATCATATACTCCATGTCTTCTTTTAGCCACAATTACTTGGTCGTCAGCAAACTGTAGTGTGTATATGGTAAATCGGTCGTTAAGTTGTATTCCCATGCCGTGCACTTTACGTTTCCAGTTTTTTAGAGCTACTGCGATATATATTTTAAAAAAAGTTGGAGAGATACAACATCCCTGTCTTAAGCCTTTTGTTACCAGGAATTCTTTTGAAAGTCGATTTCCAATTTTAATTTTAGATTTTGACCCTTTGTATAGTTCTTTTATAGCTTTTATGTATGTATGATTGATATTAGTTTGCTCTAACACTGTCCATAATTTTTCTACTGGAACGGTATCATATGCTTTTTGTAGGTCCTCCTATCTCTATTCTATCCACCGTGCGAAATATAAGAACAGCTAGAGATTGGATTTCACAACCAACTAAAATAGAAAGAGTGCGTTTAACACATTAACGTATTAATACGTTAATGGTTTGATATTATCATTGAAAACGTGGTAAAAATAGTTGGGCACTGGTAGGCAACCTAACCAAACCTACTTATACTTTGATTTTATCACGATCAAAATGGCGGAGACTGTCAGTTGTTGTTATTTTCGTTGTCTTTTGGTTGAAAAATAAAGAAATTGTCGGACTTTTTCTACTGAAATGGAAAAAGCAATGTTTTAGGACCCTGAACAGTTTTAAACGGTTAGATTTCATCCCAAATTTAATAAAAAAAACTGGTAAAAACAAATAAACAAAAACAGCTGTTGACAAGCCCTGGACATTTCAAAACCAGAGAACGAAATGTCAATGGTTCCGACCAAGGCCATTCTTGATTTGCCGCTTTTACTTTGGTCAAATCCACTCCGTCAATGTTCTATTATCCGTGGGTATTGCTTGATTCAGAAACAAGTCTATTATTTTAAAAATCTACCGAATGGTAAAAAAGTAAAAAGTTTATATACTTTATTTGAAAATTGCAAATGTCAAAATTCAAATTTAAAAATATGATATTTAGTTATTTTTATAAACATATTTATTTACTTTTAATTAAAATTTTGAATTCATAAAATACGTCTTTCTTGCTACAAATATTAATTCAACACTTTTGCTCTAATATTATTTTTTTTACTTTGCTCATCACACCTTAAGCTTCCAAACGAATTATTCCAGCTTATTATCTCTGCCCACTTTTCTTCCATAAAGTACATGTATACACAAGATTTGATTAGGGGAATTTTCCGCTTTATTTTCAAAAGTAGTGAAAACTTTGCTACTCAAACGCAAAGAGTAATGTAATAATTAAAATCCCGGAAGTAATGTAGAGCAAAGAAGTCCCTTTAGGTTATATAGGGGGGGAGGGAGGCGCTATCCCCCTGCATATTTGCTTACTAATATCTGCATCGGTGGTAAGGTATTAAAAGCGACAATTTTTTTATACGCTGGTCAAGAGTACAGTGTGTGCCAAATTCGATGTTTTTTGGGGATTTTAGGTTTTTCTAGCGGAGGTAGATAAAAACGAGTAGGCATGTCTTGATTTTCCAGACATATTTAAATAACAAAACTGTACATTTTCGCATCATTTTCGGTCCGAAATCGTCCCTTTAAGATCCAATGTCCAACCATTTGTAGATCCAAGGAAAGTACCTATAACGGACATCCATTAGATACGTCCCACAGAGGCGTCTGCAAACTGGAACTATTTTTTACGAACCCCAGTTTAAAGACGCCAGTGAAGTAGTAACTGTTAATTAGATCACCCTAGATTATAAATTTTTTAATACCAATTTAAAATAAAGTTCGTTACATATTTTTGGTAAAAAGCTTAGTTTTTTAAAAAATCAGATGAAATTTAATAATTTCGGTTTATTGTAAAAAAATATCCTTAATATTTGGACGCCCCTAGATTATTAACCTCAGCTTCAAGACCACGTTGTGATACACTGTTTATAAGTAAAAAAAGTGTTTGTGACATTTTTCTCTAAATTGCTATTTGCTTAGTTTTTCACAAAACTAAATAAAACCTTTAAAAACACGTATTTTTTTGTCTAACCTTTAAAAATAACCCAAACATTTGGACGCCCATGGAGTGGTAATTATTAACTTGACCCAGTCAAGTGATACATCGTTTAAAAGATAATTTAATTTCCTATCATAAAATGCTTAGTTTTTCAGAAAATCAGATTAGACCTAATAATTTCGGTTAATGTTGCATAGATTATGGAAATACATAGGAAATAAGGGTAACACTTTAGGGTTTGTATCTTAGCAAGGATACTACTCAGGCAACTCGGTAATATCTCATTTTGTAGGCCAAAAAGAAATAGTTTTTAAGTTACAGGCGACTAAAGAAAAAAAAATTGGGCAAAATCCAAAAAGGTGGCAAAATGGTTGAAAACTGTTTCTGACAGAATAACATTTTCAATTAAAAAAAATTCTACAATCAACAAGTTATTTAAAAAAACTCAATTTGAGCGCCATTTTTCCAAGATGGCAGCGCGAGCCGACCTCTCGCGAGGGAATATTTAGGACCATCAACCCTATAATTGTGCCAAGTTTCAAAACTTTTTGCAACCTCAAATGTATATAATTTTACCCTGGCATGTAACTTTTATCCCTTAAATGCGGGTCAAGAAGTGCACTTTTCATTACAAAAGTGCAAAAAATAATTGAATCCTGAAAAATTTATAAATTTTGGTGGAGACAATAAAATTGTAAATAAAATAAATCATGCATGCTTTAAGAATAATTCTATATTTTAATCACATTCTTCTACAATCGACTTGACTATACAATTTTTCGCTTTCTTACGCTTTCTTCTTAAAACTACATTAAGAAATACATCTTTTAACTAAACTACTCCGGCAATTTTACGTACTTTGAGAAAAAACAAAAATGTAATTTACTTAAAAAAATATTTTACTCGTTATTAAAGTAAATATCTACGGGATGTCCCATAAGTGAACATTTTTCATTTTTAAGACCAAAAGCTCAGGCAGTTCGATTTTAAAAAACTTATAGCGGAACTTATAGTAACACTAAAGGACACCATTTATTAAATCGATTAAGGGTTATCATTTAAAAAACAAATAATAAAAAATAATTAACAAATAAACCCCATACACCAGTATTTACTAAAGGGTCTACAATCCTAGATTTAAAAGTCTACATTTTGGTTAAAGGTTTAACTTATTTTTCCCGTGAATGCAATTGTTTTTAATATTTATATAAATTGTTCATAAATACCTTGCGATATGGGTCATCTTTTTTCGTTGTAACAAAAACATTATTTCCACACAAAGGTTATAAATAAAAAAAAGGATAAAATATTTTGGTTTAAAAATGGTAGCCATATTTAAACCTCCAAACGTCACTAGGAAATGTCGAATAAAAACGGTGTAAGTCCGTGTCAGCTGTCCACTATACTTTACATGTTAATTTTTTAGACAAGTTAGCAACGATTAAGCCGATGGTCGATTGTTTTGGTGAATGTGTAATTAAAAAGGGATTCTAATATATTTTGTGCTTTTTACAGTATTTAAATATTGATACGTATTTAATACGGTAATGCATCTACAGATATAGTTTTAAGTTATTTATGTATTATTTAGCTTTGAATATCTATGTACTACAATTTCAGACTGTTTTTAACGGATATTTCGTTACAAAATTTTTATGTGGTTTTTCTTTATTTCTAAAGGTAATTTGAATTTATATGAGATGAACACATAACATAACATCTTGCACATTAGCGTGAACCAAATCTTTGCAGTTATTTGACCTGTGAGTATTAAAAAAACACACTTAAACCGGTCGATATCAAGTCTATAGACTTGATACCTACACCCGGTCTGCAAGTCTTAAGATCTTAGTAAATACTGGTGCTAGTGTTACCTTTTTTTAACATGTTTTTAATTAAAAAACGATGCGTTTGAGCTTTTTTTCTCAAAAATTTGGATTTTTCTCCAAAATCGGCAATTAGAAACTTGAGACACTGAACATCAAGTTACTGATATTTAAATACTTACCTGTAAAAACTAAGGTATTTTTCACTATCTGTTAACGAAGTACAGGATAAACCAGTTAATCCAAAATAAATCAATCTCTTCTATAATGCGTCAAAAATTTAAAAATATTGACAATAGAACAAAAAAAAACTAAAAACTTCGCAATTTTTAGTTTGCCGTTAGTTAGCTTTACCCGTCAGCATCGTACTTAATGTTTAAAACATTTCTTATTGAAAAATTTAGGTTTAAATGTTCAAAAAAAGTTGTATAGCCATCAACAGTTACCAATTATAAAAGTTTATGAAACAAGGAATGTTATTTTGGCAACATCGATAAAGAATTTAAGTTTATAGAATTAAATTTGATTTGTAGAATCTAAATTTTGCATTTTAAACGGTAAAGTTGGGTTACCTGGTATATCAAGAACAGACAGTGGGAACTATAGATCCTGGATACATATGACTGATATGTTACAACTGTCAAAATGTCTCGAGGGCGTCTAGTGAAGACAACCATGCTGCTTAATTTCTACTTGCTCCGACGAGGGGTCGTTGATAAACGGCCCCCTAAGGCCAATCATCACTCGCTATCATCCGCTTTCAGTCTGGCCAACAGCAAGGCGCGTTGTTTTTCCAATTCCGTTTCGCTTGCGGCCTCGTTGTCGGTTGGTTTTGGCGGAGGCGTGCCCTGTTTGCATTTTGAGAGAAAAAACAGTCATGTAAACACACCTTTACCAAATGACAAATTTTGTACAAGGGTATCGTGGTATAAGGATAAATCAAATATGAGATGGAATTTGGTTTTGAAACAGTAAAATCTTATTTTTTTACATAATCTCCCTTATTATTTTAGATTTTTTCCGATTGAATCAAAAGTTTTTGAATTCCTTTATCAAATAATAAAACTGGCCATGTCAGTAATCAATTGCGCACGTACATTTCTATATTTTCGTCGGCCTTAAAGTTCATCCCAATTGTTTGCGTAGCCCAAATATAGCGCCACACAGGCGACAAACTAGGACTGTAAGGCGAGAGTTCAAGTGTTTCCCAATGCATTTCAATCGTGCACTTTTTCTTGCAGTCAATGCAGCTCAGTGGCGGCTCGCCCAATGACGCAGGTAAAACGCTGCTTTACCTCTTTTTTTATTTATATAATTTAAAACCGGAGCTGCGCCGCGTCAGCAAAACCGAACGAGCGGTTGGTCACCTACACCGACAAAAAACCGTGAGCGTTCCCCGTCGCGGATTCTGTACTTTTTCTATATTTTGCAATAAGCAGGCAACAAAACATATCGAGAGAATGTGGGCCCAGAGTACAGTGAAAGCTTTGGTTGGTTGTCATGACAACATCACATGCTTTCGCAGAGCAAAGATTCACGTGTTGCCTCTGCGTCTATGAGTGAAATAGTGTCCGGTCACAGTAAACGGTTAGGTCGCCTGGGTTTTTTGGTAATCTGTGTGTTGGCGCATTGTTTACAAACTAGGACTGTAAGGCGAGAGTTCAAGTGTTTCCCAATGCATTTCAATCGTGCACTTTTTCTTGCAATCAATGCAGCTCAGTGGCGGCTCGCCAAATGACGCAGGTAAAACGCTGCTTTACCTCTTTTTTTATTTATATAATTTAAAACCGGAGCTGCGCCGCGTCAGCAAAACCGAACGAGCGGTTGGTCACCTACACCGACAAAAAACCGTGAGCGTTCCCCGTCGCGGATTCTGTACTTTTTCTATATTTTGCAATAAGCAGGCAACAAAACATATCGAGAGAATATGGGCCCAGAGTACAGTGAAAGCTTTGGTTGGTTGTCATGACAACATCGCATGCTTTCGCAGAGCAAAGACTCACGTGTTGCCTCTGCGTCTATGAGTGAAATAGTGTCCGGTCACAGTAAACGGTTAGGTCGCCTGGGTTTTTTGGTAATCTGTGTGTTGGCGCATTGTTTACATTCGGTTCTGATTCGGTTTTTATTTTAATTATTTTGTATAATGTTCCCTGTGTACGATGCAATGTGTGTTTTACTGGAAAACCGTTTTCGAGGTGGAACGACGATGACAAGAAAGACTTTTTGAACTCTGAAAAGCCGTCCCCAATATTACACGTAAATAAACGGGCTAACGGTGAAAGGATAGACGGATTACCTTACATACAAGCAGTAAAATTTAAATAAAATTGCAATTGTATCATCGTGAACCTACTACCTCCCTGATTTCTCTGATTTTCCCAAAGTTCTTTATAGAATACGTATTTACATTATTACCATGAAGCAGAATCTCACTTCAAATAGGCATATCTCACCTTTTTTGCCGATAGGCAAGTTTTACTGCACGTAGTAGTGTGCAGCAATCATTCTACGGAGTTTGTAATGAACAATCACCCAGCAATAGGTCTATAAAATCTTAAAAACCCGTTACAAAAAATTTTCCTGTGGAAAGACGAGTCCATTATTTCCGCGGTGCTGCCTCTCCAGTTCTGTCGGCCATCCGAACTTTGTTGTGTCAGTCGTAGACTTAAGTCTTTAAAAGTATTTCATCGCCAAACTGTACGATGCATCATTTCGGACGGTCTTTCGCCCTCCGGACTGAAAGATTTGATAACGTGTTATGCAACAAACGTGTGCACCGCTTGCTTGGAGATGATGCTACCATTTACTCGGTCGCGCCGAACCGACTTACCCCCTCCTCTGAACATCCCTATCTAACACATGTCAAGATTTCACGCCAGTCCCTTTACATATGGCGCGCAAAATAAAAAGTTCCGGTTCATATTTGATTCACCCTCGTAGAAACCAATAAATAGAAATCGATAGTTGACTGTCGATTATTTGTGGTCATAGAATATAAAAAAGTATGGTTGCGATACGATGTAGTCCTTATGAGTGAAAAAAATTTAGTGTGATGGAAGAAGTCAAAATAACAAAGAAGTTCATATAACATGGGCGTAAACACTTCAAGATATAGGATTTTCAAAGTTAGAGGAGTGTGGCGAAAAGATATTTGCAAAAAAAGGAAATTTGCCACCGTCAAGTGATTATTTGGCTGATTATAATCCAAAAATGTGGTATTCCCTGTTTTGATAAAATGAGATATAGGCTGTTATTATGAAATTTATAAAACTTTATTTAAAAAAAAACAGTTTTTGGTAAAAAAATTTAAACGCGTATTTTTGTCTCTATTTATTCCTATTGCTCTGATACATGACTTCACCATATTATTACTAAAGAAGTTTAAAAGTCGTCAACTTTTATGCTCTATATATCTCGATACTAAAATAGTTTTGACCCATATGGTATATGAACTTTTATTTTTATTATGGCCTCCTGTATCACTCATATATGTAATCGGAAGTTCTTGGCACGCTTAAAATTTTAACAATTGAAAACTGCCACTTGTATAGTTAGAAAACGAGGGTCACTCTGAAAATTTTTAGATAAAACTACAAGGTTTTTAAAAAAAAAATTATTTTGTTTGTTCAACATATTTTCCCCCAACCTTAACACATTTGCGCATTCGGTAAAACCACCTTTTAAATTCTTGTGACCAACGATCTTGTGAAAGGTTGCTAATTTCCTCCTCAAATGCAGCTACTGCCCTTTTTCGTAAAAAAATGGCGACCTAGTAACTTTTCTTTCATCTTAGTAAATAGGAAGAAGTCACACGGAACTAGGTCAGGAAAATAAGGTGGGTGACACAACAGTTTGACCCCCCGTTCAGCAAAAAAATCTACTGTTCTAGCGGCGCTGTGGGTAGTTCCATTGCCATGGAGCAATTCAATATCCCGTAGACCAATCTTTGGACGTTTTTTTTGCATAGTTCTTGGTAGAGAAATAACCGTCTTGATGAAAAAATAATGCAACCATTTTCTTTCCAACACTTCGGGATCGACGAATTTTCGTTGGAGGCTGCTAATTTTTAAAGCACCAAACTGATGATTGCTGTTTAGTTTCGGGATCATAATGATTAACCATGTTTCGTCACCCGTTACGATGTTGAAAATGTTTTTACTTTGCCCATTGTCATTTCTGAAGCATCAACTTAGCCCAATCAACTCTTGTTGCTTTTTGCTCATTGGTCAACAAATGTGGCACCCATCAGGAACATCACTTCCGTAGGCGAAGGTGATCGTGTAAAATTGTTTTAACCGCTGCCGATCCAATGCCGAGAGAAGCTTCATTCTTGATATAGGTCACCCATCGATCTTGTTTAATATTTTGAAGAGTCTCCGGAGTCACAGCAGTGGGTGGTCAACCTGAAACTCGGCCCTTTTTAAACTCTGCAAACCAATTGGACAGTGTAGCCCTAGAAGGCGCAGAGTCCCCAAAGCAATTCACCAAACTTTCGTGACATTTGGTTTGTTTTAGTCCTTTTTTGTAGTTATACAAAATCATGGCTCGAAAATCGAGACTACCAGGTTCCATTTTTAGGGTAAAATTTTGCACATACTGAGATGAATTCGCGTCGTCCGTGATAAAACACCTACTAAATGAATAAAGCGCTGCCGCTGCGTGTGAACACCTTTGAGTTCAAAGAATATAGCAGCGAATTTAAACTTGTATGCATTAGAAATATCTAAAGAGTTTAAGCGTGACCCTCGTATTGA
Source organism: Aspidapion aeneum (assembly GCA_963576565.1). Classification (NCBI taxonomy): domain Eukaryota; kingdom Metazoa; phylum Arthropoda; class Insecta; order Coleoptera; family Brentidae; genus Aspidapion; species Aspidapion aeneum. Next base: position 39,788,763 of record OY755046.1, on the reverse strand, counting down.
AACGTAACATTTGTTTTTGGTAATATTTTACAAAATAAATGTTTTGTAATAAAAATTACCATTACCACAACGAAAGCGTATCGGAAGCTTACAAAGTGATAGTGGTTAATTGCCACTACCGAATGACATTTTAGTAGTCCGCAGACGCAGTGCTTACCACAACCACAGCGAAGTGTCAAATAACGTATATATAACCCAGTAAAAATAGCAAGTTTTTAAAACGTTAAAAATTTAAAAGCACTACCACGGACCGGTCTTAAGCTTTGGAACACATCACTTCAAGTCAAACTATTACAAACTAAAGTGCAAATTTTAAAGCTTATTTTACAATATAAATGACTTTGTCTCGGAAGCTGGTCATATTTTATCATAAGCCGGGCAAAAAACATATAAAATTGCACAATAAATTAATTACCACAGCGGAATGATTTAGGCGCAGAACTTACCACAACCACAACGAAGTGTCAAAAAAGCGTTCCAAAAACTCCCTAATGGTTTATGATCTCTGACATTTTAAGTACTACGAAAACCGGAAAAAAATTCAAATAGCCTATATTAAAATGTCAACAACCGTAATTATGTAACTGATGAAAAAACAGGATATTTGTCCCATTTGACATGGGACGCTCCTTCTCTTTCATTTTTTTAAAATGAAGGCTGGAGAGTCATAAATTATCAATTTTATTATAAGGTAATGTTTATAGAGCAATTCCATGATATCTCGCGGGATATAAACTAGTGCCTCAAAAAAATAATTGTATGCCTTTACATTAAGGTCAAGCTTAATTATTGATATTCTAGTAGACCGTTAATACTTAGTGAATCAAAAGATGTATCCAAGTTCAAAAACCAAGACAAAACAAATTCCCAAATAACTAAAATTTTTAATGTCCTTTTGGCCTAAACCTATCGGGTAACTTCTGAGCTTAAATTAAATGGGGTATAACTAAACAGCGAAAATGTTTTGTATTCTGTAAATATCGAATTTAATGATTATATTATTTGCGGGATTTTACGATTTTGATATTTAAATATTTATTTGAATTAAAATGTTTTACACTTAAAAATATATACATATGAACACATTATTAAATGTTGGAAAGCCTACAACAACCTTATTATTTAAAATTAAATACCAATTTTCCTAAAAATCGAATTATTTCAGGAACTGTCATTGTTTCAAAACTTTAAATACCCATCATCATTTTTCTAAAAAACTAAGAAAGATCTTCGTTTCGTTATAAATAACCTGTCTACTTTTATTTAGGTAGTTTAGTTGAAAATATTTACAAAATTGGCATCGACATGGAATTGCCCCCAGAGTCGTTTCCAAATAATTCGAGGTGGAAAAATATTTCTTAGATTGTACGACGCAATGAGAACGCATGATTTATGTCAAAATTGTGATGATTAAGAGTTATGATTAAGATTCTAATCTTGATTTAAAGACCCCCAAAATGAGAACCGATTAGCTTTTACAAATTCTGAAATTAAACATCATTAAAAAAGGCAAAAAATTATTAAAACAATTACTTTTTAATATAAATATCAAGGGCTTTTTAAAATATAAATATCATGGACTAACTATTAACAATACATGATTTAGACAAAATATACACAAATAAAAATTGAAAATTTAAAAACTAAAATCAAAGCTAAGTCAAAATTATTTTTACTACTACTGGCACACTATATTAAAGTGTTAATCACGATATATTTTCTTTAAGAAGAACTTTTCAGACGCGTCAACCTAGCTGTCATTTCATGTTAAACTAACCTCAAATTTTTTTGTTTGTTTTTTCAGTAGTATAATCCAAAGAATAATCGCAAATGTTGAAAGCATTACCAAATTGTCAATTTGGAATACGATTCAAGTTTAGATTAGCTGCAAATATTACTGTGAATAACCACATCCGTTATACAGTAGCGTATACAAAAAATTGCCTTGGAAAAGGGGGCTTGGACATTTTTTCCAGTTTTATTTAATATCATATTGAAAAGGAGGAAAATAAATATTTTTAACATAATGTATTTCCAGAATCTTGGGGGGTTCGGTTCGGCTTAAGCCCCCAAGCCCCCCTTATATACCACCAACTATAACCATTTATGTGAGAAATTTTTGGATCAAAAACACCCTATTATAGTAGGATCATGTATAGCAAAAACCCAAACTATTTTCTTTCTGTATTCAAACCAATTTCGTGTTTGAGTTTTGCAAAAGATAAGTTTAGGTTAACGTGTGATTAATAATTAATTTCAATTTAATTGAAAAACAATTTTGACTTTATAAATACTGGCCCCTTCACCCCCTGACAGCATGCAAATTAGAGAAAAAATAGTGGTTAACTCACAGAAGGACTCTTGTGCTTCTTCTTGGACTTCTTCTTTTTCTTCTTCTTGGAATCTTGCTCATCGCTGCTAGCTTCAGACGGTGGCGACTCGCTACGGCTTTTGTGTTTGGACTTTTTGAATTTTTCCTTATCATATTTCTCCTTATCATATTTCTCCTTGTCATATTTTTCCTTGTCATATTTCTCCTTGTCATATTTCTCCTTGTCATATTTCTCCTGCAACCAACAAAATCATAGGTTAATTTCTCTATAAAGCCGATTCGGATTAAGCAAGAAAAATAACAACTTGACAAATGGAAGCTGCGGTTTATATATAATGATGCATGCATACCCATTTACATACATTTAATTTAGAAATGCAACCGCGAGTGGGAAACTTATGATTTTTTTAATACTTTTTACGTTTGGTGGTGCTGTTCAAATATTGTAAAAGTAGCGATTTCTCGTCGATTAGCACACGTTAAAAAAAAGCATAAAAAAGAGTGATGCACATCCAATTCCATACATTTCACTAAATCTAAATGCAAACGCAAGTGGAAAACTATTCAGATTTTAATTTAGTGTTTTAAAATGTTTGGAAAGTTTATAAAACAAGTAACCAAGTACCAACTTCAAAAAGGGGAGCTGCTGTTCAATCATGATAGGTATCGTTTTTGTGTCGATTGTCGCATGTTAAACAAGCATACAAAGAGTGATGCATACCCGATTTCATACATTTCATTAAATTAAATTCAATCGCGATTGAAATACTATATCTATCTATACTTTTCCACTAATTATTAATGTGTTACTTTAGATTGTTTAGTAAGTTCATTCGACAAGTAAACTACCAGCTTGGAAAATGGGAGCTGTTGTTCAAATATGATTGAAGGTAGCGTTTTTGTATCGATTATCGCATGTTGATGATGATGATTGATGATGATGATTCATATGTGAGTGGGCCTTGCAGCCCTTCCACTGCGACCACCAGTGGGTCTATTGTGGCTCACTTTTAAGTGGTTTCTCACCACTGTAGGGTGAGACACTGTTCAGATCTTCTGAGTCGATCTGAGGTTTACCGAAAGTATTCTGACGTAAACGTGCAATAGCCGGACATTTGCACAGAACATGTCTGACTGTTTCGTCATCCTCCATACAGAGTCTACATTCGGTCTCTTCTGGTAGTCCCATTCTGTGCATGGGTACTCTCAGTCGACAGTGACCCATATAAAGACCAGTCACTATACGTATCTCCTGTCTGGTCGTCCAATAATGTTCCTGGCTCTGTTTCTACAAGGTCCTTTAATGAACTCTTTAGAGTGAGCCAGTTCTGGCATATTTATCCAGTATTGTTGGAAGCTATTCTTCATCCATTTTAATATGGTTGATTTAGCAGCATTGTATGATATCCCCAGGCCTGGCTCGGGGCCGAAAAAATCGGCAGATGCCGCTTCCCTCGCTGCTAGGTCTGCGGTCTCATTTCCCTCGTGCCCAGAATGCCCTGGTATCCATACTAATGATATATTGTTAGCGCTACCAAGCGCATTCAGCGAATCTTTACAGCTCCTCACGGTTCTCGATGAGACCGTATAGGAATCAAGCGCTCTTAAGGCTGCTTGACTGTCGGAGAAGATTTTTATTGTCCTGTTGGTCCATTCGTGGTCAGTAATCCACCGGGCACACAGTTCAATGGCTACGAGTTCAGCCTGAAATATAGTAGCCAATTGGCCGAGACTATGTTTAATCTCGACTTTTTCTTGAATACTAACAACTCCAAATCCAACGCTCGAAGGCATTTTGGATCTGTCGGTATACCAGAAGCTATCGTTATTTGAAAAATTGGTCCTGTTCTTTAACCAGTCCTCCCTATCCGTGAGGATAATGTTGTATAGCTTTCTGCTGTACACCGTGTTGGGCATGACGTCGGATATCATTCCTAAAGTTGCATCCAACTCTTGTTCCCTTATTAGGGCTGTTGATATCACTTTGTTTGCCCTGCCATCCTGGTGGTTGGCTCTTATTCTGTAAGTTGCTCTTCGTGCCTCCGCCTCTAAGAAAATGTGAAGCGGAGGTAAGTTTAGTAAGCATTCAAGCGCAGTCGATGGGCTAGAGCTCATTGCACCACATATGGCAAGACTGGCTTGTCGTTGTAAGCTGGTTAGTTTGGCCCTTGAGGTTCTTTGATGTCTTTTCTCGAACCATACGCAATCATTGGTTTGATTACTGTTATATACAGCCAATACATTTGTTTGGGGCTAGTGCCCCAGGTTTTTCCGCAAATTCTTTTGCACGTCCATAAGGACGCCATATTTGCGGGTTACTTTTTCCATATGGGCATTCCAGGTAAGAGTTTTATCTAGAGTGACCCCTAGGTATTTCGCATGTTAAACAAACCTGCAAAAAGTGATACATATCCGATTTCATACATTTCATTAAATTTAAATGCAATAGCGAGTAGAAACCTATTTAGATCTTTTCCACTAATGGTTAATGAGTTACTTTAGAATGTTTCGAAAGTTCATTAGACAAGTAAATTCACAGATGAAAAATGGAAGCTGCTCAAATTTGATGGATGGTAACGTTTTTGCGTCGATTATCGCATGTTAAACAAGCATACAAAAGGTGATACATACCCGATCCATACATTTCATTAAATGCAATCGCGAGTGGAAAACTATTCAGATCTTTTCCACTAGTGGTTAATGTGTTATTTTAAAATATTTGGAAAGTTCATTAGACAAGTAAATTAATAGCTTAAAATTGGGAGCTAGTGTTCAAACATGATGGACGGTGGCGTTTTTGTGTCGATTATCGCATGTCAAACAAACATACAACAAGTGATACATACCCGATTTCATACAATTTATTAAATTTAAATGCTATCGCGAGTGCAAAACTATTCAGATCCATTCCATTAATGGTTAATTTGTTATTTTAGAATGTTTGGAAAGTTCATTAAACAAGTAAATTACCAGCTTGAAAAATGGGAGCTGTTGCTTAAATATGATGGAAGGTAGCGTTTTTGTGTCGGTTAGCGCGTGTTAAACAAGCACTCAAAGAGTGATGCATACCTGATTCCATACCTTAGAGAAATATGTTCCATACATTTCCTTAAATAGAATGTTTGGAAAGAACAAGAAACAAAAACCGCTATTCAAATATAATAATAAACAAACATACAAAGACCACATTTAAATACAACAGCTAGTGGGGAACCACGGAACCATAACTTCTTTTACACGTTCATGATTTGTGTGTTATTTTAGAATGTTTGGAAAGATCATTAGACATAAAATAAAACTTGAAAACAAGGCAGCTCTGGATGAAATAATATGAAATATAGGATTTTTGTGTCCCGCTCGCGAGTGGTGAACAATGATATATTTTACACGTATGGTTAATGTGTTATTTAATAATTTGTGACGAGTTTATTAGAAAATAAAAATAACAACTTGAAAAAGGGGAGCTGCTGTTTAAACATAATAAAAAGTATCGTGTTTGTGTTGATGGTCGCATTTTAAAAACGCATACAAAGAGCGACACATATTCGATTCCATATATTTCAATACAACTCTTTAAATCCTTTACAGTTATGGTTAATATGTTATTTAAAAAGGTCTGGAAAGTTCATTAGTCAAGTAAAATAACTTGAAAAAGAAAGCTGTTGTTCAAATATATTGGAAAAAAACGTTTTCGTCGCATGTTAAACAAGCATACAAAGAATGATGCATACCCGATTCGATACATTTTACTAAACTTAAATGTAATCGCCAGTGGAAAACTATTCATATCTTTTACACTATTAATGTCTTATTTTAGAATGTTTGGAAAGTTTATTAAACAAGTAAAATATTTTTATGTCGATTGTCGCATATTAAACAAGCATGTGATGCATATCCAGTTCCATATATTTCATTAAATTTAAATTAAATCGCGAGTGGAAACTATTCAGTTCTTTTACACGTATAATTAATCTGATATTTTAGGATATTTGGAAAGTTCATTAGACATAAAATAACAACTAGAAAATGGGGCTGCTGTTTCTATATGATGAAAAGTAGCGTTGTGTCGATTATCGCATAGTAAACAAGCATATCCGATTCCATACATTTCATTAAATTAGAGTATATAGTATAGTCCTTGCCATAGGCAGTTACACTTTTGTGACATTTCCAACGCCTTTATTTATCATCTCCATACTAAGAACACAAATCAACAATCAGCAGGTTTTTATCCAGATAATGACAGTTTTACCTTTAATTTTACACCAACATCACATATTTAGTTTTTAATATAGTTCTGGTTAGGAAATATGTGTATTTCATGTCCAAGTCACAAAAATGTAACTGCGTATGGCAAGGACTATAATTGTGTTATTTAAAAATGTTTGGAAGTTCATTAAACATAAAATAGCAACTTGAAAAAAGGAAACAAGCATACAAAGAGTGTGTTGTTTTAGACTTTGTTATATGTATTTGTACCATACTTTTAGTAATTATAAATGTATTTAAAAAACAAAACTCACCTTTTCTTTTTCCTTTTCTTTTTCTTTCTCCTTTTCTTTTTCTTTTTCCTTTTCTTTTTCTGTTTCAGAATCGCTTGAACTTGAAGATCTATAATTCTTCTTCTTCTTCTTTTTGGATTTTTTCGCCCTAAAGTGTCTATGGCCGCATGATTCCAGCATTTCGCTTTGGAAGTCCTGAAAATAAAAAGACAAATATAACAAATATTTATACTATTTCCTAAAATTACAAATATAATAACTAGAAAAAAGTCACGAAAATTAAAAATGACAGAGGATGGCAGTTTAGGTTAAAGCCCTACCTTATAAACTCTCATCCTTTCTTCCTCGTCGTCGATTGCCTGGAATTCCTTTTCATTTTCTATTTTTGATTTTACCTGTAATGGAAGAAAGGTGTCCCATAGTAAAATTTGCTTAGTTTGACAGTATAGTCGTTACCTAATAATCAGTTTCTGATTCTATATTTGAAAAAGTCAAAAAAATTATTTTATGCTAAAATAATTTAAAGGGCACATTAAAAAATTGGCGCGAATAGGCGCGTACATCCATCCACAAGACCTAGTCTTTGTCAGTGTTAAACTAGCTTTATTTTTGTTAAAAAGGAAATTTTTAATCAATTTGAAAAAAGCTGCTATAAGATGAGATTTTTTAAATATTTTTATATATTATCTCAAAAAACTATGACCGACAAACTTTGACGTAATGACATATATTGTTGAAAATATAATTCCTAATCCAACTTTGAAAACCTCGTTTTGCTAGCTGATGTGGTTCTCACATTATTAGATGTTTTTAAAATTTGAACACATCTACTACCCCCTTATAGCCCCCCACCAAAATTTAATGTCCCTATCCACAGATCCGCAATCTTTTTGAGGCAAATTTGGTTAAAATCTGTTTTTGGTTTTGGTGTTATCCTGGGACACGAACCGAACCGAACCGAACAGACAGACAGGCAGAGACGCCTTCACAAAATGTGGTAGTTAGAGTTTTTGTGACCTAAATAACTTATTTTGAGTAAAGTTTTTTCTTGATGATAAAAAGGGATCCAAGTAGAAATATTTTTTTTCGAAAAATGTACTGTGTCTAAAATTTATAGTCAAAAAACATTTTACCAGAATCAAGTTGAAAAACAAAAAACAGAAAATGTATTTACAAACCTCATCGTAGGACTGTTCGAAATCTATATTAAGATCTTTCAAAAGATTCTTCATGCCTTGCTCCAGTTTTTTAATCTTCTTGGTCTCTTCTTTCAGTCTTTCTTTTTCCCTGGATTCGGCCTGTCAAAATCACAAAAAATGTTCAAAATTAACATTATACATGGGGGAGATATTTCTGAAATTCGAACAAAACATTCGATCACAAAAATTAACTTATTATTATTAATATTGAAACTGGTAGATTACAATGTAAAGTCCATCCTGCTTTAAGGGGCAATAAACAATATTTTACCTTTTCTAACAGAGAATTGTACGTCAACTTGACATTTCCGGCATCCAGAGACGCACTTCTCTTGTCTTCGCAAATAACAGTAGCAAACTGGTCAAAACTTGTATCGGCTTTAACGTCAAATTCCTTTTCTTTAAGGATCTCTTTGATAATCTTTTTCTCATCGTGGAAACGTGACTTGAGGTCCTCCACATAGAATTTAAACAAGTCTAGAGGCGTGGAACCCGTCTGGCCTAGAAGGGAAATTGGTGCTGTAAGGCGACCGATAAAAATCTATTCAGAAAGCGCCTAATGTTAAGGGTGACAATATTGTAAGGTATCGCAACTTTTTTGTCTTATAACGTACAGATTGTATGATAATATATTAGTCAAATAACACTTTCCTTATCAAAATTATAAACTCTGAGAGACTCTCATCTTTTAATGCGTATTTTTTTTGTTCTAGCTGGCAACACCTTCAAAATAATATTCCGCACTACACACATTCTCCACAGATATTCCAGTCCAAAATTAAAATAATCTACTGCAGACAAGTTCTTGAAATGGTTTTTAAGGTAAGAATCTTTTGATTTTTTGTATTTCTAGACAACATAAAACCTCAAATCACAACTTTTTAGCTCCGCCGCACAGTGGGGCAGAAGCACAAAAAGGTGCGATAAAGTCCCACAGTGCAATGGATGTATCCCTTTGTAGTCAGGAATGTTAAAAAATTAATTACTTAGTGATCCAAAATAAAAAAAAAATTGACCCCGAGTTGTTAGTCGAGGTATAAGTGGTCGAATAAGCTTCAAAATATTTCCTAAAATACTATGTACGACGGCAATGTTTACAAAATGTTATAATATGTTGTCGACCTTACAGAAACGGAAAGGCTAAGTTTGCCCCCTCTCCAATAATTAATTGACACCCTGAAAAATAAAAACACCTAAACCCCCCCAAAAAAAACATTACAGAACCGACATTAAATTTTTACACACTTTTCTTCTGTCTGACTTTCGCTATTTTTAAAACGACTTCACATAAGCTTTCAGTGGCGTATATAAGGGGGGGCCGGGGCACCCCCCGAAGCTAAGATTTTTCTAGATATTTTCCACATATTTCATAAATACAAACATAAAACAGCATAAAATACGGCCTCATGGGGTCTCGACCCCCCCCCCCCAAACTGTCTCGGGCCCACCCCGGGAAATTTTTCTAGCTTCGCCACTGGAAGCTTTCTTTGTTTATAAATAATCATGTTTATATATTATACTAAACAGAACAAAAATTAATTTAACTATATTCATAAATCAAATAATAAGTTAAAAAAAAGATCGGTCTGAAAGCGTAAACTTAACGTATAAATATAAAAGAGTATTTTTATCCTCTAACGAATTGTAGCTTTCGCTACGCTCGTGCTAAAAACTTTTTACCTTGAAATAAAAAGTGTCACTTTTATCCCTTGGTATATATTATAAGAACAGGGCCCTCTTTAATCCTTATTTTAGGGTTAAAACTGTCACTTTTTATCCTTAAAATTCGAAATAAAAGGCTCTATCAGACATTACGTTTTTAGTAAAGTAGCTGAAAACCACATAATTATAATTATAATTTAATTTTAGGGCAGAAAAATCCAAGTTTAAAAAATATCTCCTAAAATTCGTAATTAGTGTCTTGCTAGCTATTGGCCAATTATATACCTCGCTCCGCTCAGGCTACAAACTTTTTGCCTCGGGATAAGGTGTGACTTTTATTACTTAATATATAATGATTATAACAATAGTATGTGTAGATGTATATGTATTTAGTACGTTATATTTTAAATATCTATACTACAATTTAAATACATATTTCGCTAAGTTTGGAGAAAATGTTAATATTTAAAAATTAATTCCGGCCTTATTAGCAAAAACTAGCAGCTAAATGTGGCATCATTTTAAAAAGGAAGGTTCAATAAAAAATTACATGTGAAAACTCGCCCGCGACAGCGGGCGAGAAGTTACTTTGTGTCCACATATATTTTTAAAATTAAAGAAAATAATAAATTTTTGAAAAATTTTACAAAAATGGCAGTTTGAAGAAAAACAACAAAAAATTTTGCATTTTTTTTTATACGAGAATAATGTACACACAATAGTGATTATCTGACTTAATTAAAATTATTTTAACCAAACTTGATCAACATTAAAAATTGTGGCAAAGTTGATTCATGTGTTTTCTTAAAACAACTACGCAACGTCAGTTTTCAAAACACGCTAACTTTGACAAGGTGTTTTATTCATTTGTTTGCCGTTTGACTATCCGAAGCTAACGTGCTATGGTAAAGCGATTATTAATAAATAGTTTTCAGTAAAAATATATCCCATATTAGATAAAGGAGTTCTGCACTAAATCGCATGTTTTCTTGATTTTGCCCCTCTGTGCGCCGTTTGACGCTAATCATTTTAATTTTTTTTGTGGAAATTTTTTTATAGGGAAATTTTATAAAAAAGGGTTCTACAAAAAATTTTGAATTTTGTCAAATAGAAATATGTATATGCAGACCATAATAGTGAAAAATAGTGTATTACCTAATATTGCCGAGAATCGATATGCAGACTATAATAGTGAAAAATAGGGTATTACCTAACATTGCCGAGAATCGAATATCCGCAGAAATAATTGGGTACAACTCAACCCACAGAGACATTGACGTCAGTTTTCCCTCTTCGTGCAAATGATCTAACAAAGCTAGGAATTGGTCTCTGTTTTTGCGAGCTTGACGTTTCTGTCTCCTTCTTTCTTGCTCCTAATAATAGAAATCAAAAATAGAACATTTCCGAGATAATTCCTTAATTTAATACTAGCAGGTTCCCTTATTAAAAAAATGTTAAAACCATATAGGGTGTCCCAGATAAAAATTACTACAAAAGTAAAATAATATACCATTTTGGTTAAATTGGAAAATAAGTGGCACTATGTTGTATTGAAATTAAAAATATCTTCAGAGGTTGTCAAAATATCCATATTGTCAAATTAATATATTGTCGCCATCTCGCCATCAAAATTTGGGCGTTTTGTATTAGCTAGAAGTCGCCATTAATTTTTTTATAAACCGTTTCCGAAATGGTGTAAAATAAAGCATTTTAGATATATGTATGTGTAAAACCCTAATTTCAAAAGTTACAGACATACCTTGTCTTCCATATATTCCTTCTCCAAAACCCTAATATGCTCCTCAAAAACAATTAGAGCATCTTCTTTATCCATAGCCAATAAATTGACATCTCCTTTAAATCTTTCATTTTCCAATAACATAATCTGAAAAAATATATAAAATCATTGGAATAGGATAAAAAAATCAGTACTTATAACCGGAGCTACGCTATAAAAACACAATAAATCAACAGTACTTTGGCCGGCCAGTCGGGAAAATTTGTAAGTTCTAACCGGAAGTACCTACGCTATATCCCATGAGTATACTGTATCTTGAATTGTGTAATAATGAATTAAATAATTTTTTGTAGATTTTGACGATTTTTTTTTGAGGAGTCCGAGAATAAACGTTTGAAAAATCACACGTTATCACTTGGTATACACTTAAAAAATCGTTATTTTTTTAAATTTCTGAAAGATCAAATAAACAGAGTGGTGGATAGATCTACAGTTTTATCTATCTAACTACAATTTTTCTCACTCTCACTCTAAACAAATCCTTTAAATTTTTGCCTCTGCGCCTTTGACATTTTAACCAAAATATAGGTGCCGAGTTCCTTCCGCTTATTTTATATATACATTAAATGAAAGCTACAGGGCCAATGGCCATGCCGTGTGTGCAACAAAGAAATAAAAGAGGCAACTATTTAATTGTCGTGCAGATGTACTGGTGTTTTCTACCTCCCCAATACTCCGTCCTTTCGTCACTGTATCTACATTTTTCAAAGCTGTTTGTACATCCCCTTCGATTCACTTTACATACTGCCGCAAGTATGACCCAAATAAGGCAATTTATTCAGGCCAAACTATTTAGTGGACTTCCATTTCCCTACTCCTGTACTTGCCAAGCGCACTCATTACCAGTTGTCTTTCCTTTTTTCTCGAATATATATTTACCTGAGCTTCGCTCCACGTCGTATCGAAATTAATCGTCGTCATGCACTCCATCAAATCAGCCAGTTTCTTCATGTTTCTCTTTTTCATGGCTTTCGCCTCCTCTTTCTCTTTTTTGCCCAAGGCAAACACCACATCTTCGTAAATTTCACGTCTTTCGCTGTCAGAGACTCTTTGCCATACCTGTCAAATAGTAGCCTAGTATATTTGAAGGTTTTTTAAACTCATTTTAAGGAGATTTTTTAGGTGTCCACTGAAATTATTTTGTTTTTGGTTTTTTATTTGTGTAATTAATCGTTTATGAGTTTTTACAGGTCGTAATTTATTACTTGCTCAGATAATTCTAATAAAACATATTTTTTAAAGAAAATTTCATACTACCCTTTGAAAAAAGGCAGTGGTAACGTGACATCTAATAATGTTTAACCAGTTTTAACCTTGTGGAAGAAAAATATATTTTTTTGAAATAGAGAATATTTTTAGAGAGATAGATGAAACGTATTATGATAGGTGGATAATCTGAGGGCACAACAGTGCCCGGCCAAGTTCATGTTCAAAACATTTCGGCCTATATTTGACCTATCTAAAAATCTACTTCGAAAAAAGTTACGAAACTCAAACTTTGCACAGAGGTTACAAGTTACCTTCAAGTTTCATAGACTTCCATAAAGTAGTTAGGAAATTTAAAAAAAACGTCGAAATTGCCACTCACTCACTCATGTATAGATCATCAAAATTCTACATTACTTCCAGACATGCTACGTAGCATACAAAGCATAAATTTGACAGATTGATAGACATTATGACCAAACCCTTGGAAAAAATCAAAAAACCCCAAAATTCTAATTTACTTCTCTCCCCTATACATGTAAAATTATGTAAAAGTAACATTGCCTACTTCCAGAGACGCTAAAGATCTGAGCTTTGACTGACTAATAGGAACTATGATAAAACTATTGGAAAAAATTTAAAAACGCCAAAATTTTAGTTACTTCCCTGCCCTATAGCTTTGGAAGGCCGATAGGCAATATGATAAAACTATAGGAAAAAATTTAAAAACACCAAAATTTCAATTTACTTCCCTTGCCTGTAAATGTAAAGTTATGTACAAGTAACATTGCCCACTTCCAGAAACGCTAGAGGGCTGAGCTTTGGAAGGTTGATAGGAAGTATGATAAAACCATGAGAAAAAATTAAAAACCTCAGAATTTTAAATAAGGCATTGCAAAAGGTTTGAACAATATTCTGCATATTTTACTACTTCAAAACTTAAATATTATCCAAATCCTTTAAAAAGGGTATGAAATCATAACAAAACCATTTCATGTAACAAGTTCTCCAATAAAAATTTTAAAATGAAAGGCTCTTACTAGTTTGGAAATGTTTTTCTAAACTCTTAGGCACAGTACTAAATTGAACATAAAGAAGTTTGGCTGTAATAGCAAAGTTTAAAAAAACATTTCCAAACTAGTAAGAACCTTTCATTTTAAAATTTGTATTGGAGAACTTGGGTTTATTTTTATCTCAATTCTTTTTACAGAATATCATCATTTTCGCGTACTTGGCTTTGTTTATATGAAATGTTCTTGTTATGATAAGAGATATTTCTAAATATATAACGCAGAGGTTGTTACTGCAGTTAAATGTTTGAAAAATTCAAAAGCTTCAGTAAATGACAACCTATCCCCTAAGCTAAAAAAACGGCGGTGAAAATTTACGTGACCTAATAGCACCTTGGGTACCACACAGCGAATTTACGAAAAAGGTGATAAGCTAAACTGCCAAAACTACCGAGGCATAAGACTGCTAAACTTAGTTTATAAGGTATTGCCAGTAGTTTTATACAACAGACTATTGGAGTATACTAAGCTAGCTATCGGAGAATATCAATGTGGATTCCGCCCCAGAAGATCTACCTCAGATCAAATATTTGTTATGAGGCAAATTTATGTAGAATTTAAACGGTCTTTTGACAGCGTAAATCGGGAAAGAATGATGCACGATTTAGCATGGCGAAAAGCTTTTGTATTGAGTAGATTGTCGCGTAGCAGAATAATTCAAAACAAAAATGGTGTGTGTGTCGAAATGGATGCCATAAGAACATAAATGAGAATATCTAGAACAGATCATATATAAGAAATGAGACCATAAAAGAAAGAATGGGAATCGAGGGAAGCATAACGGAAAGACAGCTGATATTACCAAAGCAGATCCTAGAATGGCATCCAATAGGGCGCAGTAAAAGAGAGTGTCCTGAACTGGAATGGCAACAGTCAATCCAAAGATCAATGAGTTAAAAAACCTAACAGAAGATAATTGTCAGGATCGAAGGGGGTGGATAACAGAAAAACGTTCTAACCCGACAAAGTAGTAGTAGACACATCTTTTTAAAAAACAGTAACATTAATATTAAATTTAATACCGATTTTTTAAAACTAAAGAAAATAAATTGTAAAGAAAAGAGAAAAATCCATTTTCAATTCTAATTTTTACCTTTTATTGTGATAAATGACTTTGAAACCTTAAAAATTATGCAAAAAAAAATAACAAACAACACATTTTTCACCAATTACTACAAATTTTCCTGCGAGGGTCAGCGGAAAATAAAAAAAGTTATTTTGACATTTTATGTATTTCATATAAACAAATTTATAGCAGGGGGTCTCGGGCCCACCCCAAAACTGTGTCGGGCCCACCCCAAAACTTTTTTCTACACTACAATCTCTAATTTTGACAAATATGACCGATCATAAATTCTATTTACCTCCATATGACCAAACATTTCGTCGCATTTATAATACTTCAAATTGGACGACATTTGTTCGGCGTTCATCAAATATTCTTCCAAATCTTGCTTGTACTTTTTCAGCTTCAACCTCTGCTCTTCCTTATCGTCTTTTTGCTTTTGTGTCTTGTAAGCATTAAATACCTAAACAGTAATTAAAATAATATAATAACAGTTTTAAGCCTATGTTCTACGTTCTATAATTTACATGACATTATTGGCAATATAATGCACAGGGTGACCCATTATATTCTGACCATATTTAGACGCCAAATATCGATAACTACTCGGGATAGAATTATGATTTTTTTGAACTGTATTTAAAAATAACTAAGATTAACACATCAGCGAAATTATATTATCATAAGGATCACTGGTTTGATCAGGGACGTATTTTGACCACTTCTGACGAACTCTCTAATGCTGGGTTATATACAGATAAAACAAAAATTAATATAAAAATTAAAATATTTTGCTTTATATGCCTAAAATGGTACTAAAAAACAAAAAGAAAACACAAAGCAAAATCTACACGAAAACAACAACAAAAGTCATATTACATTAACAAATTAGTAGTAGTAAAAATATATAATTAAATAAAAGGTTGGGCAACTTTTAATTTTCATCTAGTTCTGTATAAAAACCTAGGAACCCAGGTTAAAATAGAAGTGTCTGAAATTTGATTTACTCTTTAATTTTTCATTTAAAGGATATTTTTTGTTAATAATGTGATTTTTTGCAAACTGACTGATATGTCAAAATTACAAAAGATTAATGTTACCTGTTTTTTCTCATTCAGTTTCTTGAAGCTATCGTATCTTGGGTCGTTTGACAAAATTCTGTTGCACTGTTCCCAACTAGAGTTACAAGAGATATTTTTTTCTTTCAAGAAGTCTTTAAAAGCTTCCATCATTTCCTTTTTGTCCTTGAAAACGCGTGGTTCGAGGGAGGGGATTTGCGGCTTGTCGCTGTGGTTAGACATATTCGAGTCCTCATCTAAAAAAAAAAATTGAACCCGTGATGAATATCAAACCTTCCTAGCTTATTACTTAAATTTAAACTTTCTCGTTTGTTAATCGCCAGCAAGCCAACTGCGCCTTGATCCCGCAATGCCAAGCTCTAAATAATTCGAACCATACCATACGAGTAAGTTCCATAAATTTCCGGCCTAACATAGAAGGAAAAAGAAAATAAAAACAAATTGGTTAGTGTTTTTTTATATCATCCCCTTAGTGCAACAACTAAATAACTTGAAATTGATAGTTTTATAAAAATCTCAAGATGTCTTTTTATAAAATGGGCATTTTCGGAGTTATCTATTTCTTGTCACTCTTAAACAAGTTTGGTTACTCGTACAAGATATATAGATGTTGCATTAAAAAGAAGAGAGAGAGAATGAAAAAATAAGTCAGCTTTAACTGGATAACTCAAAATGCATAAATTATGATTATCTAGTTGTTGCACTAATGGGACGATTTAATCTCCCTTAAGTTCAACACACCTGTTACAATGCTTTGGTACCTTACTGCAATTCTATACCTTTTACAATATAATTTTTATCCTTTGAAGCAAACTGGGCCTCCACAGCTGCCTAAATTTCTTCGTCGGTGTTAAATTTTCTCTTCATAAGTGGGATTTCAATTTTAAGAAAATATAATAGTCACTGGGGGCTAAGTCTTGGCTGTAGGGTGGGTGACGAGTTTCTTGGAATCCAGAGGCCCGCACACTGGTCTTGGCAACAACGGCTGTATGCACAAAAGCATTATCGTGAAGGAACCGAACACCTGGTGCTAATTTTCCCCTCCTTTTTTTTAATAGCCTCTCGCAAGCGATGTAACAGAGCCACACAGTACTGTCCATTAACTGAGGAATTCCTTTCTTTATAACCGATTAACAAGATTCCTTGGGAATCCCGAAATATCATGGCCCTAACCTTTTTGGTCGATTGGGTGACCTTTGCTTTTCGAGGGGATGCTTCTCCCGGGTTTCTCCATTCCACTCCTAAAGGTCTTCGGGGTTAAGGTTGTACTCCTCGATAAGTCCAGCGTATGAATTTTTGAATGAGTGGAGCGATCTCACTTGATTTCCGCATCTCTCTTCTCACTCTTACCCGTTTCAAGAGTATCGACACTGCAATAATCTACTCGTTCACTCTTCTGGGCAATAGAAAGAATTCCTGGCACCCATCTACCACTGACCTTATTTATGTGTAAATAATCGTTTATTATTCTGAATACCGCTGTGTGTACCAAATTGCTTAGAGCATAAATACTGGATCAAAAATCGAAAACTGAAGCAATCATAGCTTGCTTTGGAAACACTGACAAATTTAAATTCGCAGACGCAAAGATCCAAGTACGCATGCGTGTGTTTTGGCACGTAGACGTGTGAGTGCACGCCATATTTGTTGTTTATTTACATTTTGCGGTGTCTTGCGTTTGTCGTGTAAAATTGTGTTTTTTTTTTATGTGAAAAAGAAGTATGGGATTGCTATTCCATACGTAGGTACTTGTACTTTTCTTTAAGAGTGGTTTATTTATGCTATTAAACAATTTTCACGGTGTCCACAATAAATCTCCACAATTAATTTTGGAAAAACTACAAACTTAATCCGCAATTTGATAAATTTCAAAAACATTCAACTAAAGGTTCCTTGAATTTCTTTGATAAATTTTAACAAGTAATTTTTACAGAAAAAAAAATAGAAATACACCTTAATTTTTGACAATTGTCGAATAATGTCGTGACGTAACGGAGTATGTTCCAAAACCACCAAAACTGACGCAGTTACCGAAATCCTGTCTACCTGAAAATAGAACATTTAGAATTAAAGGGGGGTAAGAATGTATGGGTATGTCCTGTATTTAGGCTCTAAGGTATTAGGATAGCCCCAACCTTGCTGCAATCTCCTTAGTCTTTAGCCTTCGATAAATCGATAATCAGCCTCAACACTTTTAATATTCTCTGGAGTGGCCACTTCCACGGGTCGACCCGGTCGAGGATCATCTTCAAGGGTTTCACGCCCAGTCTAAATAACTTTGCTCACTCCTTCAGTCAAAAATAAACGGGACATCTGTCCATACACACTGTCCAAACGAATTTTAATTTGACTGGGTGTTCGCCCTTATTTTGCCAATTACTTGGAGGAAGAGCTGTACTTGCTCAAATGGGCTGACATACTGGACTATGTAGAGAGGCCTAATGAGCTACCTGGACATCGAATGGAAGCATAGAGAGTGGGTTAAGGCGCAGCCTTCGTAAACTAACGAGCCACGAACCAGAACAGGCAACGTCGCAAATGGGCCGGCTGGTGGGCCGATATATACATGGGGAGATATAAACATCTCTTATTTGTTTTGATTGTAGTTTGGCGATTTTGTATTTTTTTTGTAAAAACTAATAAACTGTGTTTAGGCGTGTTACATTTAATTTTTAAAGACAAACAAACATATGGAAATAAATATTAGTAGCCATTAATCATGTTAAAAAATATGTAAGAAAACCTAGAATAAACAGATTGAAGAGAAATTACTTTTAAACAATTTATAAGAACAACCCTAAAGCTGGATTCTTTCCTTTCCTACTACTAAGTTATTACTAACAAGTTTGAACAACATGATGTTTGTGGGATAGTTTCTTATGTCTTACTGCTTACTTTACAGAGCTATGAATCTAGTCTTAGTGGTAAAATGTTAATTTAAACTTTAAATGAACTTACCCTGTTTTCTATCTATCTATTCTATTTAGCCTTCTTCAATCCATCGTTGGATATAGGCCTCCCCCAACATCTTCCACTCTTCTCTGTCCGTCGCCGTGCTCATCCATCTAGTTTCCGCGTGTCTCTTCAAATCGCCCGCCCATCTCATTTGGGGTCTTCCCCTACTTCTTTTATTTTCCCAAGGTCTCCAGTTTACAATACATTTGTTCCATCGATCGTCTTTCTGTGTGATACTATGACCGGTAAATTTCCATTTTAATTTTGCTACTTCTCCTCTGACTTTTGTTTCATTTCTTATCCATTCATTCCTTTTTCTATCAGTTAGCTTTACATGTAACATTAGTCTTTTCATTGATCTTTTGTTACCTTATCCATGTTTGGTTTTGTAAGTGTCCAAGTCTGGGATGCATAGGTAAGTACACGAAGGATACATTCGTTCTACACTTTCGTTTTAAGGTACTGAGGATATTTTTTATTTCTTAATATGTAGCTTAATTTACCGAATGCTGCCAAGGCCAATCTTACTCGTCTCTTGATTTCAGCTGTTTGGTTTTCTTTTTTCAGTTTAATAATTGTCCCAGGTATATTATTCCTCTACTTGTTCTATTTTCTTTTGGTTTAATCTGACCGTAATATCTTCATCTGTGTTTGTTATGATTTTAGTTTTAGTATAGTTCATACTTAAGCCTATATTTTTAGCTGCTGTATCCAGTTCTTCCAGCATTTTTCAGTTCTTCTTTCTTGTCTGTAACCTTAAGTGTTTCCGTAACCATCACACTTACCACAACTTGAACACCAACCTCGTCAACTTACTCTTTATGGTCAAAATTTAATAAATAAAAAAGTAAATCAATTTGTCAAGGTTCTTATACTAGCATTTTTTAAGGTCAATATATTTTTCCCGTGATTTCAGGTCCCCAAATCTCCCAATTAAATCATTTTGAAGAAAATTCTCTATTTCCTCAATTTTTTTTCGCCTGTCGTCAGCATTTTCTCTTACAGGAGGTTTGGGGTTTGATATATACTTTGGTTGAGATTCAAATATTCCAGGTATTGCCCCATTCTTTAACTTAGGAAATGTAAGTGGGGCCCTCCTTTTGTACTCCCTCTTTCTCCCTAATTATTTCGGTTCTAACAACGTCACTGTTGTCAAAATGTCCTTTTGTACTCCCTCTTTCTCCCTAATTATTTCGGTTCTAACAACGTCACTTTTGTCAAAATGTTTCCAACAAACCACTGAAGATGCAGTCACAACATAATCTTCTCTGTGTATGGCCCGAAGCCAAGCATTTTTTAGGTCGTTTTCTTTTGGGAAGCTAAAAGTTGTTTGGTGGCCCTCTTCATTAATCACAGATGCATAGTCACTTTTGCAACCGGGTACACAACACTTTCGAGGCATGTTTAAAATTTAAAAAGAAAAAACAGACCAAAAATTCCAAACAAAAACAAACATCTAGCCTCACTTATTACCGGTGTACAAAAGGTCTTTTTTACACAGCTTTTATAAAGTAGGTAATATAATTTTAAGTTCACCAAACATCTCACTAAAACCAGAACAGTGTTTTTATTTGGTAACGCGATTTGAAATTTACTAAAAGTGAAAAAAAACATTATCTGCGCGGAGACAGCCACTAACTAGCGTGGTGGGCGACGCACGTGGACGAAAATGATCGGCCCACCTGGTGTGTTGCCGTTTCTTCTGGTTCGTGGCTCGTTAGTTTACGAAGGCTGCGGTTAAGTGAAAGGATTGGGGCATGGCAAAGGGCCTATTCTATTATTATTCTATTATAGTACTATCCTATTATTACAGAGAACTGTAAAAACTTACCATTTTTTGAAGAAGGCACAGGAATATCGATCGAAGCCAACGTTGCCGCCATCGCCGATTCTAGCGCGCTCTTTTGTCCGGGACTGGCAACGCTCGGTGAATTCGGCCCGGAAAACACTGTCCCCGGAGTTCCCGGCAATGAAGTGATAATGGGTGTAATGGGCGCCATCGGGGTTGGAGTTAGGGGACTTCCCACCAGAGATGTTAAAGTTGTGGGGGCAATGCCAAGGGGAACTGTGACGGGAAGTTTCACCCTGAAACAAACGATAATATTTATATAAAGAGTTTCCTAAGTGCAATAAATTTAAGGAAATTTTGTAGCATATTTTGACTGATAAACTTGGGTTCTCAGACCTTTTGTTTACAAAATACAGGGTAATCAAAATTTTAATTAACTAAATTTTAATTAACTCCTGGTAATTTTAGTAGGATTTAAAAGGACTTTTATACTGAATTCGAAAATATTCATGTGTACAGATATAGTTTTTACTTAAGGGAAAAACAAAAATGGGCATATACCACTTTTTGTAATGTTGTTTTCATAAGTTGACAAAACTCTAAGCACAAGTGCTTCTTATTATTGATATTTAGCCCAAATGATATCTGTCATGTGTTAAATCAAGCCAAAAACTTCGCAAAAGTCCTACTTTTATTGAATAAACCACAGTAGATTAATTGGAAAAATATTTCAGAAAATTTAGTTTACTCACTCTTCAGCAATCTTCTTTTTGATTTCCTCCAATTCTGGAGGAATGACCCATCTTGATTCCTTGGTCGTGACATTGTGGTAATAGACTTTACCATTATCGGCTGTGTATTCCTTCCATGGGCACTGGGATAACAGCAACTAAGAATAATAGGTAGATATTATATATTTTTTAAAAATCTTGCAATGTTAAGTTTTATACCCAACTTTTTTATTGTATTCTTATAATAATTTCAGTGTTTTAGAATGTCAAGATTCTATATACATAGCTGTTTCTTCCACTGCTTTAATAATATGGTGATGATGCTAGTAAAAATTACACAGCTTAGTTTGCTTTTATTACCCTTCAATCATTTTTTCAACTTTTATTTTAACAAGAAACGAAAATATATGTACTTTTTTCAAAATCGTGTCAAGTGACCTTTTAATTAAGAAATAATTTTGAATTTTTAATAGAAAACTTAAAAAGACTGTAAATAAGACACAACTCATCTCAAGTTAATAATTTTGGTAGTATTCTTGTTTAAAGATATTTTAAACAGCCAACAAAAAGACAATTAATTAAATTTTTCATTAAAAAAAAAGATAACAAGCAACCATTCAAAATTTTTACTTTATTCACTCTTAGAACTAATGATTAGGTTACCTTTTTATCCAACTGCAGCCTGGCGAAATGAAGGGTAATGTTTTTCGTTTGGGATATGTATGTATGTAAGTATGTCTGTTTGTCTCGCGCTAGAGGCTAAACGGCTAAACCGATTTTGACGAAAAAAGTGTCGTTGAATTGCTACTGATCCCGGAGGTGCTATAGGCTATATATTTTTAAACAGGAGTCAATATGGCGGCCATCAGACGCCATTTTGTCACATGATGTCGGCTTTAAGGCATACAAATTACCTAAATTTTAGGCGATTTTAATGTATGTAATGTAATTACTCTGCTCCGACCCTCTTAAAAAACCATATTCACATAATTTTATTAAATATTTTAAAAATTCTCTCTGCACACGCTTTTTCATACCACATTTTGCTAGTTTCTCCCTCCCTCTCTCCTCCCCTCCCTCGTTATTAGTAATAGTTGTAGCTATAACTTTCACAAATATAGAACGATTTCAAAAATTCTTTCTCCACACGCTTTAAGATTTTTTTCAACACCATTTTACTAGTTCCCTCCTCCCTCTCTCCTCGCTCACCTTCACTCAATTGAAGGTAACACTGTTCGCGTCCGTAGAAAATCTACACGTACTTTTTGGGTAACGCTAAATGAATGGTGAATGCATAGTGCTTTTTATAAGGCAAAATAAAAATTAAACCTAAAAGTTGGAAATAAAAAAAAGTTAAATAAAAGAAACACCCAACTGCTAAATCTACTTGTAACTACTAGTCGCAGTTGGGTACAAAATTACCCAATAACCTGATTCATGAAAATACAAAACTGTATAATTTCATAAATGCGCTTTGGGCATCAAAACTAAGAGTTGAAGCATGTCGTACATTATAATAAGTATACCTATCAATTTTGTGCCCAAGTGCGACCGACTAGTCGGTACAAGTAGATTTAGCAGTTGGGTGTTTTTTTTTATAAAAAAATTTTTTTATCAAAATTTGTTTTTCTTATTATTTCACGAAACAAAAAGAAAACAAACTGTTTATAAACTTATTTACTTTAGTTAAAAAACCTTCAAGAAATTACCTCAGTTGGAGTCTTCAAAGCATCAGGTTTCTGCCATGAACTTTGCTTAGTTACTGCATTATAATAGTAAATTCTACCATCAGGTGCCTAAAAAAATCTATTATAGAATTCAGTTGCTTCCAAAGTAGTAGTAGTAGTGGTGAAGAGACCAGTATGATCACAGACTATACTGTAGTTGGATGTTGTATAATTTTGTGAATTAAATAATTTTTTTAAGATTAAATCAAAATTTTCCTTGGTATGTATTACCCAGAGTCTGTCTGATGATCAATAACCTTTATTATTGCCTACCTTGTGTTCAGTCCACTCTGCAGCCTGAGGCAATACAGGTAGTGGCACTGAGGCAACCGGAGGAGCAGTAATAGGGGAGGCAATCGCACTTCCGGGAGCAGCAAAACCTGGTGGAGGTATGTTGTATAATGGACCACCAAATCCCGGCATATTTGGTGGCATACCTAGGAAAAAAGTTGGAATCAGATTCCTGCACTTAATACACATGAACTAGAATGTCAACCGCTGTTCTGGCACTTAGAAAGAAAGGAGTTCTGGCACTTAGAAAGAAAGGAGTTCTAATAGTTGCATGTTTTTTATGGAAACAGGAAACAAGCTTGGATAAAACCAGCATAATTATTTAAAAACTTCTTTTTCCAAGTTCTTTATACAGGGTGTAATTTAAATGATGCACCAAACTTTAAGGGTTGATGTGGAAGGTCAAAAATGGACAAAAAGCTCAAATAACTAGTTTTTTGTTTCCAGGTTAGTATTTTTCTAAAAAATACCAGGATAAGGAAGTACAGTCGCCTATTTTTTTAATGTCATCTTTTTTTTTCCAACATTTATAGAATTCAAAGAAACAGTGCGTTGTTTGGCAATACCGCATGGTCCCAAAACCCTACTGAAATCTTTGCCTTCCCAGACCAGTTAAAGCAATTATTATCAGACATTAAAAATGTGGGCGACCTTACCTTAGGAGATCCAGTGTGGCCAAATAACCTCTGCAATAGGTATCAATATTTAAATTTTTTTAAGAATTAATTTTTTTATGAGGTGTGTCTTTGCACATGTCTAAAGGCCCCTTAATAATTACAAAAAAATGAATATATGAAGTTAGCGAAGCACCCAAAAAAACGGTCAAAAATAAGAGCGACAAAATTAATTTTTCCACGTCTAATTAACGGCATATTATCCACTGTACTCGATTTCGATAAGTGATGTCTAAGGCAATTTTTGATGAGGGTGCTTCGCTAAATTCATATGAAGTTAGCGAAGCACCCAAAAAACAAAAAAAAAATAAAAGCAACAAAATTAATTTATCCATAACTAATTAGCGGCAAATTATTCACCATATTCGATTTCGATAAATCATGTCTAAAGCCATTTTTGACGAGTGCTTCGCTAACTTCATATAAAGTTGGCGAAGTACCCAAAAATAAAAGCGACAAAATTAATTTTACCACAACTAATTAACGGCAAATTATCAACCAAGACGCAGTTAATTTGTAACGAGGGTGCATCTTCAACAAATATGAAGTTAGCAAAGCAACCAAACAAAGACACAAAAATAAAAGTGACAAAATCAATTTATCCACCACTAACTAACAACTAATTAGCGGCAAATTATCCACTGTGTTTGTTTTCAATAGGTCTCTCAAGCCATTTTTGACGAGGGTGCTTCGCTAAATTCATATGAAGTTAGCGAAGCACCCAAAAAAAGACACAAACAGAAAAACGACGAAATCAATTTACTTACAACTAAATAACGCCTAATAAGAGGCAAACTATACACTATGAAAAAAGCACTCAAAAATAAACGCGACAAAATTAATTTTTCTACAACTACTTAATTAACGATTAATTAGCGCCAATTATCAACCATAATCAATTTTGATAGGTCATGTCTAAAGCCATTTTTGACGAGGGTGCTTCGTTAACTTCATATGAGGTTAGCTAAGCACCCAAAAAAACGGTCAAAAATATTAGCGACAAAATTAATTTTTCCACAACTAATTAACTACTAATTAGCGGCAAATTATCCACTGTGTTTGATTTCAATAGGTCAAGTCTCAAGCCATTTTTAACGAGGGTGCTTCGCTAAATTCATATGAAGTTAGCGAAGCCCTAAAAAAAGACACAAAGAGAAAAGCGACAAAAGACTAATAAGAGGCAAACCATACACTATGAAAAAAACACTCAAAAATAAACGCGACAAAATTTATTTTTCCACAACTAATTAACGACTAATTAGCGCAAATTATCCACCATATTCTAAAAGCCATTTTTGACGAGGGTGCTTCGTTAACTTCATATGAGGTTAGCTAAGCAACCAAAAAAACGGTCAAAAATAATAGCGACAAAATTAATTTTTCAACAACTAATTAACGACTAATTAGCGGCAAATTATCCACCTAGTCGCGATTCGATTTGCGATTGGGCCAACATATGAAGTTAGTGAAACACCCAAAAAAACAAACAACAATAAAAGCGACAAAATCAATTTATCCACAACTACTTAACGACTAATTAGTGGCAAATTATCCACCATATTCGATTTCGATAAGTCATGTCTAAAGCCATTTTTGACGAGGGTGCTTCGCTAAGCACCCAAAAAAAATGTTCAAAAATAAGAGTGACGAAAATTAATTTTTCCACAACTAAGTAACGACTAATTTACGGCAAATTATCTAGTTATTCGCGATTCCATTTGCGATGGGTGCTTCGCTAACTTCATGCTCATATTACAGCTAAATATGCGCTTCAAGAACAGTATAGATAGCATATTTATTATTCGTTTTAAGGAGACTTTTAGCTGTCCACTGAAATCAATTTATTCATTTTTTAAGAAAAAAAAAAGGAAAAATTAGGGTGTTTTTGCAAGAATATGTTGAATCACTTAATAAAATTTAATATGCCTTAGATTTTTAAGTCCTAATTCTATTAAAAACAAAAACTATTGAAGTGGGGACCAACTTTAAAATTTGTAATGTGATCCATTAAAAGCAAATATAAAAAGGCTATTAATTATTATTCAAAAATTTTCTTTTGTGTTAGTTTGCACACTTTGCAAAATCTTTGGTTTTTAGTTGTTGCTTTGTCTCCAAGAAGCTGTGATTTAACTCTAGATAATTTTTTCTGGGGTTATTTGAAATCTAAGGTCTATGCAAACAGACCACAAACACCTGATTCTTTAAGATTGAACATAGAATGTTACATTTTGTATATTTTGACAGACCACACCCAATTTATTGAACAGTCATGTAGTGGAGGTGGACTTTTAAAACCTAAACAACAACAAAATTTTGGTTGTATCTAATCCTATCCAATTCATTTTAAAATCATATTATTCTTATTTAAAGAAAAAAAATTCTAACCAAAATCTACCACCCCTACCTAATTTTTTTTGAAATAAGTAGGTAGTGCATTTCTTTTTTGTGTTTTTTTTTACAAATTTACAGAGCCTCTCTAAAACCCATTTAAAAGACAGATTTTTACTTTATTCAACAGGTTAACTGCCACAATACACATTAATTTTTACAAAAAGGAAAAGTTTTACTTATTCTAACCACATCATATTTATTCCCCAGAGCATGCTTTTTTCACTACCTTGAATTTATATGGTTACTATGAATTGTGAATGACCTACAGAGAGAAATTAAAAAGTTTTCAGTTTTTTGCATGAATCATGGCTGATTTATGAGGCCCCAAGTAAAATATCACTGTGAGACACCCTTCATTCATATGGTGGTTAACATGTTAAGTTCACAGTACATACCTGGCATACCACCTACCGGAGGTACCACCCCAGCAGGAGGAACTATCCCAGCAGCTGGTGGAACAGTAGAATCCTATAAACAAAATTAATATAAAGTAGCTTTATACAAGTATGAACACAACAAAAATTGTGTGTGCAATCAATAAAACAGCTGGACATTTTTGAAGTGTAAACTTCTTTAGGCGCGTTTAGCAGTTTTTGTGGGTAGTGAATTGAACTGAGCCGTCAGGCTCGGCTATGTAACGCTCATTCAGGTAAACTCGGCTCAAGTCGACTAACTGTGAGAGGAACATTCAGCGAGCGATATGATCATGCAGATGAAGGCCAGTATTATTAATTTCGCCTTGTTAACGTTTACACTTCTGCCGTGAGGTCTTAGGCACACACATATTTTTTTTCATTTTAGAACCAATCAACATAAAAAGGCAACCTCTTGGGCAGTCCAACCAAACTTGGTATGGTTTTGTCCAAAATTTAATTTAAAATTAACTGCCAAAAACACAAATTAAAAAACAGAGGTTAGATTATATATATATATATATATATATATATATATATATATATATAATATATATATATATATATATATATATATATATATATATATAATATATATATATATATATATATATATATATATATATAATATATATATATATATATATATATATATATATATATATATATATATATATAGTTGATCTTTCTAACCCAGAGACTTCGTTAAAGCCAATTTGTTATTGTTCTACAATCTGTGGAGTTACCATTGAGACTTCTTTAGTTCTACTACACTATAGAAGGTCTATTTCTCTGTCTATTTAAAAACTGCTAAACATTAAATTAGATATTATAAATTCATACTAATTTAACTGGTCACATATGTATGTAATTTAGAGCAAATCAATAAGTTTTTACTGAAAAAGTGTGTTCCCACCATTGCAAGTAAAGTAAAGTAAAATTTATTTAATGGCAAAACCATTTCAAAATACAAGGTACACAAGCTATAAAAAACAAAGTTTAAAATTTCTCTTTTTTTTTAATCCAAAATTTTAAGTCACAGATAAAATCACAAGGTATAATCTAACTTACCTACATGTTAAAATAGTTAAATCTCAAATTCTTCTTCCATGAAATATTTAAAATATTCAAAAAATAACCACATTATTAAATAGATTTCCTCAACCTTGACCTAAAGCAATTTAGATCAAGATTAAAAAAGTCAAGATCAGCTTGCAAGTCTACAAGCTCGTTGAATAGGAGTGTTCTGACCATAATTGGTTCGGTGAAAATTAATATGAAAGGTTTCATCTCGCCTTGTGTTTATTTGAGGGACATACAAAGTGATTTTATTTAAAATTTCTCGGGAATCGATAATACTGTTTCACTCATCCGAAAGACAATATCAATATTGTGAAGATCTTTATAGTCTATTTGTTCAGAAGGAATATTTAATGTATAGGCAATAAATCTTAAGAATTTTTTCTGTATTCTTTCAATGCTGTCTTTATGAGTTTGGTAAACTGCCATATGGTCGAAGCATATTCAAGGAGCAAAACAACTTAAAACTAAACACATTTCCAAATTCTAAAAGGCTGGGTTTCATAAATCCCAACATTTTAAGTGCTCTGTTATGATCAATGTGCTCCTTGAAAGCTAAGGTAGGGTCAAATATAACTCTGACTGTATGTGTATGAGTCTCTAATGTTTCTTTTCAAAGATAAATTTATGAAGTTTTTAAGTGACAACTCACACAACACCAGACATACAAACTATCAGTTACCAAGACATAGACTAACTTTGACTGAAAAACTTCCCACATATGCTTGCAGATATTTTTCAACAAATTGCCTGAACACATAAAAACAGAAAACAACATGATGGAATATAAAAAGAAAATATTTGATCTAATTTTAAAAATAGAACCCAACCGTATTGAGGAGTACTTAGAAAAAGTTCTAATATAAATTTTAATGCTTTTACATGTAATTTTGTCTATGTTAGTATTGTTTTTCTCAGTTAGTACTTTGACAGTGACAGTATCTAAAAACCAAATCTTGTTTTTTAGAATGCTTTATATTTGTATTTTTTTGATTTAATAGTTTCTTTTTTGTGATTTTAATAATTTTAAATATGATCTACTTTGAACTGACTTCAATTTGTTTAACCTACTTTAGTTTATTTATAGTTGTGTATTGTAAACTTTTCATAGGTTCTTCTAAATAAAGAAATTTTGAACTTTTGAACTTTTTGAACTCCTAAATCTTTTATAGAAGTAACTACCTCTAGATTTACATTATCGACATTATAGTTAAATTGAATTGGATTTTCCTTGTGATAGAATTACTTTACATTTATTGATATTCAAATTAAGCTCATTTCCAGCACACCATTGACAAAAAACGATTTAGATTACTCTGTATTAATATACAGTCATCTAGGCTCTTTAAAATTCTAAAAATAAAGTCTACAGATAATAAATAGTTACAAGAAGCCCCAAAGATAAACAGAAAACCTGAAAACTATGTTCTCAGAAAAATGAACAAAAAATATTAATCTCTAATATCTTAAAAGCTTAGATAGAATTAAAAGCAGAGAAATAGTATAGGGGAAACTGTTGTATACTGGGACATGTTTCATAGTGGGACAAATCTAATTTCACACCACGGTTTCCCGTTAAAATTTTGAATAAATTACAGCGTCATCTACGCGTAGCGACATTTACTATAAACCGCAATTACGGCGCCTTGAAGTATTGCTTTTGTTTAATATCGTCCATAGCGTCCAAGTACAACACATGTCAATTTTTTTTTCTCACTTCACGTGTCCGACGCTATAACGCATTTATACATGTGATTTTTTTAGTAAATAGTGGTTCAACTTGTTACTTAAGGTGTATAGAAGGTAAGTTTATGTAATAGTAGCGTTAATTTCTACGGTGCTAAAAAAATTGAACCTAATTTTAATGGCGTACCCTGTTGTATAGTGGGAATTTTAAACATGTTGTATAGTGGGACATAGTTTTAAAGTAGCTTTAAAGGGTATATAGTGGGACTATTTTGCTAATGCTATTATTTTATTATTCATGCAAGATAAAGCTTCAAATATAATAAGAACTTGATTAAATATTGCAATGAGTGAGGTTTTAGTTTAATTAAAAGTTTACTTACAATTTTATCTTTATTTTTTTTTAAATGGTGTATAGTGGGACCCTTTTGCTAAAACGTTATTTACGATTTTATTTTTATTTTGAGAAAATTAATAACCCTTATACTACCAAAAAAAGACTCTGAAGAGATATGAGGAAAGCTGCCAGGCAATGCGTTTTTAATTTTGATCCAACACCCTATAATATGGAATAGGTCATATGAATATGTGTTAGTTGTTAAAATTGTTGTTTGTATTGACCATTTACGATCTTTTGTAACCTAGTTTTAGAGTTTTGTTTTGTTTTTTTTTTTATTTTCACCAATAAAGATTATTTTCATATATGAAATATGTTTTATTATTGTTGTTTTATAGTATTTTTAGTAATAAAAACAGATTATTTTCCCTGTTGTCCCAGTATGCACTAGGTCTATTCTCACTATGCAACATGGGGTGGTTGTATAGTGGGAATCTGATGTATACTGGGACTAGCTCATTATTCCGTCATTCTTCTTTTTTGTTTGCATATTATGTTTACTATAGCTGCACTTGATGCTAATGCATGGATCTCGAGAAAAATCACTTACCAAATCAATCAGCTTTATCTGCAATATCAATTAGAAAAAAATTGTCCCATTATACAACAGCTTCCCCTACATAGTATAGTAGGTATAAGTTGAGGGGTGAATAGCTAACCTAAAGTGTGTACACAATTGTAAAAATCCAGAAAATCCAGAATCTTTTACCAGATTGTGGGGGATTATGTATAAGATTGTGAAGAATTGTGATATATTGTGTAAGGATTGTCACAAGATTGTGAAAAATGTGTACACCGATTGTGAGAGCTATACACCCCTCTGTATAAGTAATACATGCATTTTTTAAATTAACAAAAAAATAGCAATTATATATTGATCCCTTACTGCAACAACTAGACAACTCGAAATTTATGCATTTTGAGTTATCCAGTTAAAGCTGACCTATTTTTCTCTCTCTCTCTCTCTTCTTTTTAATGCAACATCTAGATATCTTACTAAAGAAAAATCAATATCTTAATTTTCTCAGAAAATTAGGAAACCGTTTTATAATTGGAGGTGACTTTAATGCAAAAAATACCTACTGGGGATCTAGACTTACGAATTCTAAAGGAAAAGAACTTTTGCAAGCTATTAGTGAATATCAATGTGAGCCGATATCAACTGGTAAGCCCACCTACTATCCAACAGATCCAGGAAAAATTCCAGATCTAAATGATTTTTTTATAGTAAAAAATATATCTTTAAGTTTTGTAGATATAGAAGAAAGTTTTGATTTACACTCAGGTCATTCACCTATTTTTCTAACTCTTAGTAAAAACATAATAAAGAAAGAAGCAAATATCTCACTAGTTAATAAATTGACTGACTGGATTAGTTTTAAAGAAAGTCTGTCAGAAAAAATAAACCTCTCAGTACCATTGCAAACGCCAGAACAAATCGATAAAGAAGTTGAATATTTTGTTACAAATATTCAACAAGCAGCTTGGGAAAACAGTCCAAAACCAAAGAGAATTTTTAAGGGAAAAAACTATCCAAAGGAAATTAGAGACCTTATATTGGAAAAAAGGAAACTAAGAAGAATGTGGCAGCAAAGCCGTGATCCTCGGGACAAAACAAATCTCAACAACATGACGCAGCACATTAGGTGAGAAATTCTAGTAATAAAAAATGAATCTATTAACCATTTTCTTAATGAACTTACAGATGATAAAAATACCGACTATTCCCTTTGGAAAGCAACCAAAGATTTTAAAAGACCAATTATCCAAATTCCACCCATACGAAAATCTAACAACCAGTGGGCAAGGAGCAACATGGAAAAAGCAGATATTTTTGCAAGTCATTTAGAGAAAACATTTCAGCCCCATGAAGCACCAAATGAACACTTTCATTTAAATGAACCCCATCAAATCGAAGACCATATTAAGCTTACATCACCAAAAGAAATATTAACAGAAATCAAAAATATTAATTCGAAAAAAGCCCCAGGGTATGATCTTATTAACAGGGTAGTCATAAAACAACTCCCCAAAAAAGGTATTGTAAAACTATGCAACCTAATTAATGCATCTTTTAGGCTTAGGTATGTACCTAAACTGTGGAAAGTTGCAGTTGCAACCACTCCATGACGTGTCATCTTACAGGCCAATATCTTTGCTGCCAATTATATCCAAGCTCTATGAAAAATTATTGTTTAAAAGAATAAAACCCATCATAGAAAGACAAGAAATTATTCTGTCTCATCAATTTGGTTTTCGAGACAAGCATTCCACAATAGATCAAGTACACAGAATTACTAATCTAATAGAAAAAGCACTAGAAGAGGTAAAAGTTTGTTCTGCAGTTTTTCTAGATGTAGCACAAGCATTTGACAAAGTGTGGCATGAAGGCCTTAATTTTAAACTAAAACGGTTTCTGCCAAAACAATATTCGGATATTTTGGAATCATACATATCTGATAGACATTTTAGAGTAAAACAGGAAGACTCAAAT
Source organism: Aspidapion aeneum (assembly GCA_963576565.1). NCBI lineage: Eukaryota > Metazoa > Arthropoda > Insecta > Coleoptera > Brentidae > Aspidapion > Aspidapion aeneum. The sequence goes on along the minus strand of OY755046.1, from coordinate 39,756,221 downwards.
TTAAGAGAAATTCAAGCAGGCGTGCCTTAGGGTAGCGTACTAGGCCCATATCTATACTTATTATTCACTTGTGATATCCCAAAGCCAGAAAATTGCCACTTAGCATTTGCCGATGATACTGGTTTATTAACGGTAGAAAAATCTATTGAAAAATGCATAGAAAAACTTCAGGATGCAGTCACCCAAGTTCACAGTTGGACCACAAAGTGGCGAATAAAATTAAATGAAACCAAATCAATTCATGTTGATTTTACAAACAAAAATATAAATCACATTCAAATTACAATTAACAACATTCCCGTACCATATTCAAATCAGGCAAAATATCTAGGTATAAATCTTGATGCCAAATTGTGCTGGAAAGCACATGTTAAGAAAAAAAAAGAAGAACTTGAGATAAGGTATAGAAAAATGAACTGGCTAATTGGAAGGAAGTCCAATTTAACAATTCATAATAAGTTACTGCTTTATAGACAAATACTGAAACCAGTATGGACATATGGTATTCAACTATGGGCTTGTGCTAAAAACATTCTAGTTGTACAGAGATTTCAAAATAAAGTATTAAGAAACATTGTGAATGCACATTGGTACATTCGAAATAGTGACCTTCATCGATATCTAAAAATCGAAACTGTAGCAGAGACTATAAAAAAGTACACAAAAAGCCATGAAGACTCCATCGGCATGTGAATGTGGAAGCAATTCAGCTTCTAGGCAATACTATGCTAGTTCGAAGACTAAAAAGAGTGAAGCCGTTTGAGCTAGTAAACTGTGAATTACACATAAAACAAAATAATGCTATAAACACAACACAATTGTGAGTTACAGACTAAACAAAGGGGGGAGAACTGTTGAGTGAACCCTAAGTTTAAATCTGACTTTTCTAGTAAATTAAGTTAAAACAAAATTGCTAATTAGTCTTACTGACTAGATTGTAATACAATAAACACGGTGTGTTTGACAAAAAAAAAATCTAGATATCTTGTACGAGCCACCAAACTTGTTTAAAGAGTGACAAGAAATTGATAACTCCAGAAATGCACATTTGTATAAAAAGACAACTTTAGATTTTTTCAAAACTGTCAATCAAATTATCTACAGTTCATATCATTATTTTTGAAACAACTTTTGACTATTTTTTTTCGTTGGCCTATGCTATTTGTTATGTTAAACAGCTGATAACTGTCAAAAAGTTATCTCAAAAATTATGATCCAGAGTTTAGTTGTTGCACTAAGGGGATGATCTTGGGGATGATATAATGTTGGACATAAAAATATAAAAAACTCAATTTTAACCAAAATTTTGGATATTATTTGGGCAGCCAAGCAAAATCTACTGAATCTTATACTGCTAACTAATAGGCCTTTAATTTGCTAGAACTTAAGGGGCCGGTGCACTATCCGGACACACGATTTTTTGAAAAAAATAAAAATTACCTTAAAGTAGACCTTCTAAATAATGTTTTTCCAAAAAAAAAATTGCGGATTATCCAGTATTTTTTGAGAAAATAAATAAATAAAACCTTAAAGAACACCTACAAAACAGCATTCTAACCATACTTTTCATTCAATTTTGACTTCTTCTTTTTTTTTCAACCCCATCAAAACAAAATTTGCCAATATCTGTGGCTTATATTTTACAATGTTGCCACATTTCCGCAAAAATAATCAAAATAAGGAAACAAATATTATTAAATCTGTTTTGATCACACCAAAAAGGATAAAATTAACCAAACCTTCTATTCTAAGTAACCCCAACCCAGCTCTACCTAAACCAACCCAAACCAACCCAAACCAAACTGAACCAAACCTAGTACAACCTAACTAACCCCAACCCAGCTCTACCTAAACCAACCCAAACTGAACTCAACCCAACCAAACGGAACTGATACAAACGGAACCAACCGGAACCCAAACGAAAACAACCCGGACTGAACGGAACCGGAACGAAAACAACCCTCACCAAACGGAACTAACCTGAACCGAACGGAACTAACCTGAACCGACCAAAACCAACCGGTACCGAATCGTATTGAACCGATCCGAACCCGAACGGAACTGAGTCCAACTGAACCAAACCCACATCAGAACCGAACGGAACCAACCGAAACCGAACCGAACGGAACCAACCCGAACCGAACCAAACAGAACTGAACTGAACCGATCCCCACTGAACCCGAACGAAACCGAGCCCAACCAAACCAAACCAAACTGAACCTGCAACTGAACTGAATGGAACCAACCTAAACCGAACCGAACAGAACCAACCTGAACCGATCCCAACCGAACGCGAAGCAAACCAAACTGAACCAAAACAAAACAAACCAACCCATCCCAACTGAACCCAAACCAAACCTAAATCAAGGCTTCCCAGCTCTACCAAAACCAACCCAAACCCAACCTTTCTACAAATATAATGAAACTTATCCTGATCCAAGCCTTCCCTTATAATGTATTGGTTAAAAAAATATGAATGCCAGAAAGAAGGGACAATTAAATCAAAATATTTTATTTTATGCCTGTGATGTGGCAACCTCGCAGTCACAGAATATATGAATAAAACCCCAGCAAATGGCCCAAAGTCCATAGTATCTATGCCCAATATCCCTGTGTATGTTTTTTTCTGTGCATTTTAGATAGAAATTGAAAAGTGTGTTTTTTATTAAAAAAACTCTATTTTTTTAAATTTTCCGTACCTAAATCAGTTTCAAGATCCCTAAATTACTATTTTCAAAAAGAATCGTCATCAAAAAAGGTCTCGTTTTAGTGTCCGGATAGTGCACTGAAACCGAACTTAACTCATTATGAATTAAAACTGCTCTAAAAATATAGAAGTGGTACTAATTTCTAAAGACACCCATCATACAGCAAGCTCTACTAATTTCAGTATAAATATTATAGTAATAAAACATAGTATAAATAAAACATTATAGTATAAATAAAACATAACATCAAAAACTGTCTTGTCAAATAAAATGTTTGCCTTTATTTACCATTTTTAAGCGCACTAGAGCACTATTCTTTATTACTGATACTCAATACCCTTCAATTTTTATTTTATTTCGGTTATATTGCCTTTTTTACAAGAAAAATTGAGAAAAACTGTATGGAATGCAAAAGAAACACAACATAAATCTAACCTAAAAAAATTGACGCAAAAATGACACCGGCGTTAAAAGGCAAATTGCATCCAATTTTTTTATGCGCATGTCCACCTTGTCTTTCTTTTCTTCTCATGTAAACTGTATCTGTCTCTCTCTCTCTTATGAAAATCCGTCTTGATAAGTTTAGCATTTTTTTGCGAGCATTTCTAATCGTTCTGGCGTACGGAGTTGAACGCCAGCACATAAGTAGGCCTATTGGAATCAATAAGTGTGTTCCATGGTTCGTTGAAAATAAATCCGCGCGGAAGAATACGCTCCATGGACGTGGACAGCGGTTTTTCCGCGCTTAAAAAAAATTCGCACGGAAAATACGCTTCATGGACGGGTACCTTATACGTTTCGCCGAATCAGTATACGGATTTACTTCAAGAATTGGGTCCCTGAGGTAAAAATATACCATAAATTTACATTTGTCTGAGAAAATTACAAAAAACAGTCAATAAGCAAAAAAAATTAAATTTAGGCATCTAAGGAAACTTAAATTGAATTTTACAAGCAATATTAACACATGACCAATTGCCGGGAAAGCCATGTATATATAAATTATATATAAATATCTTTTACATTAAAAAAAAAATATATTCGCAACAGGTTGTACAAAATTTGAGCAAGAGCCTCTGAATTTTTATTTCGACGGGACTGCGGCATGTTGTATACAGGGTGAGCACTTTAACTGGCGCAAATTCGCTACAGCTTCAGGTTGAAAAATGCGGATAAAACGCAAAAAGATTGAGTTTTTTTGTAAGCTTTCCTGTCATACCATAATTTTTTTTTTAACTCACCGCGACTTCATTTTTTTAAATGGGATGATACCACTTGTGGCATCTTGTTGGACAAAGAAAATTAATTGTGCCATTTTTTTCCATTTTTACCAAATGGTAATTTTCTAGCGTGAAAAATTTATATCATATCAAAAAATTTAGAGCCCGGTTAATGCACAACTATTTTCTGTTGAACTTCGTCCCCGATTCTTCCTTTTTCGCGTTAGAAAATAGCATAACAGTTAAAATGAAAAAAAAAATGGCACAATCAATTTTATTTTGGACAGACCTTTCCCACAAGGTGCCACAAGTGGTATCATCCCATTAAAAAAATTAAAGTCGGGTTGAGTTTTACCCTCTAAAGGGGGTGAAAAAAATATTTTTTTTGGTATGACCGTAAAGCTTACAAAAAAACTCAATTGAAGTGTTTTTGCGTTTTATCCGCATTTTTCAACCTGAAGCTGTAGCGAATTTGCGCCAGTTAAAGCTCCACCCTGTATATCAAATGCACATAAGTATTTATGGTTTTCAGCTTTTATTCACTTTATGCTCCACTTACATTTGTAACGTGATATACAGATATGCGCGGGACTTCAGGATGTGAGAGCCGAACCGAACCAAAAATTTGAAAAAAAGTTTTTATTAACTGAAAAAATTCCACCATTTTCGAGATAAATTAAATTCGTTTTAACTTGTGTGACATTTTTATATGAATTATGCAATATTATTTCGATATTATTGGAAAAAATAACGACACAACCAGTTAACCGGTTTTTGATCTTCCTAGTCCGCGCAGCAATGGCTAGAGGTTATTTGGGTGTATTTTGACTTATCTTACCAATATCGCCATGATCTCTGTCTGTGTGTGTATGTCTGTCCGTAACGTGTGTCCGTGAATTTCATAAAATTTTTAGGTAAAATAGTGACACTCTAACGAGCTGATTAGATTTTGGTCAAAATCCATTAATGCTAATGACAGTTTTTTGACAATTAATTTTTTTTAAAAATGTTACCTTTTCAACGGGGCAGCGGAATATATAGTAGAATCACATTTTTCTAAATAATTTGTGTTATAACCAAAAACTACGTAGAAGCTTTAGTTTCCAAGATATATACAAAAAAACTGTTTTCTTTCACAAGTGTGCTAATAGGCTAGCTAGGAAGGTATCAGATCCGTCATGGATCCATTTATTCAGTTATAACCGAGCAGTTAAAAACTGGTAGCAAAAAAAAATCGGTTAATGAAAAAAACTTTTTTTGAAACTGAAATCCCTAATTACGTTGTTTGATGGATCACTACTATGTATATATCACTATGTTGGTTTAGAACGTTTTTCTACGTTGTCCGACGCCTATTCGCCACCTCCTTCGATTCTGACAATCATCTTCCGTCAGGTTTTTTTTGACTCATTGATCTGTAGATTGACTGTTGCCATTCCAGTTTAGGACGCCCTCTTTTTCTGCGCCCTATTGGTTGCCATTCTAGGACCTGCTTTGGTAATCTTTCGTCGTTCATCCGTTGTACATGGCCGAACCATATCAGTTGTCTTTTAGTGATGTCATCCGTTATGCTTCCGTCGATTCCCATTATTTCTTTTATGATCTCATTTCTTATATGATCTGTTCTAGATATTCTCATTGATCTCCTTATTGCATCCATTTCGACACTTTCCATTTTTGCTTTGTATTTTTCTGTTACGCGACAAGTCTCTATTAAATTTTACATTCTTTTTATCTCTCTGCTCCATAAAATATTGTTAAGACAACCAATAACCTTTTTTGCTTTTACTATTCTTTTTTCCAGTTCTTTACAGTCTGTTCCTGTCTTATCAAATGTGACACCCAAGTATACATACTCATTGCATGGAGATATTGTTTGTCCATTGTCTAGTTCTAACTCACTTGATTCGTTTCCAATACATAAGTACTGTGTCTTGTCCACGTTCACTGTTAACCCCCACTTTTGGTATTCTTCCGTTATTAACTTTCTCATCATATACTCCATGTCTTCTTTATCATTAGCTACAATTACTTGGTCGTCAACAAACTGTAGTGTGTATATGGTAAATCGGTCGTTAAGTTGTATTCCCATGCCGTGTACTTTACGTTGCCAGTTTTTTAGAGCTACTGCGATATATATTTTAAAAAGAGTTGGAGAGATACAACATCCTTGTCTTAAGCCTTTCGTTACCTGGAATTATTTTGAAAGTCGATTTCCAATTTTAATTTTAGATTTTGAACGTTTGTAAAGTTCTTTTATCGCTTTTATATATGTATGAGTAATATTAGTTTGTTCTAACACTGTCCATAATTTTTCTACTGGAACGGTATCATATGCTTTTTGTAGGTCCACAAAGGTAACATGAGTCTCTATATTTCTGGCACTCCTTTTCTCAATTACTTGTTTAAGACAAAAAACATTATCACTACAAGATCTGCCTGCACGAAACCCACTTTGCTCTTCTTTTTCTTGGTCATGAAAATCATTCTCTATTGGGTCTCTAAGAATCCTACCGTACAAATCTACTTAAAGTACTGGTTACTGAAATTCCTCTGTAGTTGTTGCAATCCAGCTTGTTTCCTTTTTTATGTATTGAGGATATGAATGCTATTTTCCAATCATCAGGTACTGGATGTCCGCCGTTTATGCATTGATTAATAATATATGTGAGATTTTCTAGTAGTTTCTCTGATCCATATTTGAGCATTTCGGCGTTTATTTTTAATACTATTCTTTATCATTTCATTTTCGATAATCACTTCCTCTCCATGTACTTCTGTGTTCTGTCCATTGTTCTGGTTTGATGATCTGGATGTTTACTTTTTCTTTTGTTGGGTTTTTTAATGTTGAAATGAATTTCCATACTTCAGAACTCTGCCTACCTCCTACGTGTGTATTTATATCGTGGCATTTTCGCTCGAACATTTAATTTTTTTCCGTGCGTATCAGATTTCTTAGCTGTCTTCTCGTTTCCCTGTAGATTTCTAGGTCTCTTTGCTCTTTAGTACTGAGCCATTTCAAATATGTACGTTTTTTCTCCTTGACCATTTTATGTATTACCTCCGTCCACCACATCGTATTGTTATTTTTATTATCTTGGTATCTAACAGCTTCTTTGCTTGCTTCCTTTAAGCTTTTTACTATGTTTCTATAGTTATATCTCTTCAAATAAATGCTGTGTGTTTATTACTTTTTCATCTAATCGTTTCTGATACAATCTTTCCGTACTTTCGATTTCTAGACTTCTAAAGTTATATTTTTGATTTTCTTCGATGCATTCTAGGTTTTCACTTTCTCCAATACTTTCGTCTCTATTTGTTTTTCTTACAGGGAATAATATTTTTGCTTTTACCAGTTTGATGGATCAAACAACGTTAATCATAAGAGACAAAATATGAAAGCCCCACTTTTATCTGTATAAGTATAACAGACAAGAAAAAGAAAATCATAAAAAGAGTCCTATTCTTTGGCAAATTAGATTGAGTTTATGATAAACCATAGTAAACCCTAACCAAAGTAGGACTTTGTTTTCATGACCTCATAATGTGTGCAACAATTCTAGTATAGATATTTATTTAACGTAATTTGTACAGTTTCACAAAAGAGTTTTGTAATTGCTAATAATATTTGTTTAGCGTAAAGGACAACGGAGCTAAAAAAAGTCTGATTTTTGATAAAAAATCCGGACAAAAACATTCTGAAACACTGTAAAAAAAAGGTTTTGCCTAAAATTGCATAAAAACCAATGAAAACAACCATCTTAAAAAAACCTTGATGACCAAAAACAAAAGGTATCTTGGCAAACTGTATTTGTGCGTCTTTATTGGGATGTATTGTATCAGTGGCGTACGCAGGGGGAGAGCTCCCCCCGAGCCACTAAATATTGACCCCTATACATGATTTTTTTTCTCCAAAAATCAAGATTAAAATGTATCTATACCGGATAACTTCTGAAAAACCTTTAAATAAATAGCATGTTAAATGGTAGCACTTTTACTACTTTGTAACGTATTCCTCAAGTTATGTTTGGCCTAAGACAATAAGGTCACTAACAACTTTAAATTTAATTTAATCAGAAGGGGCTTAAGTAATACCTTGTTACTTTATTTCTCTAATTAAAAATTTTAACTTTTTTAAAATCAGTTTATTACTTATGAAGTTATGGGTATTCCCGCAACACTCTTACCTTTGAGCAGTACCGATAAGCAAACACTATGTCTAATTTAAGTACACTTTAAGAAAAGATGAAAATTAGGTCTTTGTCATATTTATTGTTCATGCCTGAGAGTAACGGGTACGGGACACCAGTTTGGGTGGGACATTACCCCCTTGTCCCCCTCTTATTATCTACGCCCTTGATAGTAACAATGTTATTTTACTTCAACTTAATATCTTAAACTGACATAATAGAGACAGGCACACAGACAGACGGCGCGACAAAAAAGCTTCAAAATCATCTGAAGCACAAAGATATATCAATATTTTTGAAAGCGTAGCATTTTCTTTTCTATTTTTGACAAGATCACCATAGCTCACACTACTGTAAGCTAATATCTTTTAAACAGGGTATCACATTTTAAGTTGTAAGTCACATTATGGCCTTTTAAGCCCACACAGCGGTTTCGGAAAATACCTTACAAATTAGTGAAAGTATTGTTATTAGGGACTTATTGCAATAAAGCCAGGCAGTAATTGTGCCGGGCACTATTCTGACAGTTTCGCATTATAAGAACAGCTGTCTTCTTTAAAAATTATACGCCTTTGTGTATTATAGGAGCCGAAATTGATAGTGCCGCCACTATTAATGGAAAATAAACGACTGGATTTATACATTCGACGTTGGTATGTCAATCCTGAAAGATCATTTATCAGTTTTCAATGGAAAAACGTCAGAATAGTGCCCGGCGCTATTATTGCCTGGCTTTATTGCAATAAGTCCCTTAAACATGTTTTTTATTTGAAATGATATCTAATTTGATTTAATTGTTATCCGGGGGTGGGGGGTGATTTTTACGTCCGTCCTTTATTTGTAAACAACACTTTTGCCAAAATTTGTTTAGGGCCTGTCCTTAAATTACCTAACGCCCTAGGGGGGGAGGGGGGTTTGGCCTTGCGTTACACCCAATGTTTTTTTACTGTGTTTAATAATCATGAATTTTTGCGTTACGTAATTTAAGGACGTTCTCTTAGCAGTTTTAATCCCAGTACTTATGGCAATATTTGTTATACCTATATAAATTTTCTGTTTTTTTTTTCAGGAGGCGCATACAAGGAAGAAACTTATGGATTTCATCATCACTATCTTACTTATAATATAAGTTACCTTCTAGATAGTTTTAGCAAATGACAACCAATTAGTTTATATATATTTGCTTTATTTTTCCCTTAGCATTTATTAAGTTTACTGTTTTTAAAAGTGGCCTGATCAGCTAGAGAGAATGCTCATTAATAAATCTCACAATAATTTACATAGTGGCCTCAAAGCAGAGGCCTGCTTTATAAAAGATCAACCATTGTTATTCGTGGTATGGGCACAGATCACCTTAACAAATGATCCGTGGTATGGGGGTCTCAATTTAAGAAACTTAATGCAAAACAACAATCCTAGTAAGTATTGTAATACGCGTACTGTATTGTTTTCATATCGTGTTTACTGTATGAGGTCTCAATTTAAGAAAGTTCTTAAGCAGTCGCAATTTAAAATTTTGCTACAGTACTCTAAAAAATATTTTTAATCGATGCTTAAGTACTCGGATTCCTGTTCCTGTCTCGTGTTTAACTTATGAGGTCTTAATTTAGTTAGGTAGCATGTGAAACATTTTTGTATCTTTGCAATGTTGCTTAATGCAATACTTGGCCTGTTGTTCTTGTACCTGACTATAATGTAAGGAATTTAAAGTTCGTCGTTGGTCTTAATTTATTAAGCAGAAGGTTATTGTTTCTTTACAATGGCGCTATTACAATACCCGCATTGTTGTTCTTATTGTATCCTGTTTACCATATGAAGTCTCAATTAAACATTGTTTGTATGCGGGCTCAGTTTAGGAACAGGAAATGAACACTCCATAATCTAAAAAAGGGTAACTTTTAGTGCCCGTGATTAAAATCAAACAAATTTTTGTGGCTAAGCGGGTAAAAAAGGTTTTGTTTCTCTCGTATTTTTCCGTAGGTCCAAGATCTAATATACAATATTTTAAAAAGATTTTTGTATTTTTACATTGATGCGTAATACAATACCCGGAATGTTGTTCTTGTATCAATATAATGTAATAATAGTATCTGGGTACCCAACAAACAATTAAAGTTGTAACGACGAAACCCCAACCAGAAAGAATTTCTTAAAAGTAACCGCAACGTACCCCCGCTACGTCTCAGTATACCATACAGCGACGTTATAATTCCCTAAGTGGGGAACCAATTTCTGGTTATAACTACTTGGCCAAGTGTTTAAAGCCACTGTAGTAACAACTACACTACTACGTCGTAGCCAGGTATCTACTACGTCGTAGAGGCTGTTTTTTTTCCGTAATGGCATAAAAGTTGCGATGTAGTTGCAAATAATATAATCGTTTCTTTTTGGTAGAATTGTTACACAATATGGTGGACACAACAGTAAACAGACTCGCTTAGTTTTTTTGTTTGGTTATGGTTATAATATGAACTATGTTATCCAAAAGTGTGAGAATTTACGAGCAGAGGATTAAAATTCGAGTGCGACGCAAAGTTTTTTGTATAACATGCATTATATATATTGCAAAAAACCGGTGCGCCCGTAAAATTGAGCCGTTTTCTGGTAGCTGATGGAATTTTTGTGTTGTGATTTTGGAGGTTATGTTTTCATAATCGACAGTTAACTCCAACAAATGGTGCTTAAGAAGAGCATTTTTGGTAAGCTTCAACTAATTTGTTTATAAAATAGTATGGCTCTTTAATATGAGCTCATAAAACGACAACAAAAATATTAAATTTTCTTTCTTACATAAAAACATGGCGTCCCAAACTATATTCCCTGATAGTCGAAAAGGTTACTTGAAAGTAGTTGCGGCTTTAAAGTTGATCCAAAAAGTTATTTTGTCTACATTGTTACATCAGATGTTACTATGATGACACAAACTTTTGTGGTAAAAATTAAAGTTATAATGTAGTTGTCGGATACACTTGTTTGGGACTCCAATGAAGCTTAACTTTCTAGTGGTAATTAAGTAGGATATAAAAGTCAGGGCGACTACGAAATAACGACTAAAAAGAAAGTAAAACTTTAGCAACGTCCTATTGTGGTAGAGAAGACTATCAGAATCGACTATCAAGAAACAATCCTATGAAGTAGTTTAGAGGGTCGTTTTTACGAAACATCTACTATTTCCTGATACTAAATAGTAGTTAGAACTAAAAAGTAACAAATTTTGGTTGGGATCACCACATTTCTACTATAAGAAAGTAGCAAAGCCTTTAGAACATGTAGCCGCTACTATAAATGTTAGTTGGGTATGACCACTGTTTAAGAAATAGTCTAAGAAGTTTTATAAAAAAAATTAGGGCCTAAATGAGTTTTAGATAGGTTATTTTATGAGGCAAATGAATTGAAATGTTTTTTTAGAGTAGGGTTTGAATAGAGTACTATAAATAGTAAACATTGTTTTAAAATTAAAATGTTTATATAACTTCATTTGACTTTTATTTGCTCAAAATAAATTAAAATCCCTACCCAACTTTTACCGTGCTTTTACATATTGTTTTTGTATCGTAGCGATAAAACTCTTAATACAATACTCAGCAGAATGGTTATTGTATCGTGGTATCGTGGGTATGTGTATTCTTATGGTATTGAAAAAACAAATATACTCTAGGAAATAAATTTCTATCATGTCAATCAAGATCATAATACAATACTCTAAAGGGCTGTTCTTATACCGTTACAATAAATCAAATATAATAATACTTTCTAAAAAATGGTTTTATCGTAACAATTAAGATCATAATACAATACTCTGAAGTGTTGTCCTTGAACCGTGTTTACCCTATAAGGTCTCTTAGCAATAGTTAGAATACGGTCTTAATAGGAAATCTAATACTTTGAAAGTTCTTGTTCCTATATTGTCACAATAAATATTAAATATAGTACTTTTTGAGTAATTTTTTTGTTTCGTGGCAATTAAACTCTTAATACAATACCCCGCAGTATGGTTCTTGTATCGTGTTTTTTGTATGCTGAATAGTAAATATAATACCTTGAAAATAAAACACCAAGGAGCGGAGTTCTTGTATCGTGTTTTTCGTGTAAGATCTCAATTTAGCAATACATAGTATACGCCTTTAATCGTCAATATAATAACTTGAAAATAGTTCTTGTATATAAATTTCTGTCATGACAATCAAGATCATAATACAATACTCGGAAGTGTGGTTCCTGTATCGTGCTTATGCTGTTTAATAGTAAATATAATCCTTTGAAATTTATTGTTCTTATATTGTCACAACAAATAAAAAATATAATACTCTTTGAATATTGTTTTTAAATCGTGGCAATAAAGTTTCTTAATACAATACCCAGGAATCTTTCGTGTTTTTCGTATAAGGTCTCAATATAGCAAAGGTTAGTATGTAGTCTAAATCGCAAATATAATACCTTGAAAATTCTTGTTATTATATCGTTACAAAATAATCAAATATAATAATACTCTGAAAAATAGTTTGTGTCGTAACAATCAAGATCATAATACAATACTCTGAGGTGTTGTTCTTGTGTCTTGTTTACCCTATGGTCTCAATTTAGCAAGAGTTAGAATGCTGTCTTAATAGCAAATGTAATACTTTGAAAATTCTAGTTCCTATATCGTCACAATAAAACTCTTAATACAATCTCCAGCAGTATGGTTCTTGTATCGTGTTTTTTTGTATGCCGGCTTAATAGTAAATAGAATACGTTGAAAATAAAACACCCAGGACCGGGGTTCTTGTATCGTGTTTTTCGTGTAAGATCTCAATTTAGCAAGATATAGTATACGGTTTTAATCGTAAATATAATATCTTGAAAATTGTTCTTGTATCATTAAAAAAAATCAACTATAGTCTATGAAATAAATTTGTATCAAGATCATAATACTTCTTTTATTGTACTTATGCTGCTTCAATAGTAAATGTAATACTTTAAAATTTATTGTTCTTTTATCGTCACAACAAATAAAAATATAATACTCTTTGAATAATGTTTTTGTATCGTGGCATTAAAACTCTTAGTACAATACCCAGGATAATTGTTGTATCGAGGCAATAAAGCTCTGAATACAATACCTAAGAGTATGATCCTTGTATCGTGTTTACCGTATAAAATCTCAATTTACCAATAGTATGCGGTCTCATTGTAATATAATACCTTGAAAATGCTTGTTCTTATATCGTCACAAAAAATAAAATACTTTTTTATAACATTTTTGTATCGTGGCAAAAAAGGTCTTAATACAATCCCCAGGAGTGTGGTTCTTGTATCGTGTTTTTGGTATAAGGTCTCAATCTAGCGAGACAGTATGCGTTCTTATTAGTAAATATAATACCTTGAAAAGTATTGTTCTTATATCGTTACAAAATATAATAGAAAGTCTCAATTCATCAATAGTATGCGCTCTCAATGTAATATAATACCTTGAAAATGCTTGTTCTTATATCGCCACAAAAAATTAAATACTTTTTTATACCATTTTTGTATTGTGGCAAAAAAGGTCTTAATACAATCCCCAGGAGTGTGGTTCTTGTATCGTGTTTTTCGTATAAGGTCTCATTTAGCGAGACAGTATGCATTCTCATAAATATGATACCTTGAAAAGTATTGTTCTTATATAGTTACAAAATATAATAGGAAATAAGTTTGTATCGTGTCAAACAAGATGAAATGTTCTTGTATCGTGTTTACCGTATAAGGTCTCAATTTAGGGACAAAACTCGTATGCTAGTCTCAATTTAATGAAATAATCGTATGAGGTCTTACCTTAAGAAAGAAGTTCTATGCGGTTTAAATTTTGGTACGTAATATAACAAAAATCGCAGATTATTTCTTAAATGGAGATCACATACGGTTTAAATAAATAAAATGCAGACAGGGATGCAAACATTTTATTTTCTAATAATTCAAAAAACATTTAAAAAATAAATTTGTATTTAAGTACTCTAAATTTTTATTTAATGTATACATTTTACATCATAATATACTTTCAATTTTTCGTTAAAACATTTATTTACAAAACAATTTTATAATACATACATTTATTACTAAGGATAAATTACAATACATTTAAAGATATTATCTACCAATCCCTACATCTTAACTGTTTTTGCCCTATTAATTTAACCTGTTTCCTCCTTGTCTGTACACCTATTCCTATTCTAAGCTATTCCTAATTAATTCTAGTCTAACCTATTCAGATTATTCATGTAGGTACTTTTTTAGATTCATTTTTTGAGTTAATTATTTTATTTAAAATATTTATGATACCGTTAAAAAGCAATGGAACTCAGCAAATCAGAGTGAAACCGATCTACCGACAGCACCTATATCGGCAAACCAGAGCAATAAATAGCCCCGTATAATCTGTTTTGAATAACCCTCGTGGATAACATGAGTATCCAAAGGACATATACAACACTGGGTTCGGTATCACGCCAAGCTATTGCACACCACCCGACAATTAAAAAAAAACTTATAAAAATATGTTGATTAGTTTTAAAAAAGTCACTTTTACTGAATGAGATAAGAAAACAAGGATATTTAAAACTGTTGTTGTACCAATAAGACCAATTTGTAATTTTGGACCACAACTAAAAATTGCTAAATTTTAAAAATAAATTGCTATGCTATGTATGCCTATGCTAAATTAAAAATAAAAATTACTATTCTACAAAAAAAGAGAAACACATAGGCCAAAAATTTTTATGGTCCAATAAAGAAAATAATAAAAGTCATTTTATTATAATTATGGCACAGCAAACAAAAGTGACTGTTGGCTTCCAGAGAAACCGTGTCCAAAGGTCTAGCCATCTCCTCTACTGCGGTGCATCTCGGTAAGCCCAAGGTATTGATTGGTCTGGAGCTGACTAAAAGCTTGGTAAAACATACACTCTAGTACTATGGCCTGGGAACAAGCCTCCAGTGCGACTTGCCGGTGCCCCAAAACACAATACTAGCAGCATTTAGTAAACAGCAAACCGCTCGCACTTGACGCCTCATGCACCGTATACGCAAAGGAACCATAATAGTTACTTGCGCTCTTCAAGGTCAACAACTAGACGAGCGAATGTACAACGATACCGTGTATATGGCCTCACACCAGGTTACCCTTTCCAGATGAACAAAGCATCTTTCTGCCACCTTCTTTGCTTAAATTCCTCAAAAAATCTACAGGCGCAATCAAATAAAAAAGCCAAAAATATTAATTAGCGCCGCAGATAATGTTAACAAGAAATTGAAAGAAAAATTAAACGGTATCACTTTAAATTGAGACAAGATCCACTAAAAAAAGTAAAATGTTTCAAGTTTACACGTTCCGCAGACTAAAAAAAAATTATTCACAAAAAAGTCATTGGAGTTTTTGATAAAGTGGATCCGTCAAAGTACCTCTAAATCTATACGACTATCTAAAGGGGGGTCCTGTACTAAGCACTGCGTATAAAAATTAAAAATTGATTTAAAATTTACAACAAAAAATTAAATATTTAAAATAGTAGAATCGCAGGCTTGATTTTAAAAATTTATTTTTAGCACAGAGCGAAAAAATGATAAATTAAAAAAGATTTTTGAAAAAAAACCAATGTTATTGACTCTGTGGAAAAGTCTGATCCATGAAATAAAGTGACACTAAAAAATGACTGATTCGTGTTTTACGTTAAAATATTACAAAACGTTACTGTGTCACCTAAAAAATGTCAGATTAAGATTATATTTTTAAACAGATCAGACATTATGAATAATAAACTTATATGTACCTTCTTAAACCTAAGCCTAGGAGACAAAGCCTACCATCTGCTAAAAAGACCCCCCTCATCTTTCCTCCGCTGATCTCAATTAAGCAAATCAGGCTAAATCTTTGTTAGTGAGGTTGGATTATCACACAAACCCTAGCCTCATTTTGCTAACGTACAACACAACGAGTAGAAGCATCCTCGTGGTTTATGGAGGAAATCAAGGAAGTGTCCATCCTAGAGCCATCGTGGCGCATCTCAGTGGCCTCAGGACCCACGCAAAGACCAGAATGCAAGGTCAAGCTCTAAACACCAAAACTTATAGAATCAGATTCGACAGACCACTAGCGCAGCTAATCCTTCTTCCAACTTACGGGACAAAAAGCTTTAGATATATTATATTTGATTACCATTATTTTTAACTGAAACTGTGCCAAAAGAACAAATATTAACTTATGGACCATAAAAGAGGAGCTAAAAAATAAGAACAAAATACCCGTTTTATTAAATGAACTGTCAAAAATTTAGAAAAAAAAACAGGTTAATGAGGTTTATGGTCCTTCAGAATTTTAATTACTGACACAGTCTTATAGACATTGAGTAGTCTATGGGAAAGGGACGCTAAGGGTAAGGGTATAATATACCCCGCCACAAACACCCACCGCAGTTCAGTGTTTCGTGACCCCGCTGAAAGTAGGCTTCGCCGCACCCGGTGCAAGTCCGATCAATTCACGTACTTGCCAACCTTAAAGCCCATTGAGCCAAAGTCGCGGCGTGGCCATGCAAAACCTGCCCATGTGGTAGGGTATAAGTAAAGGCATTTAATAACTGCAGGGATTTTCCCTTCCCGACTCTAGGCCCCATCCATTCCACTTCTAGTCATTGCGAGGGATCCATCCTGCATTGCCAAATTTAGATCGACTTACAGAAAACTAGAGGCTTCGTTGCTCAAAATAATCCGTTCCAAAAGGAATCCGTATAAACTTGGGCAGCTCGTCAGTAACCTCGCTAACCAGCTAAATTATTAACAGTAATGGCAAAAAAGTGAAAGATTCGCTTTTATATCAAAAAAGTTAATAAAAGAGAACACAAATAGGCGCCGCAGGCATGAAGGTATACTAAAAATAATTGGAGAAGTTTTGTAGCACAGCCAAAAATTTGAATTAAAATATTATAAAAAATATAAACTAGCTGTGCAATGAAAATATTGAAACTGCAGGCGCTGGCGAATCTTAAAAAGAATGAAGTGCAGTACAAAAACGTGAATTAGTTTTATGGCGACGAAAAAGCAAAAAAAAAAAAAATCGTCGCCGCTTGGCAAAGTTTACTTAAAACTACCTAAGAGATAACTTATACCTAAGACTTCTGATGGAATCATGAGCTTCTTTTTGTTCGGTCTCTAAAAAATACAATAATTTAGGTCAGGGGCGTGCGATCCATTTAAGCAATGGAAGTATTAAAAGAACCTTAAGAAGTTAGAAATAATAAAAATAAATTGTTGATAGTTCACTATTAAAACTTGACATAATTAGCGCCACTCCTGCAGGAGTGGTAAGGGCCTGTCCTTAAATTACGTAACGCTCTAGGGGGGGGGGGGGGGTGGAAGGTTTGGCCTTGCGCTACACTCAGTGTTTTTTAATTTGTTTGTTTTTTCTGAAAATGACTTACGAGGGGGGAGGGGGGTAAAAAATCCTGACTTTTTGCGTTACGTAATTTAAGGACGTTCCCTAAGACCATATCAGAAGCAATATATTTTGCGCCACAACCATATAAGCAGTTGTCTTTGTCGTACGCGTAGAAAACGACTAAGAATTCATTGACTATCGGTCTTGATTTGACCAGCAGCGTCGCTTTCGTGACAACCGCTGGCTCCTCGCGCTCTACGTGGCAGATACAATTGCTTCTCTCATTATGTAAAACAAAGTGGGAAGTCAATGCATGCAAGCCCAATGCGAGAATTCAGTTCGCGCCCTTTAGCCTTGAAATAAGCAGTCTGCTCGATTACGTATGTATATACGCATTTCACAATGGCGTGCAAGCAAGAGGATTTGGTTTCGATAAAGGATATTGCAACGGCCATTAAAACTATACAGTTGTGTGAATGTATAGTGTATTTTTTAATTAACAAAGTCTTCTTCCCAAAGTTTTATTGAAAAGACAAATATAATAAATAGGGGTAGGCCCAAGCCCAAAATGAAAAAGCTTACAATGAAAACTAAAACTTGCACACGAAATTTTAGTGCCGATAAGTATGAGCAGTACAAATGGCTAACCGGTTGTGAGATAAAATATAAACTCTTTTGTTGGCCTTGTTTACTTTTTGCTAATGAAATTGGTGTCTGGAATCATAGCGATTTAAGTAATTTTATAAGGCAAGTAAATCCTATTAAAATAATCATAACAAAAACATTTCATGTAAAAAAAAGCCAAGTACGCGAAAATGGCATTCCGTAAAAAGAATTGAGATAAAAGTAAAGCCAAGTTCTGTAATACAAATTTCAAAATGAAAGGTTCTAACTAGTTTGGAAATGTTTTTTAAACTTTGCCATGACAGCCAAACTTCTTTATGTTCAATTTAGCACTGTGCCTAAGAGTCATTTACAGCCGTAATAGTCAAGTTTAGAAAAATATTTCCAAAGTAGTAAGAACCTTTCATTTTGAAATTTGTATTGCAGAACTTGGCTTTACTTTTATCTCAATTCTTTTTACGGAGTGCCATTTTCGCGTACTTGGCTTTTTTTACATGAAATGTTTTTGTTATGATTTCACTTCTTTTTTAAAGGAATTGGATAATACTTAATTTTTAAAGTAGTAAAATATGCGGAATATTGTTCAAAACTTTTGCAATGCCTTACTTAAATTTTTGAGGTTTTTTTAATTTTTTTCCATGGTTTTATCGTAGTTCCTATCAGCGTTCCAAAGCTCAGCTCTCTAGCGTTTCTGAAAGTGCACAATGTTACTTTTACATAACTTTACATGTATAGGGGAGGGAAATAAATTAAAATTGTCGTGTTTTTAAATTTTGTCCTATAGTTTTATTATAGTTCCTATCAGTCTTCCAATGCTCAGCTCTCCAGCATTTCTGGAAGTGGGTAATGTTACTTTTACATAACTTTAAATGTATAGGGGAGAGGAGTAAATTAAAATTTTGGGTTTTTTTATTTTTTCCAGGGGTTTGGTCATAAGTTCTATGAGTCTGCCAAATTTCAGCTATGTAGCATGTCTGGAAGTACAGTAGAATATTGATGATCTATACATGAGTAAGTGAGTCAGTGAGTGAGTGGCAATTTCGACGTTTTTTGAAATTTCGTAACTACTTTACTACTTTATGGAATTCCATGAAACATGGAGGGGTTGTTAACTCCATGGAGATCTACGACTGTGCAAAGTTTGAGATTCCGAAGTGGAGTTTTAGGTAGGTCAAATATCGGCTGAAATGTTTCCAGAAAAGATGGTTACGGCGCGCGTACTTGGCGAGGCCCTGCCGTGCCCTCAGATATGTGAACATTTCCTCCTTAGGGTGGTCACAATACTTCATCCTCCGCTATTATACTTTGATTTCGACAATAGTGGGTACGACTGATGATTTTCCGTTCAACGATACTTTCTAGAGGCCTTTAACAACAGTTGTGTAGTGTGCTTTTGTGTATTTTTGTGAAAAAAAATTTTTTAATGAAAAGCGAAATAGTTATCATAGATAACGGTAGGCTAAAGCAAGAAATTAAAGTATACCGAAAACTGAAAAAGATAGAAAAATACAAATAGGCAAGTTTAAAAAAGATTGCTTCCCTTGTCTCAGGAAGAAAGCTCGTAAAAAAACTCAGTTGACGTGTTTTTATTTTTTTTTAATACGAAATATTAACACACTACAGACAGTTCCATTTCAAATCGAGGCCTTATGATGTCGTATTTCATGCTATTTTTTATGTTTATTCACGAAATATGTGGAAAAAATATACAAAAATCTTAGGCTTGGTTCGGTTCGGTTCGGTATAATTTAATTATTGCTTTCTGCAGTTTAGTGTACAATACAAAAAATTTGTGACCTGTTTACGTACCAAAATAATTTTCTTGGTTCGGTTCGGTTCGGTATAATTTAATTATTGCTTTCTGCAGTTTAGTGTACAATACAAAAAATTTGTGACCTGTTTACGTACCAAAATAATTTTTTATGTAGGCTTGGAAGTAAGTTCTTGAAGTAAATCTATAGTCATTGGTTCTCGAAGTAAGCTGGAAAGTCCTTAAGTTCCAATAAAGTTTGACTGAGAAGTTCTTGAAACGAACCTGTTTTAACAAAATAAGGTTTTACAAAAAAATATATTTTTGCTAGGAAACATACATATTGCGCCAGGAAGAGTGTTGACGTGTTTTTGGATTTTTCTAAAATACGAAATAATAACTTACTATAGCAGTTCCATTTAAAGTCGCCACCCTATATATATATCAGTATTTTTATTGTATAGATAGTTAATTAAAAAGGTTTAATCACTGTCTTGTTAAAATATATTTTTTATTTATAATTTATTTTTGATAAAACCTTTCAAAAAACATTTCTTTTATGTGGTAAGGTCATATATTATGTATTTGTCACCGTATAAGTGAAAGTTATTTAATTTATTTATTGCCTTCTGAAGTTTACTGTGAACTAAAAAAAAAATGGTGACCTGTTTACGTACCAAAATAATTTTCTATGTAGACTTCGAGGTAAGTTCTTGTAGTAAATCCATATTCATTGGTTCTAAAGGTAAGCTGGAAAGTCCTTGGGTTTCAAAGATAGGCTAAGAAGTTCTTGAAATTAACCTATTTTAACAAAATAAGGTTTTTCAAAAAATGATATTTTTGCTACTGGAATCATATGTCATTGCAACAGGAAGAATGTTTCTAAAAAGTTTCTGTCGACATGTTTTTGGTTTTTTCCAAAAAACAAAATATTAACCCACTATACACGGTGTTCTGTTTAAAGTCGCCACCCTGTGTATATAGAATAGTATTTACAGTCGAACCTCTCTAACTCGAACCTCTATAACTCGAACCTCTCTATAACTCGAACCTTTTAAGCGGCCCCTGCACTTTTCGCATGTATTTAGACCCATGTAACTCGAGTTTCTATAACTCGAACTCTCCATAACTCGAACTGTTTTGGTTGTCCCTTCAGGTTCGAGTTATAGAGGTTCGACTGTATATTGTATAGATAATTAATTAAAAATGTTTATCCGTGTTTTGTTAAAATATAATATAAATGTAAAATAATTCAAAAAATATTTATTTTAAGTGGTAAGGTCATATTATGTATTTGTCACACTATAAATGAAAGTTATTTATTTTAATTATTGCTTTCTGAAGTTTAGTATGAAGTACAAAAAGAACCGAACCGAACCTCTGTTTACATACCAAAATAATTTTCTATGTAGACTTGGAGGTAAGTTCTTAAAGTAAATTTATAGTCATTGGTTCTCGAAGTAAGCTGGAAAGTCCTCGGATTTCAAAGTTAGGCTGATAAGTTCTTGAAATGAACCTATTTTAACAAAACAAGGTTTCTCAAAAAATGATACTTTTGCTACTGGAATCATGTCATTGCGTCAGAAAGAATGTTTGTAAAAAAATTCTGTGACATGTTTTTGTTTAGTGACCTGTTTACGTACCAAAATACAAAATATTAACACACTATAGACGGTGTTCCATTTAAAGTCGCCACCCTGTATATACATAATAGTATTTTTATTGTATAGATAGTTAATTAAAAAAGTTTATCCGTGTTTTGTTGAAATATAGTTTTGATTTAGTTTTTATTTATAAATAATTTATTTTTGATAAAACCATTCAAATACTCTGCCAATCTATGGGCACCTAAGCTCACACTAGGTACTACAGTTATAGTGTGAGCTAATATAATCAAAAACTGAAATATATTTTATTCAACTCCAGACTCAATTACCTTTCGTTTGATACCACACAAGCCATGTTTTGACTTAAACTCAAATTTTTTTAATCTACCACCCACCCTTTTGAAAAAAACTAAAATGTATTTTGTTTAACTCCAGACTCAATTACCTTTCGTTTGATATCACACACGCCATATTTTCACTTAAACTCTAATTTTTGACATCTACCCCCACCCTTTTTTTAAAAATAAACTAAAATTCATTTTTTTTAACTCCAGACTTAATTACCGTTCGTTTGATATCACACACGCCATATTTTCACATAAACTCTAATTTTTGGAATCTACCCCCACCCTTTTATTTGGCTTGCGTTCGGTGGATTTTGTTCATTTTTAAATGGGACCATCACGGCCCAAGACCCAACTTAGGTACCAAATTTCATTGAAATCGGGCAAGCGGTTTTTGAGTTATGCGGGTTGGTCGTTACAGACAGACATACAGACAGACAGACAGACAGACAGACAGACAGCAAAACAAAAAAATTTCAAAATCATCTGAAACGCAAAGATATATAAAAAATTTTGAAATCGGAGCAACTTTTTTTTTCTCGAAAAAATTAGGATCACCATAGCTCACACTACTTATAGTAGTAGTGTGAGCTAAAAATATTTATTTTAAGTGGTAAGGTCATATTATGTATTTGTCACACTATAAGTGAAAGTAATTTAATTTAATTATTGCTGTCTGAAGTTTAATGTAGACTACAAAAAGTTGGTGACCTGTTTACATACCAAAATAATTTTCTATATAGACTTGAAGGTAAGTTCTTGAAGTAAATCTATAGTAATTGGTCCTTGAAGTGAAGCTGGAAAGTCCTTGGATTCCAAAGGTAGGTTGACGAGTTTGAAATGAGCCTGTTTTAACAAAATAAGGTTTTTCAAAAAATTACAATTTTGCTAGAAATCATACGTTATTGCGCCAGGAAGAATGTTGACGTGTTTTTACTATAGCAGTGTTCTATTTAAAGTCGCAACCCTGTATATAATAGTATTTTTATTGTATAGATCCGTGATTTGTTGAAATCTTCGAACATTAAACCCCGTAGAAGCAGCAAACTTTGTTATTGATTGAGTCTAATATTTACAAAGGGGCCAGGGAGGAAAATAACCCAAATTGCCACGTTTACATAATGTGATAAGATAACTAAAAAGGTATAATTAAATAAACGGTATTTTCTTTAAAAATTAACATTATTTCCATCACCTGTGAAGCTTGTTTTAAAAATTAGCGAAAAGCCCAAACAAAAAAAAGAAAAAATGGATAATGCCGAATTATTTCAGGATAGCCATGCTAGAACACAAAATGCAGAATCTTTATATAGCGAATTTATAGACAAATACTGAAAAAATCCCAAAACTAAAAAAATTCACTTAGTGTACAAGTGGATTATCTCCGAAGTCAACTGAAAAGTATGCAAAAAAAATTTAGAGACAAAAGTCACTAAAGAAGGAGAGTCTAACATGGACTACATTACTGATGAGGACGATCTGGCAAGAGAAACTGAGTGGATCAGACAAAAAGGAAAAGGTTGGAAAAAACGTCGAATGGATACTTCACTCTCACAACCACAAAAAAGCTCGGGCTCTGGAGAGCCCTACAATAAAACACAAAATGAAGAACCCCCTACTAAGGTTAAAAAAGCACCATTACCGCCACCGAATGGCATAAATAATTTTAATGATATTTATGAAAAGTTAAATATCATACAAGGAGTTAAAATAAAAGTTTTAAATAGCGAAAATATTAAAATAAATGTACAAGACGACAGCTATCGGCTGGTTACTAAAATGCTTAATGAAATAAAGCATCAATGGCACTCATACGAAAACAAACAAATAAGGCCAATTAGAGTATAGCGAATAAGCTACACTTCTCATGTGACCCACAAAAAATCGTAGCTGATCTACAAAAAAAAGGTTTTAAGGCACTGGAAGCCACCAACAAACTGAAATGGAGAACAAGACAACCTCTTAACATGTTTATGCTCACATTTAGCCACGATGAAGATTTTTGAAATTTCCAGTATCCTTGGGATTGAAGTGGAAATAAAAGCACTAAAAACCTCAAAATTAGTCCCTCAATGCAAAAGATGTCAATCTTATGGACACACGCAAAAATATTGCGCTAAAGAACCACGTTGCGTAGAATGCACGGGGAATCATCTTCCTGTAGAATGCCCCAAACCAAAAGAATCTGAGCCAAAATGCATCCACTGTGGAGGCAAGCATCCTGCTAACTACAGAGGATGCCATATTGCTAAACAAATACAAAATTTTTAAAATAAACCTAAGAAACCGAATCTCATACCAAACGTGAGTACAAATAGACAAACCCAACAGACAAGAAACACAGTCACACAAAACTCTGTGACAAGGACATACAGCCAAGTAGCAGCAATAGCTACTATACCTGATATTAATATCAGTAGTCAAAATACTATGGAACAAACACTACAATTAATTTTGGAGAAATTGATCAAACTTGATGAGCGATTAACTAAACTAGAAAGTAGCACTAACGGAGCTACCAATATGCCTCAACATGGTCAGTAATCTTAGAATTCTAGCTTGGAATGCCAATGGTCTGTTTCAACATCAGCAAGACTTGCAAGTTATCTAGACATAGAAATTGGCGTCTGTCTTGTGTCAGAAACGCATTTCAAAATATATCACACTATGAGGAGATGAGATATAAAACCAGAGAGATTCAAGCTACATTAATAAGTGTAAAAACCAAAACATATACACTAGTCATAAGTGCTGTCTATATACCACCAAGGCACTTACTAAAGAAAAATCAATATCTTAATTTTCTCAGAAAATTAGGAAACCGTTTTATAATTGGAGATGACTTTAATGCAAAAAATACCTACTGGGGATCTAGACTGACGAATTCTAAAGGAAAATAACTTATGCAAGCTATAAGTGAATATCAATGTGAGTCGATATCAACTGGTAAGCCCACATACTATCCAACAGATCCAGGAAAAATTCCAGATCTAATTAATTTTTTTATGGTAAAAAATATATCTTTAAGTTTTGTAGATATAGAAGAAAGTTTTGATTTACACTCAGATCATTCACCTATTACTCTAACCCTTAGTAAAAACATAATGAAGAAAGAAGCAAATATCTCACTAGTTAATAAACTGACTGACTGGATTAGTTTTAAACAAACTCTGTCAGAAAAAATAAACCTATCAGTACCATTGCAAACGCCAGAACAAATCGATAAAGTAGTTGAATATTTTGTTACAAATATTCAACAAGCCGCTTGGGAAAACAGACCAAAACCAAAGAGAATTTTTAAAGGAAAAAACTATCCAAAGGAAATTAGAAACCTTATATTGGAAAAAAGGAAATTAAGAAGAAAGTGGCAGCAAAGCCGTGATCCTCGGGACAAAACAAATCTCAACGACATGACGCAGCCCATTAGGCGAGAAATTCTAGTAATAAAAAATTAATCTATTAACCATTTTCTTAATGAACTTACAGATGATAAAAATACCGACTATTCCCTTTGGAAAGCAACCAAAGATTTTAAAAGACTAATTATCCAAATTCCACACGAAAATCTAACAATCAGTGGGCAAGGAGTAACGAAGAAAAAGCAGATGTTTTTGCCATTGTCATTTAGAAAAAACATTTCAGCCCCACGAAACACCGGATGAAAACTTTCATTTAAATAAACTCCATCAAATCGAAGACCATATTAAGCTTACATCACCAAAAGAAATATTAACAGAAATCAAAAACATGAATTCGAAAAAAGCCCCAGAAAAGCTATCGTAAAACTATGCAACCTAATTAATGCGTCCTTTAGGCTTAGGTATGTACCTAAACTGTGGAAAGTTGCAGAAGTTATCATGATTCCAAAACCGGGAAAACCACTCCATGACGTGTCATCTTACAGACCAATATCTTTGCTGCCAATTATATCCAAGCTCTATGAAAACTTATTGCTTAAAAGAATAAAACCCATCATAGAAAGACAAGAAATTATTCCATCTTATCAATTTGGTTTTCGAGACAAGCATTCCACGATAGATCAAGTACACATAATTACTAATATAATAGAAAAAGCACTAGAAGAGGGCAAAGTTTGTTCTGCAGTTTTTCTAGATGTAGCACAAGCATTTGACAAAGTGTGGCATGAATATTTTAAACTAGAACGGTTTCTGCCAAAACAATATTCGGATATTTTGGAATCATACATATCTGATAGACATTTTAGAGTAAAACAGGAAGACTCATACTCAAATTTAAGAGAAATTCAAGCAGGCGTGCCCCAGGGTAGCGTACTAGGCCCTTATCTATAATTATTATTCACTTGCGATATCCCAACGCCAGAAAATTGTCACTTAGCAACATTTGGCGATGATACTGGTTTATTGACGGTAGAAAAATCTATTGAAAAATGCATAGAAAAACTTCAAGATGCAGCCACCGAAGTTCACAGTTGGACCACAAAGTGGCGAATAAAATTAAATGAAACCAAATCAATTCATGTTGATTTTACAAACAAAAATATAAATCACATACAAATAACAATTAACAACATTCGCGTACCATATTCAAATCAGGCAAAATATCTCGGTACAACACTTGATGCCAAATTGCGCTGGAAAGCACATGTTCAAAAAAAAAAGAACTTGAGATAAGGTATAGAAAAATGAACTGGCTAATTGGAAGGAAGTCCAATTTAACAATTCATAATAAGTTACTGCTTTATAGACAAATACTGAAACCAGTATGGACATATGGTATTCAACTATGGGGTTGTGCTAAAGAGAGTAACATTCTAGTTTTACAGAGATTTCAAAATAAAGTATTAAGAAACATTGTGAATGCACCTTGGTATATTCGAAATAGTGACCTTCATCGAGATCTAAAAATCGAAACTGTAGCAGAGACTATAAAAAAGTACGCAAAAAGCCATGAAGATAGACTCCATCGGCATGTGAATGTGGAAGCAATTCAGCTTCTAGACAATACTATGGTAGTTCGAAGACTAAGTGAATTACATAAAACAAAATAATGCTATAAACACAACACAATTGTGAGTTACAAGCTAAACAAAGTGGGGAGAATTGTTGAGTGAACCCTAAGTTTAAATCTGACTTGTCTAGTAAATCAAGTTAAAACAAAATTGCTAATTAGTCTTACTGACTGGATTGTAATACAATAAACACAGTGTTTGACAAAAAAAAATTCATTCAAAATAAAATGTAAAAGCCTATCTTACTAGTTTCACCAAGATAAATACAATAAAATATTTTTACTTTTGTCAAATGACATTAATTAAGAATAATTGTGTACTTTAAATATTCGAAAAAATTAACAGCGCGGCAACCTCACCAACAACGGCGCGGTCGATGACGTACTGTCACTTGTTGTTGATGGCCGTCATTGTATTTGGATCGTTGTGGACTAAAAGGTGATCCGTACTAAAAAGCCTGTGATTTTGTGATTTTTTATTGTTTTTTTGCGTTAAAGTCAATATGGTAAAAAAGTGCGAGGTGTGTAAAACATCCTATGCCGTAGAAATAAACGGTCCTATAATAAGTAAGTAAATGTAATGTTATGTAAACAAACAGCCGGTTCTTAAGCTGCCACATTGTTTTAAATGTATTAAACCTGCACGATTTTGTATTATTACTATTAAGATTTAAAAAATAATATACTTGCTATAATAGAATGTTGAATCATTTTTAATAGTAAAAAGTATTCTCTAGTTTAATGCTGTATTATATGGTTTTGTACTATTTTTAAGATTTATAAAGAAATGTTTGTATTATTAAAGGTTTAGGGATGTTTTCAAATTGACTTGACAACAATGTCTGGAGATCATTTACTCAAACAAACCTGCCTATGGTTTGAGGTTATGCTGCTTCTAGTAGTTCAATGTTCTAAGGTTAAAATCATTGAGTTGTATAACGCCCTAAAAGGGCGTTAGAGACGGAAAGACAAGGCATTTTTTATTGACCCTATCCAATTTGGTTCCTATGGTCGGGTATTTCTTTTACAATAAAAACAGAGATAGGCATTATTGAACATGTGAAACGGACAAAGATAGGGTGATTTTGCATGCTAATAATACCCTAGATAATATAAGGGTACTTTTATCTCTTTCACACTGACGGCATAAGTGCGACAGAAAAGCAGCTGGCTACCTTTAATCCACCTGCCGTATTTTGAGTGATTCTACCTGTTAGTCCGTGTATACAGGGAAAACTGATAAACAATGTTGTATAAGTACGGAAATGATTTTTTTTTAATTTTGTGTGGGAATATTACAAAAAGAAATCTTAAAACGTTTAAAAACAAGTTTAGAAGTAACTATTTGAGTTTAAACATGGTCCAAAATTGTTTTTTGTGCAAAAGAAGAAAAAAAATCCATAAAAAAACATTTCATGGGTAAGTCGTCTTGACGGATAGTTTTTCCTAAAATACGAGAAAGTTCAGTAGCGTCACGATAGATAGTTTTTTCTGCGACCGTGCGATTTTACCCTCACACATTTTGATTCAGAAAGTGTCACTTCCCCGCACTTTTTTTTGCATTGCATGAAAATTAACAAAAAATATTTGATTTTCTTAAAAATGATTTCTTTTTAAATGCTTACATACCGATTTTTATCCAGTTGTTTTTGTTTTTTCGAACCAAACTTTTGACATGTCACGGTCGAGTTTCATACATCTTGATGAATTGTTACACACACTGATCTATGTTTTTATAAATTTCGATAAATTTAATGTTTTTTGCGGACTTTACAGTAATTTTAAGTTAAATTTTGGTCTTTCATCGCGAAAGTATATATTTATTATTATATGACCACCGCGACCGGTCTACAGGCCGGTATCATATGTTTATGTCCTTCTAATGTCATTTGACTATCATGCTGTCTTACTTAATAAGGTCACTTAGTTTAATTAATAATTTTGTCCTACATAATATAAAAGAAGAATAGAAACCAACAAAAAATTTGTGACACTTCGATTACCCATTTTCTTTGATTGCGATGGATTAGGGTGACCAGATTACGGTTTATTAGGGTGCCCAGAGTGCGCAAAAAAAGATTTTGAAAAATTTCCCTAAAAAAATTGAAGACCAAACACTCACTCGCCACTCAATGTTTATGGTCGCATACACTAATCCTAACTCGATTTCCGACGATTATGGACAATGGTTACCCCCTGGACATAAACCTAACAACTTTTACTATATTTATTAACAATAGGTAGGTTAGGTTTGGTTAGGTTGGGTAAGGTTGGGTTAGGTTGGGTTAGGTTGGGTTAGGTTGGGTTAGGTTGGGTTAGGTTGGGTTAGGTTGGGTTAGGTTGGGTTAGGTTGGGTTAGGTTGGGTTAGGTTGGGTTAGGTTGGGTTAGGTTGGGTTAGGTTGGGTTAGGTTGGGCTGGGTTGGGTTAGGATGGGTTAGGTTGGGTTAGGTTGGGTTAGGTTGGGTTAGGTTGGGTTAGGTTGGGTTAGGTTGGGTTAGGTTGGGTTAGGTTGGGTTAGGTTGGGTTAGGTTGGGTTAGGTTGGGTTAGGTTGGGTTAGGTTGGGTTAGGTTGGGTTAGGTTGGGTTAGCTTGGGTTAGGTTGGGTTAGGTTGGGTTAGGTTGGGTTAGGTTGGGTTAGGTTGGGTTAGGTTGGGTTAGGTTGGGTTAGGTTGGGTTAGGTTGGGTTAGGTTGGGTTAGGTTGGGTTAGGTTGGGTAAGGTTGGGTTATGTTGGGCTGGGTTGGGTTGGGTTGGGTTAGGTTGGGTTGGGTTGGGTTAGGTTGGGTTAGGTTGGGTTAGGTTGGGTTAGGTTGGGTTAGGTTGGGTTAGGTTGGGTTAGGTTGGGTTAGGTTGGGTTAGGTTGGGTTAGGTTGGGTTAGGTTGGGTTAGGTTGGGTTAGGTTGGGTTAGGTTGGGTTAGGTTGGGTTAGGTTGGGTTAGGTTGGGTTAGGTTGGGTTAGGTTGGGTTAGGTTGGGTTAGGTTGGGTTAGGTTGGGTTAGGTTGGGTTAGGTTGGGTTAGGTTGGGTTAGGTTGGGTTAGGTTGGGTTAGGTTGGGTTAGGTTGGGTAAGGTTGGGTTAGGTTGGGTTATGTTGGGTTAGGTTGGGTTAGGTTGGGTTAGGTTGGGTTAGGTTGGGTTAGGTTGGGTTAGGTTGGGTTAGGTTGGGTTAGGTTGGGTTAGGTTGGGTTAGGTTGGGTTAGGTTGGGTTAGGTTGGGTTAGGTTGGGTTAGGTTGGGTTAGGTTGGGTTAGGTTGGGTTAGGTTGGGTTAGGTTGGGTTAGGTTGGGTTAGGTTGGGTTAGGTTGGGTTAGGTTGGGTTAGGTTGGGTTAGGTTGGGTTAGGTTGGGTTAGGTTGGGTTAGGTTGGGTTAGGTTGGGTTAGGTTGGGTTAGGTTGGGTTAGGTTGGGTTAGGTTGGGTTAGGTTGGGTTAGGTTGGGTTAGGTTGGGTTAGGTTGGGTTAGGTTGGGTTAGGTTGGGTTAGGTTGGGTTAGGTTGGGTTAGGTTGGGTTAGGTTGGGTTAGGTTGGGTTAGGTTGGGTTAGGTTGGGTTAGGTTGGGTTAGGTTGGGTTAGGTTGGGTTAGGTTGGGTTAGGTTGGGTTAGGTTGGGTTAGGTTGGGTTAGGTTGGGTTAGGTTGGGTTAGGTTGGGTTAGGTTGGGTTAGGTTGGGTT
Organism: Aspidapion aeneum; assembly: GCA_963576565.1. NCBI lineage: Eukaryota > Metazoa > Arthropoda > Insecta > Coleoptera > Brentidae > Aspidapion > Aspidapion aeneum. The sequence continues at coordinate 39,725,737 of OY755046.1, read as the reverse complement.
AGGTTGGGTTAGGTTGGGTTAGGTTGGGTTAGGTTGGGTTAGGTTGGGTTAGGTTGGGTTAGGTTGGGTTAGGTTGGGTTAGGTTGGGTTAGGTTGGGTTAGGTTGGGTTAGGTTGGGTTAGGTTGGGTTAGGTTGGGTTAGGTTGGGTTAGGTTGGGTTAGGTTGGGTTAGGTTGGGTTAGGTTGGGTTAGGTTGGGTTAGGTTGGGTTAGGTTGGGTTAGGTTGGGTTAGGTTGGGTTAGGTTGGGTTAGGTTGGGTTAGGTTGGGTTAGGTTGGGTTAGGTTGGGTTAGGTTGGGTTGGGTTAGGTTGGGTTAGGTTGGGTTAGGTTGGGTTAGGTTGGGTTAGGTTGGGTTAGGTTGGGTTAGGTTGGGTTAGGTTGGGTTAGGTTGGGTTAGGTTGGGTTAGGTTGGGTTAGGTTGGGTTGGGTTGGGTTAGGTTGGGTTAGGTTGGGTTAGGTTGGGTTAGGTTGGGTTAGGTTGGGTTAGGTTGGGTTAGGTTGGGTTAGGTTGGGTTAGGTTGGGTTAGGTTGGGTTAGGTTGGGTTAGGTTGGGTTAGGTTGGGTTAGGTTGGGTTAGGTTGGGTTAGGTTGGGTTAGGTTGGGTTAGGTTGGGTTAGGTTGGGTTAGGTTGGGTTAGGTTGGGTTAGGTTGGGTTAGGTTGGGTTAGGTTGGGTTAGGTTGGGTTAGGTTGGGTTAGGTTGGGTTAGGTTGGGTTAGGTTGGGTTAGGTTGGGTTAGGTTGGGTTAGGTTGGGTTAGGTTGGGTTAGGTTGGGTTAGGTTGGGTTAGGTTGGGTTAGGTTGGGTTAGGTTGGGTTAGGTTGGGTTAGGTTGGTTTAGGTTGGGTTAGGTTGGGTTAGGTTGGTTCAGTTTCAGTATGTTCGGTTAGGTTCCGCTAGGATTGTTTAGGTTAGGTTTAGCTATATTCGGTTAGGTTCGGTTCAGTTTAAGCAAATCAAATCGAACCGTTAGATTCGGTTTGATTTGGTTCATTTCGATACGGATGGGTTCAGTTTGCTTTTGTTCAGTTAGACCTTCGATAAATTTTAAAATAGTAAATAATTATTAATTTTTAGTGTTTTAAGGAATAAAAATTGATATAATGTTCAATTAAACTAATTTTTATTTGTAATAATGTAGGAATCATAATTTTCTTGATTTTGTTTTGAATTTCATGCTTTTTTAAAAATTGTGCATTTTCATAAAAAGACCAAAAAACTGACCCGATTTCGATCAGTGACCTTAGTTATTTCAAGTTTTTGTTGACAGCTGAGAGACGTCAGGGACCGTTTTGTTTCAGTTTGAAATGAGAAAATGCTTCTTTTGTAGCAATTTGTATGGGTTTTAATGGGGTTTTAAGAATGTTTCAATTTCAATTTTTTTAAACAAAATCAACGATAGTCCGCAATTTTTTTTTTAGAAATCACTATAAAATGGTCTAAAATTATCATTTTTCAAAAAACTTCGTAGTTTTAAGAAAGGTGGTAAAACGTACCAGACCCCTGAAATGTGTTGCAGTCTAGGACAACTGGGCGCCGCCAACTCGGCGCCACCAACTGGGCGGCAGGCCACCTGGGCGCCGGGCCAACTTGACGCCGAGCCAACTGGGCGCCGGACTAAAATATTTTTTCTTGATAAAATGTGCAGATGAAAAACAAACTTAAAAAAATTAAAATGGCGCATCCAAAATGGCGGACTTTCTTATTTATGCATCGATATGTATCGAATATGGAACTTGGCGGTGTTTCAAGTCGCAGAACACTACACCTACCAAATTTCAACACTCGACTTAATAGATGTTAAAAGTTTTGTATAAATAACATATTTATTTTGTTTTTATCTGCACATTTTATCGAAAAAAAAATAGTCCGGCGCTGAGTTGGCCCGGCGCCCATTAGGCCCGGCGTGGCGCCCTGTTGGCGGCGCCGAGTTGGCCCGGCGCCCGGTTGTCTCATTCCGAATTGAAATTTTTAGTTCCGAAATTTCATCTGACTCGAGCATAACTTGTAGTCCACCCAAGAAAAGAAGAGTTGAAGAAGACCCTTGTTCAAAGAAAGAAAATATTTTACCTGGAAGGTACAACATTTGTAAAGTTCTAAGATGAAAACAATAATTTTAATACATCCACTGCACTTAGCATGCTTAGAAATTCTTTTTACTCTTTTTTTTTAGTGAAGAGAATTTTGTAAACACACACAAGTAAGTATTCATGAATTATTTATTATTCAAACAGAAAATTGTTGATAAAAAAATTCTAGTGGAATTCAAAATTTTTATTTTGCGCCGCCACTGCCCTTTTTTATCCAAGACAAGCAAATAGAATATTTTTGCGATGTTGCATGTTTCCGGACTCACCAAACCGAAATTCTATTTTTATCCCTATTTTGCTCATTAAATTCTTACTTGTATTTGGTCAATTGCGATAAAAGCTTGATATAATGGCAATTTTGGCCCATGCCGGGTCTACCCGTAGGGTATAGAAGTCAATGGTTAAAATATATTTCTGATTTTCTTTTTGTTTATAATTTATATTTGATAAAGTCATTCAGAAATATTTCTTTTAAGTGGTAACGTCATATTATGTATGTGTCACACTGTTATTTATTTTAATTATTGCTTTCTGAAGTTTAGTGTGAAGTACAAAAAGTTGGTGACCTGTTTACATACCAAAATAATTTTCTATGTAGACTTGGAGGTAAGTTCTTAAAGTAAATTTATAGTCATTGGTTCTTGAAGTAAGCTGGAAAGTCCTCGGATTTCAAAGTTAGGCTGAGAAGTTCTTGAAATGAACCTATTTTAACACAATAAGGTTTCTCAAAAAATGATATTTTTGCTACTGGAATCAAAAATCAAAATATTAACACTCTATATAGACGGTGTTCCATTTAAAGTCGCCACCCTGTATATACATAATAGTATTTTTATTGCATATATTGTAAATTAAATAGGTTTATCCGTGTTTTGTTAAAATATAGTTTTAATTTACTTTTTATTTATAATTTATTTTTGATAAAACCATTAAAAAAAATATTTCTTGGTAAGGTCATATTATATATTTGTCACACTATAAGTGAAAGTTATTTAATTTAATTATTGCTTTCTGATGTTTAGTGTGGACTACAAAAAGTTGGTGAACTGTTTACATACCAAAATAATTTTCTATGTAGACTTGAAGGTAAGTTCTTGAAGTGAATCTATAGTCATTGGTTCCCGAAGTAAGTCCTTAGGTTCCAATAAAGTAAGGCTGAGAATGTCTTGAAATAAACCTGTTTTAACAAAATAAGGTTCTTATAAAAATTATATTTTTGCTTGGAATCATACGTCATTGCGTCCAGGAAAAAAAACTCGTAAAAAACACTCTGTTAACATGTTTTTGGATTTTTCCAAAATACAAAATATTAACCTACAATAGGCAGTGATTCATTTAAAGTTGTTGCCCTGTATATACATAATAGTATGTACCCCAGAAATATTACAATATATATAAACAATACTAATGCAAAATTTTGTTAAACAAACCTCTTTAACCCTTTCGGGACGGAGAACGCACATTTGCGTTAGAATAAAATTTGCCGCACGGCAAATTGTCTGTGGTTAGTGACATCAATCATCCTGCAACATATAAACCCGCACCCCAAGCGCACCCCCTGTATAGATTCAGTGGCGTAGCATGGAGGGACGCAGGGGGTTTATCGCCACCACCCCCCCCCCCCGCCCCGAGGGTACGGGCGCCCCATGATTGCCTGAAGCGCCCTAAGCTTTTGAGAGGGCGGCAAACCCAGGCACGGTGGATAGAATAGACCGGTGTTCGGATCTTATATATATATGTCGAATTTTCCACGTCACTGGTGGTCCAGCTGATTTTTGTAAAGAAAAGTTAGATCTGTTATGAACAACGGAACAACTAATATTTTTTGAATTTTATGAAAACTAAGCCCATTTTTCTACTGTTTTCTAGTACATCCTTATAAAATGTAATTTTCTAGATGTATTGTCGTTTTTTAGCCCGCTTTATTTTTTATTACACAAAACAAACTACAAGTCAAACTGAATGTGATCGTTTAAAATCAAAGGTGAACCGAGGACTATTGGGTAATAAACAAAGAGGTATGTCAGCGGATAATTTTTGAAGCTGAAACGAACGCATTCATTTCTTCGAATTTTAGTTTTTGTGTAAAGAGAACTGAAGCAAGCTAAAAAAAAATAACGACTGGTATGTCTCAAAAATATTATTTTATAAGAATGTACTAAAAAATAGTACGAAAATTGCCTTAGTTTTCAAATAAATCAAAAAATATTAGTTGTTCATAGCATATCTAACTTTCGTTTCTAAAAATCAGCTGGACCACCAGTGACGTGAAAATTCAACATATATTTATAAGATCCGAACACCGGTATATATTCTATCCACCGTGAAACCCGGGTAGCAAGGGGTCATCAAATGACGTCTTCTTTTCGTCGAAAAGTGGTCATTTGGATGACCAGCAGGTCATCTACCAAAAAATGTTATCTTTAAGGCGTCAGTTATTTGACCTCTTTTCGTAGTGTAGTTTTTGACGTCTGAAAAACGTCATATATTGGTCACTACCCACTTTGCACATTTTGTCCAAGGGACATACACTCATACTTACATAGATGGTGCCCCAGTCAGTACTTGACCGGATTTATACGGAATGTGGGGGTACGTATGTAAAATAAATTAAATATTAAATCACGACAAACTTCAAGGCTTCTTTCGCTTCAAGGTGGATATGTAAGTCTAGGTATAGGTCTATTTTGATCTGTACCTCACAGACGAACACCGCTGTACCGGTTCCAGTACTTCCAGGTCTAAGTCACAGAAGAGTCACCTTCTGTGTGTATAAGTTTCCTTCAGTGTTCTCAACTGCAGGGAATATTTCATATATTCAGACGAGTTTAAAAAAGTCATAAATAGGTTTGTGTCTGTGTGACGTCTTCAAAACGTCTAAAAATGACGTCATTTTGGGTGTGGCTTTTGAACGTCGTCATTTAAAGGTCATTTACACGTCAGGTTAGAAACGTCAATGGTCATTAAAAATGACCTGTTTTTGACGTTTAAAAAACGTGACCTTGCTACCTGGGAAGGAAAGTAAAGACATGATGACCTTTTTTTTTTATGGGCGCCCGTTTTAGCTGCCCCCCCCCCCTTCAGGCACGCTACGCCGCTGTCTAGATTTTGTTAAAAATGGTTTAGCTATTTTTCCAACACATATGAATTAACAAGGACATCTCTAAACACCGCTAGAGTATATCAAATGAAATTGAAGGGTTCCTTTTCTAGAGTATATAGATAGGACAAGGACAGGACCGACATTTTCATCCTTTGATTTTGACCCAAATAAATTTGACGTTGAAGAGTTTGTCGCATCTCTATTTTTTTAAATATGTCATACATACTGCAGAGGGTCTCTAGTTGCATATTGCAAATTCCTTTATTTCACCCTGATATATGGCGCGGTTATTAGCCGCGGAAAAAATATCACGGAAGATTCCATTCTTTATATAGGCTTTATTCAGGCGCGGCTCGTGCCGCAGGCGAGGTTGAGGAGGTACATAAAAACACCAGTATACAAGTTATTCTTTCTTAAAACTGGTTGCGTCAACGAACACCTATAATAGAGCAAGTTACACCAGTTAAAAGAGATCAGCAACATATTTGTTGGCAAAAAGTTTTATTTATGTTTTTCTGTTTCCACTGACGTACCAAGCTCTAAAAGTTCCAGGACGCGACTAGTTTTAAAGGAGAATAACTTGTATATTGGTGTTTATAATGTACGGCCTCACCTCAAGCCGCCACTGGCTTTAATCTTTGTGTAGCAACAAAAATTTATAATCGCGCTAGGCTCGCTAGATCTGCAACGAACTAATATAATGCACACACTCGAAAAAACCAAGACTATACTCAATTGTGTATTTTTTGCGCAAAATACACGTGTTTCGCGTTTTATACCAAAAAAGAGCAAATTTGATGAAAAATTTCAGTTACGGTTCTATTAAAATCCGTTCAAAGCATGAAAAAATGTTAGATTTAAAATATTTACGACCTATATTGGAAACCTTGAAGTATTCCAACGATTGTTTTTGCTTTTTAATCCTTTTTCTATGCAAACAATTCTAAATAATTCATTATATTCACCAATAATTTTTAAAAAAGAAGACGCGGACTCCATTTTGTAAAAGTTTACGTCGTCACTTCTCGCAGGAGCACCGCCAAGTGTGGCCAACCTCTCTATACCAAAATTTTCAAAGAGCGCTAATAGAAAAGCCAAGCCAAAAATAATCCTGATCACGTGAACATTTTCGTCAAATCAGCCGTTCAGCCAACAAAAATAATTTTTCTTAACCTCAAATTGTTGTCCCTTGTTTATATTTATTTCTGGGAGTGTTTGAGTCTTCAAAGACTCAAATAGTGACTAAAATGAACGAAGAAGGACAAAGAACCCCTTCGCCCCCACCCCCGAAAGAACCACCACCAGGGTTACCGCCTCCTTTGCCTGCCCGGCCGCAAAAACAAGAATCTACAGAAGTAAGAAAAAAATCTTGGAAAAAATAAAATAACAGACGGTTTATGTTACGCTTTTTACTTATCTGTTTGCTTACCTTAGTGACTTAATCGCGCTTAAGTCCTTGTTGGTCACATACAAAACAACAGAAAGAGAATGTCTTGTTTACAGTGCAGTAATTTCGACCTGATAAAACTCAGTATTAGGGTCAGTTCGCCAGTAGAGGATGATTCTTAAATTATGTAACAATTAAGATGGGGAGGGGCTCTTTATGTAGCTTTGCATTACACCTCACATTACACTTCAATCACAATACAGTCAGCATCTTTTTATTTAAGACAGTTTTGCGAGGGGTAATCAGCTAAACCAAATTTATACATAATACTACAGGACTTTAATAAATGTTTGGTCCTGTAGAAGCAGCGCCGTAGCCTGCCTGAATGGGCGGGGGGCTAAAAAAGGTGCCCATAAAAAATTTAAAAAAAAAAGGTCATGTCTTAACTCTCACTTTAGACTCTTAGACAGCCGATTTGCCTTTGCCAGCCCTACTACTTAATCATGCTTAGGGCACTCATGAGGCCCCCGTACCCTCGGGGCGGGGGGTTGGCTTTACGACCCACCGCGGCCCCGCCCCTGCTGCGCCGCTGTGTGGAAGTCCTGTATAGTCCTGTAGAAATCCTGTGGAGTCCTGTAGAAAAATTTGTACACCTACTGTGGGCAGCTGATCACCCCTTGCAGTTTTGCCTTTAATTTTATACAAACAGGACATATTTAATTTTTCAAATATTTCTGGTTAGGAAATTACACAAAAGTGTAACTGCATATGGCAAGGACTATATACACAGGCCATTGCTGCTCGACAAACACATGAACATACTGGGAGTAGGTAACACACCAGGCTGCAGGTTCTGTGGTGTTGAGGAGGAAATGCCACTTCATTTAATCTCCTACTGCTTAGCATGACAGAAAAGTAGGGTGAAACTATTTGGACCTGGACAGATAGCCTCAGGACCTTGAGGAAATGTCACCAAACAAACTGATATGCTTTGTAAAGGATATAGATATTGGTGACATTTTTAAGTTGGAATGATCCACAATAGACCACTTAAGTCCCAGTGGAGGCGCGACATTTGCACCACTCATAATCAAACCTAACCCAGCATAAGTGTTCTATTACTTTAAACAAAGCAAAAAATAAATACTAAGGGCATAGGATTCTAATGAAGAAATAATGTTTATATCTTCAAAGTGTTAATCATAGCATAGACTTATTCATATTTTTGAATAAATAAAAGAAACAAAAAGTAAGTCTATATTCACCAGAGGCCTTTAGGTGAAAACCATGATACTTTTTATTGCAAAAACTCACAGATTAGGTAAATAAGTGCAAAAACTGGGGAAAAAGTAAAATGTATTATTTACCTTTTATAACCTAACCACAAATGGGTTTACTCAAAAATTAAAAGAACTGAATTTACATGGGTATGTTTACGAATTACAAAGAAATTGCAATGGCAACAGTCTATAATGTAAATAAGCAGTGTTCTGTCTAAAAAATTTAACATTTGATAAGGGATTGACAATTTGACATACACTATTGCTCATAATATGTTGAACGTTTTGTCGGCCTTGGTTGAGCAACTTAAAAAAATAAATAATTTTCTTTGTTCACTCTTTGTAATTTAATTTTTTTGGAGAGGGATATTAGAATGATGAAACAATTTTATTGAATACAAAATGTTTATTTTGCAACAGCCTAACTAGAGCAATCAAGATTTATTTTTAGCTCACACTACTATACTATAGTAGTGTGAGCTATGGTGATCCTAATTTTTTCGAGAAAAAAAAAGTTGCTTCGATTTGAAAATTTTTTATATATTTTTGCGTTTCAGATGATTTTGAAACTTTTTTGTCTCGCCGTCTGTCTGCCTGTCTGTTTTTCTGTAACGACCAACCCGCATAACTCAAAAACCACTTGTCCGATTTAAATGAAATTTGGTACCTAGGCTGGGCCTTGGGCCATGGTGGTCCCATTTAAAAATGAACGAAATCCACCGAACGCAAGCCAAATAAAAGGGTGGGGGTAGATTTCAAAAATGAGAGTTTATGTGAAAATATGATATCAAATGAAAGGTAATTAAGTCTGGAGTTAAACAAATTGAATGTTAAGTTATCTAAAAAAAAAGGGTGGGGGTAGATGTCAAAAATTAGAGTTTAAGTGAAAATATGGCGTGTGTGATATCAAACGAAAGGTAAATGAGTCTGGAGTTAAACAAAAACATTTTAGTTTTTAAAAAAAGGGTGGGGGTAGATTTTAAAATTTAGAGTTTAAGTCAAAACATGGCTTGTGTGGTATCAAACGAATGGTAATTGAGTCTGGAGTTGAATAAAATATATTTCAGTTTTTAGTTATATTAGCTCACATGTACACTATAGTTATAGTACCTAGTGTGAGCTTAGGTGCCCATAGATTGGCAGAGTATTTCCTTAAATATAAAACTTAATATTTTTAATATCTAGTAGCATAACCTTTGCTCTTGATGACTGCTTGACAACTCGTCTTCATTGATCTTATAAGTTTTTCAATGTAGTTTTCGGAAATTGAATTCCAAACTCTCTGAATTTCTTCATACAATTCGTTCGTATTTGATAGCTTTTTCGTCTGAATTCTTCTATCAATTTCATCCCATAGATTCTCTATCGGGTTTAAATCAGGGCTTTGAGCCAACCAGTCTTTAACCAACTTTGACGTATGCTTTGGGTCATTGTCATGTTGAAAAACCCATCTTAAGCTTGTGTTATCCTCTGTCCAAGGTAACATATGGTTTTCCAATATATTCTGATAAACAAAGCGATCCATTATTCCATCAATTTTTATGAGCGGACCCATGCCAAACCCTCCAAAACAACCCCAAACCATTATAACCACCACCGCCATGTTTAATAATTGGTCGTGTATACTTCGGGTTAAACCTTTCATTTATTGGTCTTCTTCCCCAGCAACCGAACCGAACCGTCTGATCTAAATAATTTAAAACGACTTTCGTCTGAAAATAGCACTGTTTTCCATTTTTCGTAAGACCAGTTGACATGCTCTCTTGCAAATTTCAATCTTGCTTCTGTGTTTTTTCTAGAAATAAAGGGTTTCTTCGCCGATTTTCTGCCATATAGACCAGCTTCCTTTAGCCTACGTTTTATGGTCTTGACAGATATTGAAACCCCTCCTAGCTGTTGTTTAATGCGAGAAGCGTAAATGAATGGATCTTCAATTACCAGCCTTTTTATATTTATATCAAGTACAGCATCAGTTTCTCTCCTTTTACCACTTTTGGGTATTCCTTCCAAAGTGCCTCTTTTGTTATAATTAGAGATAGTTCTAGAAACAATTGATTTGTTCAAGTTTAGATCTTTCGCAATTTTGTTTTGTTTTTCTCCATTTTTTTTGTTTTAGTTGAAGTGACACCTCTGGGCATTGTTAATCTTTAAACTTTAAAATACACTACAACCAGACTGAAAAGCGCTAACACAAATGATAAAAAAATTAAATATTAAATTTGTTGCTCTACATATGACCTACCCAAAAACCAAAAAAATTAACAGCAAAGAATGCAGTCTCACAAAATGAACAAAAACCTTATCATATTTTTTTGTGTCAAGAGCCACAACTTATTTATATATAAATTCCTAAATACTATTTGCTAAAATGGGTTCTTTTAAATTTTTCAAAAAGTTGCTCTACATATGGGCGATAGTGTATGCCTCACATCTTAATAAATAATTATTAAGGAAAAACCTAGAACTTTTCCCATCTGATTTTTAATGTCTGATCAAATAATAGAGAAAGCTAGGTGTTGCATAAATATAATTGATCACCTTGTATATCATGGAAAATCAAATTTTGTAAAGCAATTATTGACATTATTATATATAGTAGTTAATTAGTCTCTTTAATTTTCTAAATAGCTATTTTTTAAGGTTCTTGAACTTCTCTTCTCTCTTCTTCTTGTTAAAAAAGCCTTTTAAGTGAGAGAGATTACAATTTAATTTGTTTCGGAAAATGGGCGCTTTTTTCAGAAGCCAGCATTATACATATCGTCAACCTAATTCTGAAACGTGGTAACCCACAAAATAATTAAAATTCATGTTTTTGCGTCAAAGGTTAGTACTCAGTACGACCTGCGCCACGGTGCAGGTCTGGCGTCGAGCACGCTATCTTTTTTTGTGCCTGATATCGATAAACAAAAACATGAGTCGTATAAATACATTTAGTTTGAATTTTTCAGCATTTTGCGATAAAATAAGTGCACTAGATGCCCATAGATTTATTGAGAAGTACTTAAAATTAGAAGTAGGAGATGTGCAAGCAATTGCAATGTATGGAGCAACTAAGGTATTTGTAAAAGTTAAGTCCCAAGAGATTTTTGAATCCATTTTTGAAAAACATGAAGGTAATTTAGTCCATGAGCACACAGACGGTAAAAGCTATCCGATTATCATAGAATCAGAAAGTCAAAAGTTTTCTGTTAAAATACATAGAATTCCGTTGGAAATCGATGATATAGAGGTTAGAAAGGCTTTAGCCCCATACGGTATCATTGAAAAAGTAAAAAATGATCAATGGAAAGAGCTGCCGTATCCATGTTATAATGATACAAAAATAGTAACAATGGAAATCAAGAAGCCAGTACCCTCTTATATAATGATAAGCGGGAGGCTATACTTAGCTACCTATCCGGGCCAAGCGAGAACATGTCGAAGGTGTAATGCCACTGATCATGAAATCAAAAATTGTCCTCAGCTACTGAACACTAGAAATTATGCATCAATAGTAGCCCAAACTATTACATCAGCGGTGCCAGGACCAAGGACCCTTTCTTCCAGGGAACCCGAGGTAGAAAATTTTGTAAATCTATACAAAAAAAAGGTTTCTGAATCAGTAATATGTTCAAAAATAATCCAGGATGCTAGAAATAAAAATCTTGTCGAGCCACCACGTGTGTCTGTGTCATTAGACACAGAAAGTCAGAAATCCGCTGAGGGAGCCAAAACACAGAAAAGAACTATCAATCTGTTATCAAGTGAAAATTCTGGAGATGAAAAGCAAACAAAGGTGGAAAATCCGCAGAAAAAACTAAATAAAGACTGGGTCCAGGAGATGGAGGAAATGTCCGACATCTCCTTTCATGGAGAGACAACCACCGAGGGTGAGGGCGCCTAGCCCTACTTTGAACTAAAATAAAAATGCAAGTTTCCTTGCAACAACAAATATGTACGATTTCGTTAAAAAATAAGTTAGATATGTTCAAAAGATTTGTGCTTACTAAACAGCTTGATATTGTGATGTTACAAGAAGTGGCGATAAGTGATTTTTCATTTCTGCCCGGTTATGTCGTGTTAGTGAATGTTAACGACAACAAGAGAGGAACTGCAATTCTCATCAGAGATGGTATTGACTTCAGTGACCTAAAAATGTTGGAATCTTCGAGAGGTATTTCTATTTTAGTTAACAATATTAGATTTGTGAATGTCTATGCCCCTAGCGGTTCCCAACACAAGGTAGAGAGAGAATGTTTTTTTTTATACCGAGTTACTAAAGTTAGTTAATATTAGCGAAAAAATTATCATTGGGGGTGACTTTAATTCAGTGATTGACATGAGTGATTCGACAAGCAAAGACGTATCAAATTTTTCAAAAAAATTAAAATCCTTTATTGCAACTTTTAGGCTTCAAGACGTGTGATTATCAAAAAATAAAAATACGCATAACAAATATACCTTTTTTTACAGTAATGGTGCGTCAAGGTTAGACAGATTTTATATTTCTGCAGAAATAGAAAAGAACTTAGGAATGAATTGTGCGTTGCATCCTGTAACATACTCAGATCACAGAGCACTTGTTTTCTCATATAAGTTCTCGCATGAAAGTATTAGGCCAGATTTTTTTCGAAAAGCAAGTACATGGAGGCTTAATAACGTTGTTCTGGATGATAGCGAATCGACTGAATATTTTAAACAAAACTGGAAAAATTGGATAAAACTTAAAAACAGTTATAAAAGCTCTTTGGAATGGTGGTGTTTTTATGCAAAACCAAAGATTCAATCGTTTTGTAAATGGCGTTATAATGTACTAAATAAACAACAAAAAGAAAAAATAGAATTTTACACAAGTTGTTTGTCCACTTTAATGAATTCTCATCATTATACAACAGACACAGATATTGAAATAAAAAAATATAAAGCACTTTTGACAAAAGAACATATAAAGCAAAACAATTTTTTTAAAAATAAAACTTTAAATGAGGGGAACGTTGGCAATGAAAATATATCTTTATTTCAGTAATGAAAACCATTAAAAATGAAAAAACTAAATATATTAATGAGTTGAACATCAATGGCACTTTGACAAAAGATAAAGCTCAAATCCGGGAAGAATTTAAGTCATTTTTTCAAAATTTATATTCAAAAAAAGATATCAGGATAAACGACGGCGAATTAACAAATATTTTTACAAAACAACTGTCTGCACAGGAAAATCAAAATATTTTGAAGTCAATTGAAGACAAGGAGTTACAAGCCATTCTAAGAAACCTACAAAAAAGAAGTCACCTGGCCCAGATGGATTGACACCCGAATTTTACGTAAAGTATTACAACATAATAAAAAAATAACTCTTGTTTAAAAATGGTCAGATAATACTGATTCCAAAGGTCAATAAGCCGCAGGGTGTAAATGATTTTCGTCCCTTTTCACTTTTAAATTGTGACTACAAAATATATATGAAGATCCTTAAAGAAAGATTTAATAATAATTTGGGCTCAGTGATATCGGAAGAACAAACATGTATGTCAAAAAGCAACAATATTCTTTGTACGCTAATATATACAAATTGCGAGTTGTAATCAGCTACGCAAGAACAAGTTACTCTTGAGTCTGGATTTTGACCATGCGTTTGCCCTAGTTTCACACGAATTTGTGTGGTATGTTCTGGAAAAACTAAAATTTGACCAAAAAATCGTCAGCATACTTCAGAACATATATAAGGATGCCTTTTCTTTAATTCAAGTTAACAGGGATTGTAGTTCAAAAATTAAAATAAACAGTGGTGTTCGTCAGGGATGCCCATTGTCCATGACCCTATTCGTAATAATCATCGAAGTCCTGATATCATTGCTAAAACAACAAAACCTAGACCTGGGCGCATATGCAGATGACGTGGGGTTAATTTTGGAAAATCAAGAACAAATAGTAAATTGCAAAAAACAAATAGATACTTATGTACTGGCGTCAGGTGGCAAGCTTAATGAAAAAAAAATGTGAAGCGATAGAATTGGGACCTTTAAATAGAAACCATTTTAGACACAAAAACTACGGATGGTTTCAACTAGTATTCAAAACAAGAATTCTGGGAATCGATTTTTCTAATAACTTATATGAGATGATTCGTTCAAATTGGAGCTCTATTATGAGTAGCGTTCAAGGTATAGTTATGCAAAATATGAAGAGAAACTTATCGGTTTTTCAAAGAGCTTCTTTCATTAATATTTACACCCTTGCAAAGGTTTGGTTTGTAGCTCAGATTCTGTCTATGCCCGTTATGGTAGCAAAAAGGCTTGCAGTATGTGGATGGTTTCTTTGGGCTCAGAGTAGGATTAGAGTAGCGAGAAGTACAGTCATACTACAAAAAAAACATGGCGGGTTATCGGTCTTTGATCCATGGCACAAAGCAAATATGCTGCTTATAAAAAATATTGTCACAATGGTTGAAAAAGGCCTAATAAAAAACGTTTATTTAGATGTCTCCAACCCACCGAATCTTATGTCGATTCCCCATCAATTTCCACATCTAAAAAGGTATATAAAAGAAGTATCCTACTTGTCTAAAAATTTTGTTGTTAATTCGCAAGTCACCTCAAAAATTTTATATAACCAGTTAATAACGCAAAATAAAATACAGCCAAAAATTATGGTTGAAAATAATTTATTAAACTGGACAAACATCTTTAGCCATATCAAAACGAATATATTATCACACGAACAAAAAGGTTTATTATATATTTTGGTACATGAAGCTTATCCACTCCAAACAGTACTAGAAAAAACAAAAAGAAGCAATAGCAGAACATGTAACATTTGCAAGTTGTATGATGAAACACTCAAACACAAGTTCACATGTTTCAATCGAGCTAGACTAGTATCTAGCTATTTTCAGAAGACATTAAATTTTTTCATTAACAGATCTGTTAAAATTAAACTTTAATTTTAAAAACAAAAGAATTAATGCATTGGCAACGTTTTTAATAGAAATAACTATTTATTTTTTACTTAAAAACACGAATTACCAAAATTTTTTCGATGACTTCAAACAGTTTTTGCTAAAAAAACATCGAAATTTAGAAGAAACAAAAAGACTCATTTCTGCAATGTAATTTATACACAAATAATAATACTAATAAACTAAGAACAAACTTGTAAATAGTTTTAGCATTAAGGTTTTTAATAAAGGATTTTATAAAAAAAAAATGCTGCTAAATCCTCGCAACCAAAAAGAAAATATAAAACGGTCATTTCCGCGATTTCTAATAAGGCGCAGAATGCTTACCCTATGTAATTTGCTTCTAACTTTTCTTATTCCTGTAAAATTTTGTTGAGGTGGGTTACGACGTTTCAGAATTAGGGTGACAATATTTCAGTAGTCGGCCATACCTGAATAAATTGTTGGCACTGATTAAGTGTCAGTTTTCACTGGTTAAACTGAAATTTTGCCTATGAAGCCTTCTCAAGCATACTTATGTATCACCTGTTGATCCATGACGGATCTGATACCTTCCAAGCTAGCCTATTAGCACAAGTAAAGACTTATTATATCAGCCTTGAATCAGTTTTTTTGTAAATATCTCAGAAACTAAAGCTCTTACGAAGTTTTTGGTTAACACAAATTATCAAGAAAAATGTAGTCTACTATATTCCGCATATTGACACGGCGCACACACGGGCCGGGACACATAAAAGTTACCGAAAATTCTAGGTAGGTAGGCTAACGCAGTACTTACATATAGCAACAAAATTTAATATTAAAGTAATTAAAAACAACAACAACCCTTATGTTTCCTTATTGTAGTTTCATTATCTAGGTAAAATAACCTTTAATTTGATAGCCCACAACCCATGTGAATAAAATGAATAAATTTAAAAATGATCTATCTATAAAAATTATTTAAAGGAATAAAAAAAACAACAAAACAAAACTAACCTACGCTATAATTTCACAATCTGAAGTAGCAGGGAGACGATGGAGATGGATTTTTCCAAATAATTTTTTGGGGTCTTTTGATTGCGGATTCCCTACCACCAATGTTAATGGAACCAGCCAGGTAACGAAAGCAAATTTAAGCAAGGAAATTTACTTCTGTCTTTTGCTAGGATAATATTGTACTGATTCCTTGATAAGCCAACTTCTACAAGAACCGAGAGCGCCTCATTTTGTGATAATTGATTGTTAGTCGTTTCTTTTACTACTTTTGTTAAAAAGTTTATGTATTTAAAAGCTCAATCGGGATTTAAAGATAATTATTTTAATAGTTTGGAAGCTTAAATATGTAATATAAACTCCATTTGGGCAGCATATAATATGTCCACAATTGTGTTTTTCTAATATTTCTAAATTCTGTCTTTATTAAAATATAACAAACTTATTTTCTCCTGTCATTTTTAGCGCACAATATACCAAACTATAATTAATTATTATCTATAGTGATACTACTGAAAGCTACAAGAACAAAAAGTGCGATGATTTTACCAAAATTATATATTTTTGCTTTTGTGAAAAATAGTTTGAAGCATTTTTGGATTTTGCCTTTTTGTCTGTATGTATGCCTATATGTTTATATAACTGTAACCAAAGCTTATAACTCAAAAAATATTTATTCAATTTTTTTAGGAAATTATTAAATAGTTACGGAGAAAATAAGTACCTACTTATTTTTTATTCCAATTCTGATTTTAATCTTTTAAGCTTATATGCCCAAGAATTGGCAGAATATGATTCTAAAATGTGTTTAGTCCCTTTTTTAACTAGGCAAAGTTGTTAATAAACCAAAACAGAGTGATATTTTTTTATTAAATTTAAATTATAGTGTGTGAGACATTTAGACGGAAATATGGCTTGTTAAAATGTCACACAATATGCAAATGCTTGAAACTCTGGAAATCGTTTTCTTGAGATAAACCGCAAAAAATGCTTAGACCACATTAAAGATGAGGTTTTGTAGAAAAGGAAGCAATAAAAGTGTGTGATGGATTCGAATGGATCCTTAACTTTTGAGCCAGCTGAAACTACAGTTTTAAAACAAAACTCAATTTCTGTTACGTTTTGATTAGAATTTAATTATCTAAATAACATTAAAAAATAAACTAAATAAATTTATACGAAACAAATCTATACTTACCGTAGTTAGTGCTAGCCATTTACTTTTAAGTTCTAAGAAATTCTGTCACAGAGAAAATTACCTTTGAAAGTACCAAATATTTTAGTTTAAAGAATGCATAATGTAACACAATTAAAATGACGTTACCTTTGACAAGCGCTATTAATTGTTTTGTTGTACGCACTTTTTCATGGATGCCTCAAATAAAGAAAGAGATGCAAGGAGGATAATTTTCAAGCGTTTTTTCCACTTAAATTTCATATCCTGAGTTTCATATTTTTGGTAACTTTTATGGGTCCCGGCCCCTCTGTGTGGCGCTCCAATAAAAAGTTAGCATTTTTACATTTTTTAATTGTTAAAAAACTGTTATTAGCATTAATGGATTTTAACCAAAATCTAATCAGCTCGTAAGAGTGTCGAACACAATTTTACCTGAAAATTTTATGAAAATCGATTGAGCGGTTTAGGCGCTATCGTGTTACGGACAGAAATAATATACACACACACAAAGACAGACATCACGACGATAGTGCTAAGATTGGTCAAAATACACCCAAATAACACATTTTCGGCGTTATTTTGTCGAAAATAATACCTTCTTTAGCCATTGCTATGCGGGCTAGGAAGGTAATAAAAATATCTGTTTTTGAGAGGTCGAAATCGGTGCTAACCGAACCAAACCAAACCTCTTGGTCAATTAATTGCAAATGAATCCTAACCTAGGGTTCAACATCTGACCTTTTTTAAGGATGGGCTTTGCTTAATGAAAATGCCGTATGTAATATAGCAATCCCTATGTAGATACGGCGTTTTCATTAGTTATAGCAGTAAAAGTGATTGCAGTGAAGAACGCTTTAATTGCATAGCAATATCAGAACCGCTCTTCTTTAGGTGCTTGGCTCGCAAATCAATCACAGCCAGCACTTATATTATTTAGTTGGTACAGGTTCAGATTTATATACAATTTTAGGGAGTTGCGCCTTTCTGTTTTGGCCGATCGATACTATAACTATTACAAAACATATTTGTCAACTATGTTTAACAACATTCTAAGCTTTATTCTTTATTTGACAGGTAAAACTTGGCAAAGCCCCTGTCCCAATCCCATCTGACTCCACTGACCTGAAAAATGAAAAAGTGTCTGACCCTACAAGGGAACTAGAAGACGAAGAAATATCCCTGATGACTCAATCTTACAGTGAAATCTCCTTTAAGTCTGGCAGCCCCGAAAACGACCATTTACCAACATTAGATCTTGACTCGGTTGAAGTCTCAGAACATTATATTAAACGCCCACAAACTTTGGACAAAAGTGGACACCCTTTAAGACCATTAAACTTAGATGGACACGTACACAAGGAAGGCAATATGACATACTTTGTGACAGAAGAAATTGAACACAAACTTAAGTTATCAAGTCCAGTAACAAAAAATGCATCTAATAGTGGTTCTCGTAGTGGCACACCTAGTTCTCTATATAGACAGTTGTTGGGATCTCAAGTCAATCAACTAGACAGTGCACTAATAAATGATCTAGAAGTAGAAGCTCAACGTTTGGCAACATCCGTTGATAACCTTGTTGAGAATTTAAGTGGAATTTTGCATTCGGTATCTTCAATTACCGCAGACAATGTTGAAGTGTATAAAAATGCCGTTTTAAAAATGTCAGACGCGATGGATGGTAACATTAAATGTATGTATACTATGATGGCAAAAGCAGAGGAAGTGTCGCAAAATATGAAAAGTGTCGAGGCTTTGGCCGTCAAGATTAAAGAAATTAAAAAGTTGGTGGATTTGTTTGAATCTTTTGTGTGATTGATGCTAATAGCATTTAGATTTTATGTCGAAATATATAAGCTGTTGAGTTTTGTTTGGCAGTCTAGAATTGACCCCGTTGAAATCTCAGAATATTACATTAAACAACCGCAGACATAAAGTAGTTCCTTTAAAAGCATTGAACTTAGATGACAGACATGTACACAAAGAAGGCAATATGACACTATTTCTGATAGAAGAAATTGTAGAGGTTAGGGTCTCATTCTAGTTTGACAGTCTAGAATTGACCCTGTTGAAACCACAGAATATTATATTAAACAACCACAGACTTAAAGCAGCTCCTTTAAGACCATTGAACTTGAACGGACATGTACACTCTTTGTAACAGAAGAGATTGTACAAAAACTCAAGATATCAAGTCCTGTAAGAAAAAATGTATCTAATAGTGGACCTAGAGGTGGCATCCCTTTATAGATAATTGATTGGATCTCAAGTTAATCAACTAGACGGTGCACTAATAAATGATCTAGAAGTAAAATAACTAATAACTTTGTTAAGAATTTAAGTAGAAGTTTGCATTCTGTATCTTTAACTACTGCAGACAATGCTGAGGTGTATATAAATGCCGTTTTAAAAATAAAAGACGCCATCGACGCTTACGTTACATGTATGTATACTATAATAGCAAAAGCAGAGGAGGTGTCGAAAAAAAAAGTGTTGAGGCTTTGGTTGTCAAGATTAAAGAAATCGAAAATTGGTTGATTTGTTTGAGTATTTTTTGTGATTGGAACAAACAGCACAATAGAAGGATTTAGATTTTCTATCGAAATATATAAGCTGTTGATGCTTAGCGAGTTGTAGACGTTAGGATCCCCTTCTAGTTTGGCAGTCTAGAATTCACCCGGTTAAAATCACACAACCACAGACTTAAAGCTTATTCTTTAAGACCATTGAACTGAGCCGGACATGTACACAACGAAGGACGTATGGCACGCTTTGTGACAGAAGAAATTATACAAAAACTCAACTTATCAAGTACTGTAACAAAAAATGCATCTGACAGTGGACCTCGTGATGGCACACCTAGCTCCCTTTATAGACAATTGACTGAATCTCAAGTTGAAACTAGACAGTGCACTAATAAATCTAAAAGTACAAGCTGAACATTTAACAATTTTCTATTCGGTACCTTCAATTACTGCACACAATGCTGAAGTGTATAAAAATGCAGTTTTAAAAATTTTGGACACCATGGATGCTATTCTGAGGTGTCAAAAAAATCTGAAGTGTCGAGGCCTTGGCGGGTAAGATTAAAGACAGAAAAAGTTGGTTGAATTGTTCGAATATTTTGTGTGATTAATAGAAGCTAAGCTGTCATTTAAGTCTAGTAGTCTGGACTCTGTAAAATTTATATTTATCAACATTTGATTGTGTTGAAATCTCAGAACATTTTGTTAAACAGCCACACACTTAAGACAAAATTGGACATCAGTTAAGATGACACATTTTGAGACAAAACAGATTAAATATAAACTTAAATGATCAAGTCCTGCAACAAAAAGTGCATCTAATAGGCACTTGTTGGGACATCAAGTTAATCAACTAGACAGTACTTCATTAGTTTTTTGTAGACCTTCATTGTCTAATCAAAATGACTCGTTGAGTCTAAAAATAATTGTGAAGCGAGTTATCAAGATAGAGATTTGTGCGTTTGTAAAAATATTTGGCTTAGTAATCCCAAATGAACTAATTTATAAACATTATTGTGTTCCAAACTGGCCCCTGTATTAACAAAAAGCCCAACAATCGTTTTGCATCCATATGTCATTTTGATCAGATTAAGAGATCTAGAACAAATCTGAATTTAATTTTAATACTGAAATGTGTTTTCGTTGTGTCAAACCAACAGAAACAACTACTCCGAGAGAAAATACCCCTACCGGCATTGAAATATATTAATAGGTTTGATGAGTTCGTTGGGAATTAGGACTATTTGGTATAAATCAATGCCGGAAGGTCCTCTGAGTGTTGTTTCTGTTGGTTTCACACAACTTAATTATGCCCTCCACGAAGCTATCGCGTGCATCCACCTGAGGATGGCTCAATAAAGCCGAAACCGGTCGTGGATTAGCATGGACCACTGTGCCTGAAGCTTGAACAAGATGTGTTCCATACAAGGATGATTCAAATCCTTGTGATTGATGTTGGAGAAAGTGAAAACCACATGGTTTATGTTCTCGTTAAAGATACTTGTTGTAATTGTCGGTTTCTTATTTATTTAAGCAACTTTGTATTCAAATTTTGTTAGATATTTTTTTGTCATTAATTTGACAAGTGTAACTTTTGTGTCTAGATTTTCAATCACATTTGTCAAACTAACTATAAAAAACGATTTAAAAAATTTGAATAAAAAGCACCAAACATAATACATAGCTCAGCCAAGGTTTTGGTCTCAACATGGTGACTGACAAGTTAATGTTTGATTTGAAGCCGGTGAGCTCTTTACAGGGTGTCCCAGAAAAAAGTAACAAGGGGATTTCATAAACGTTTTCTAAAGAGAAGTAGAAGGTCTGGCAACAATTCGTTGGTTATTCGATTGGCTCGTATAAAAAGGTACCAAATTTTTTAAAACTTGTTTGCAAGATGGTGACGATTTAAAAAAAATACAATTTGTAGTTTTTGCTCGATATTCTGGAAACTACTGTAGATATTTTTGATCTCGACAAAGCATCTGATTGGACTCGGAATAGCACCACTTTTTTCCCATTTAATCAAGGATTTTCAAAATATCGTGGAAACTAAAAATTGTTTTTTTTTTAAATTAAAATATTGTCTCCATTTCGTAAAAAAAAAGAAAATTTGGTTGTTTTATAGTAGCTACTACGTTAACGAATTTTGCCTAGGCCGTACTTTTATATGGCATACCATGTATATGAGAGTGTACCTAAATATAATGAACAAATGAGGAGAGGTGGTTCACTTCATAAAATAAACATAGATCGGCAAAAGCTGTGAAGAAATCTAAAAAATGTTAAAATTTTGCCAACCTCTGAACTTTTTTGAGGTGCGCCGCTGGTGCATTATTTTGTACCGGCCCTCGTTATAGATAAAACGAAATAAAAAATGTTTATGCGTTAGGTTTTCGTCCAGGATTGTAGGTATTTTTAAGCTTTTTTGGACTTTTATTTTAAATTTCTAATTCATCAGCTAACGTTTCGACGCCTTCCGTGTCATTCTCAGGGCTAAAAAACACAAAGAACGTAAGTAGTCTAATCAATTTTAATTTTTTGTAAAATATATCGCAATTTTAATACGATATCTTATATAACTCTAATATTCTGGGTATGTACTTAGCTTTTATATTTTGATTTATTTTCAAATTTATTTATTATAATTTTTGTTTTATGTGATGATACCGGTTTGTCTTTTGTGTTATATATTTCCTGTGCTTTTTAAAGAATATTGTGACCTGTCATTTTATTTTGCTATATGTTTATATTTTTGAGGAAAAAAAAATTAAAAACAATTTTATAGAGTTTTTTAAATTGTAACCTTTTTAACTTACATAAATAATTTTAATTTTTTAAATCTTATTGTTCTTGATTAGACTACTTACGTTCTTTGTGTTTTTTAGCCCTGAGGATGACGCGGGAGGCGTCGAAACGTTGGCTGTTGAATTAGAAATTTAAAATAAAAGTCCAAAAAAGCTGAAAACTACCTTTTATTAAAAAATGTTTTATAATTTGCAAGATTTTTAATCATCATTTTTAATTTTTTTGTACAATTGCGAGATTCAAAAAATTTAAAAGAGATCAAAACGTTTCTAGATAGGGTCAGTGCACCAGTAAATGAACAGCTACCAGTAAATGAACAGTTTGCTCTATTTTCCGGTAAAATAAGGCGATACGCTTTTAAATCTTTTTCTGTTTCTGTCCTATGGCTAACCAACTTTCTTCGTAAATGTTTTTTCACTAGACGCGCTGGAAAAATCTGTTAGTCTAGTCTTGGCACTTAATGCATATAGTCAATGTTTCAGTGCAGCGGCCAGGCAGCCATATTTTGTTAAGGTAAGCTAAAAGTGGTGATTTATAGAACTATGGATTCTGCATTTATAAAGGGAGTTTCGTACATTTTGGGTGTTTAGCAGTTATTATAGGTAATAGAGGACCAAGTTTTTCACATTAAACTCAACCTAATGTAATGTATGTTCAAAATATTTGCATGTTCAATTACTGGTACACAGATATTTCGAAAATCCAGTCAATGAGTACAGTCAAACCTCTATAACTCGAACCTGAAGGGACAACCAAAACAGTTCGAGTTATGGAGAGTTCGAGTTATAGAAACTCGAGTTACATAGGTTAAAATACATGTAAAAAGTGCAGGGACCGCTTAAAAGGTTCGAGTTATAGAGGGGTTCGAGTTATAGAGGTTCGAGTTAGAGAGGTTCGACTGTATTTACATATTTGCAGAAAACAAGAAAACTAGGCCTCAAAAGTAGGTATTTTTATCAAGCAAGCTTCCAAATTGAAATATTTTTGTCATTTTAGGTAGTATTCTAGTAAATGAACGGTGTTCATTCACTGGTCTTCATTTGTTCATTTACTGGAACTTTCACTTAACTATACCAGTTTAAAAAAAATATATTTGAAGTAGTTAACCATTCTGGCATTTTTAATGCTAGGTTTGTGCAGAAAAAAAGTTAAAATTCGAGTTAAAATTACAATATTTTGCAGTTTTTACACACACAAAGAAAAAGAGAAGGGAAGCACAGAAAAAGAAGATAAAATAAAAGAGAAGAAACTGAAAACAGAAATGAAAAAAAATTCTAAAAAAAATGATTAAGCTTAGGTACCAAAAAGAAAACGTCAGCGATAAAGAGATAAAAGAAACAAAACCAAAAAAAAAGCTCGTTCTGACAACAGATGAAAGACCCTTAAAAAAACTTACAACCGAAACCAAATGTTCCAGTATCAGAACATTGTAAAGAAACTTTTAGAACATAGCGCTGGTTGTTCTGATGGCTATTTTTATATTAACATTTTGTAAGTTTTGTTTCCTTAATGACTATTAGTAGTTACTACATTTTGTTATTTTTTTTTATAAAAAGACGGTATTTTTTAATAATAAAAGAGACTGTTAAACTAACTGCTGCCTACCATTTTTATTTATTTATGGTAATGAAAAATGTCATTTTTTTCCACATTTTAAGGATAAAAGTGTCACTTTTTAACCCCGGGATAAAAAGTGATAAATCAGTGATAGCAAAATTCGGGATTAAAAGTGACTGATCAGAGATAAAACAAGAAAAACCAAAATAAAAAAAAAGTCAAAACCAAAAAACCCAAAAAAAAAAGAAAAACAAACTAAATGAAAAAGTAAAAAAATAGCGTACAAAGCTTGTGATAAAACTGTCTATTTACCCTCCCGACGAACTGCAGCTCTCCCTCTGCTCGGGCCACATACTATCCACCTAGGAATAAAAAGTGACACTTATCTCTTGGTATATAATATACTATTATATACTTTTGAGAATAATAGTGTACCAAAGATAACAGTGGCACTTTTTATCCTGAGGCGAAAACTTTGCAACACGAGCGTAGGACGAACTCGTCAGGGGAGGATCCCGGCAGAAATGCGTCGGGCCAGAGCCTTTCCTGGGGTTCACAAGAGGGCAAATGAAGTCGGCCCTAACAGAGTGGACCCAGAAAGAGATACAAAAGGAATGGACCAACACAGGAAACGCCAGACAGGTGAAGGCGTATGTGAAAGGATACAGCAAATCCCATAGAGACTGGCTGCTCCGCAGAACACGAAGAGAGGTGGGAGCCCTAACAGGACACTGCGTCCTACAAGGACACTTGGCAAGGATGAGAGTGAAGGAGGATGCGACGTGCGAGCGATGTTGGGCCGAGGACGAGACCTCGGCGCATTTTCTCTCATCATGTGAAGCATACAAGGAGGCAAGAAGAGAGGTATTCGAAGAGGAAGCCTTTGAAACGGAGCACCTTCTGAATTTGAGGTGGCAGATTCCTTAGCGAAGGAAGGACGCAGTAGAAGGGATGCCCGGGGGTTGGCGAAAAGGGCGCTTCTTTTGCCTAGTCGCTAGGTATGGAGCCTACCCCACACCACTACTACTAACACGAGCGTAGCCAGGGCCACAAATTGTCAAGGCATAAAAGACACATTTACTGTGAAGTTATATGCTATTTTTCACACTTTTGGACTTTTTTCCGAGGTTTTTCTTTTTTTGAATTTTTGTCTCTTACTTTCTATCCTAGATCTGTCAATTTTTATTTCTGATCTGTCACTTTTTACCAAAAAACCTCATATGTTCATTCACTGGTTCCTTATTGTTCAGTAATTGGAGATGCCTGTTCATTTACTGGAGTTTTATACAATATTAAGAAAATACTTGGAAAATGACATTAGAATTCACTGAATTAACTTTTACTTACTTTTTATTATTTAAAATAGTTTAATCTACCTATGCATGCAATTTTTAAAGAGATTTGTCAAAACCATCTAGCTTATTTCATAACCCAAAGTTCAGGATTCTCTTATTCGTTCATTCACTGGTGCATTGACCCTAACACAAAGAATTTACTTTGTATTTTAGCATCTACCATTGGCGCACCACAGAAAAATTTAAGAGGCAAAGGAGGGATCTCTGAAAAATATTCACCTGTAAATTCTTATTATCACATAATGATGGATGCTGTATAGCTTAATATAAATTCTAAGTTTGAGCTAAATATCTCAAAAACTAAAGAAGGAAAAACAAAAATGTTAAAAAATTATAATTTGAACACATTGTAGATCGGTAAAAATATAAGTCTTAAGAACTTAACTTAACCCTGTTCGTTTGTCTAAAATATTTAGGGACATCCTGTATATTTTGATGCTTGACGTCGATTAGACTAAAGCCTTGGAAGAACTACATAAACGTTTATAAAAGAAGAAAGAGGTCTTACTTGTCTTGTGATTTTTCAAGATTTTTCTTTCGAATTTTCTTTGATTCTTTGCAGAAGTAAATAAATTAACTATTCGGAAGAATTTCGATTTCTTGTTTCGTTTTCTTAATCCTGCAAACAATGAAGAACATTTTAAAGTAAAATATAAAAAAAAAACAAATAAAAACTCTTGTAAAATATCATGTATCATTGTAAATTTGTGTCATATATTTGTGACATTGTACAATAGATATTTTACTCAATAGCTCCGTTAAAATTGTAACTTGAATGGACAAAATAGTAGATTTTTTTTTGTTGTCAAAAACTGATGCCAAAAATAACCTATGTCAAGCCTGGTTAATTTTTACAGATATTTTAAATGGAAAACCTTGTATTTTATTCCATTTTAATGTTTAATGTTCTAGTTTCCTTATAAGCAACTGATATTCAATTATATACTGGTTTGTTTGTTAAATATTTAAAGTATAATTTTTGATATCAGATTCTGACCATTCTAAAGTTTTGCCAAGTAAAACTATGATGGGTGGTCCATATTTACGGAGATAGCTATGGAGTAAGATATAGCAGACTCTGTAACGTCAAAATAATAACGCTTTTCTTATATACAGAGTGATTGGTTATACTCTCCTCGATTGATCTCACAATAAAGTTTACATTTTGGCGATTCAGCGAAAAAAGACTTTGCTAATTTAAACTTTATTGGATGATCAATATCTATTAACGGAGACAGCTATAGAGTAAAATATAACCAATCCCTCTGTACAAAAGCGGCAATTAAATAGCAATACACAGGGTGTATGATAATCATTGAACAAAACTTTAAGGGGTGATGGGGAAGGTCAAAAGAAGAAAATATTCCCATTACACTACAGTGAAACCTCCTATAAGCGGACACTCATGGTTCCGTCGATTTTGTCCGCTTATTGGAGGTGTCCGCTTAAGAGAGGGAGCTGCGAAATTTTGATATGTATTAATTAACAATTTCCGCTGCTGGAGATTTTTCGATATTAAATTTAACCACTTCCATTTTTCCACATAAACTAAAAAGTTTTTTTACTAGGCGCCATTTCAAAGAGATCTATTAATACCCAACTGAACAGTAAACACAAAAGTCCCGCCGAATAAAATAATGTTGTAAATACGACAGATTTAGGCATTAAAACGGAAAGAAGTAATTCCCCGGCTGCCGAGTGCATGCCCATGTCGTGCAGCGCTCCGTCCCGTTGTCAGAGCTTCGCGTCCGGTTAAGGGAGGTTTCAGAATTTTCTACCCAAAAAAAAATTGTCCGCGTCCGGTTTAGAGTGTCCGGTTATAGGAGGGAATTTTACATGTAAAGACATAGGCAAAAGCTTGGTTCCAACAAATTTGTCCGCCTAAAGGGAGTGTCCGCTTAATAGAGGTGTGCGCAAGGAGAGGTTTCACTGTATTTGGTTTCAAAATTAAACATTTTTTAGATTGTTTAATATTTACCTTCCTTAAAAATTGCAACAGACAACCGAAATTTTGTAGAGTTAAATAATAAAGGTAATCATTGAGTGTTTAAATAATTTTTTCCAAAAATAAAATACTCAAAATGTTCACCAAAAATATTATTGTATCTTTTTTGGCATCATTAAGGGGCTTTTTTATATTTAAATATTTAAAAACTAAAATTTTGTAAATTTAAAAGCTTTAAAAAAAATTGCCTACTGCAAAAGTTATTTGGCAACACTTGTCTGCTATAGTTTTTTGGAAAAAATCAATATGACAATTCACAGTTTTCATGCTATAACTTAAAAACAAAAAAGTTTTGACCAAGTTATTTGCGTTATTTTCCTTTTCTTGACCTTTCCCACCAACCCTTAAAGTTTGGTGAATTGTTTATAATACATCCTGCTCTTTTTTCGCTTATTTTTTCAGCCAAGGGTATTGGATCTTAACTTTTAAAACGCTCGACGTGCTAAATGTAGTAATTTACTTCACAACATGACACTGTTGCCAATTTGGTTAAAAATTAGTTATTTAATTGCCGCACCTCATTTTTATTTTTAAGGATTTTTTAGTTGTTAAACCATTTGTAAACTATTAGGTGTAAAAGTAAATCAGTTTTTAACAATTACTTTTTTATTTTGAAATACTTTTTCCCATTAGGAACCAAAATTTCATAAAGTATTTATCAGTCTTAAGAATTAAATATAAATTAGAAAAAAATCTTGCTAAAATAACTTAGAGGGGGTCTAAATCTAGGATCTACCCAAAGATTCATAAATCCAAACTTTAGAAATCATTGAATCCATCTTTAAATTTGGACCCACCTAGAGGCCCTGGATACATATGACTGATGAAAACAACTGTCAAAATGTATCGCGAACCTCTAGACCCACCTATTTAAAACAAACACTTTCCTAAGTACTGGAGAGCACAAAAAAATATAAATAAAAAATGGTCAATATTTACAGTTTCAATAAAATCATCAAACATTTTTTACAATCCAAAAACTACTGAAAGAATTTGGTACTAATATTTACATCCTTTTTTAGCCTAAATAGTCTTACAACGATGTGAACACAAGAATATTATAATAAATAAAAAATACTGGGAAAAAATAACTGGGTTTTATTTGCTTACGTACAACGTGAAGGGTGTCAACGCCTTTTTTGCGTTTTGCTTTTGTGAATTTATTATTCGTGCTAGATCAAGAAAATTTGCAGAAAAAAATTTGTTTATTTCAAAATTTATTTGCCAAAAAATTAATATAAAAAAATAATTTTGCCAAAAGAAAATCAAAGTTTGATAGTATGCAATTTTCCGTCAATATCTACAAAACTACAAACGCAATATATAAAATATTTGGTATTACTAAATTTTTAAAAAATCATATTGTTAAAAATCTAAAGGATCAGTCAGAAAGTATGTGATACTGTTTCATACTATTTAAAGGTTTAACTTTTGCTCTCTGATAATAACCTTACAAAAACCAAACGCGGATAAACCTTGGACACCCTGTACAACTAGACCCATTGAACCACAGAATTTCGAACGAGATAAAGTATAGAATCTTGATGTACATTACCAGGATAGCAAGTTCGAAAGATAAGCTGGTTTTATCCAAGTTTTTGTCACTTTTTCGGGAGAATGATTTTTTTGGAATGAAGAGTACTTAAAGTAAGGCAGGCGCCCTTAAAGGAGTTACAAAAGTGTCAATTTGCTGACAATGAATGTATTGTTTTTATTGCCATCTGTCGGTTTATAGTAAAATTAATAGGACAATATACAATAATTCAACGTTGTTGTCAGCATTTGGGTGTTCGGTTACTTAGTCAAGCAATTTACGTAAGCCTGATTTTTTGACACTATCTTTAAGTGGTATACAGAGCGTCCAAATAAAATCAACTACAAGGAGGTTTCGGAATTGGTTTCTACAAAAAAAGGAAAAGTTCTTTAAATTAGTTTGTTTGCAAGATGCCAATATTTTAATTTTACTCGATATTTTTTAAAATTTTGATACAGCATCCGATTAGGCTTGGACTAGCGCCACTTTTTTCCCATTAAGCCAAAATTGTATGTGTTACCGTTTCAGAAATTTGCCACATATCAAAGCAATTAAAAGGGGATTTATGGGGATATCAGAAACGGTAAGACATACAATAATAGTGTTGTATCGAAATTAAAAATCGTTTTTTTTTCGAAAACTTGAAATATCGTCGCCACCTTGTAAAAAATTTAATAAAATTTGGTAATTTTGTATTAGCAACTACGGTCAATCTAACGAGATTAACAATTTTTTTTAGGCCTAGTTTTTTATTTTGGACACCCTGTATAATGCCCATGCGCATTCAGATCCTAGATCTCAATTCCCTCGCTGAAACCTGTGGTTCAAGATTTGTCATTGTACTGACTTGGCGATATAAAACTGAATCCCTATTGAAAATATTACCCTCTTTTTTTATATAGCACGTTTTTAACCTTATTGAAAAAAGGGGGCAAATTAATTTGGCATTGGGACATTTTCTTATTTTAGATTAAGTTTTAACCCCAGTTAGGGACCGTCCTTGAATTACATAAAGCTCAATGATTTTTTTATTTGTTTTTTGTTGAAAATACTAATTTGAGAATGTGTCCTTAAGGACTTGTTATTTAAACAAACTACAACTTAATTATTTGCAAGTGCATACTAGAGTACTTGACTATGTATTAATTCATTATTCTTTTGTAAGAATTTCCACATTTTAACGTAGATATTTTTTAAGTCTTAACTTGCACCTAGACTAAAGTTATAACTTCTTTTAACTTGAGAAAATGACCCTTAGTTGGGGATTCAGGTACTGCCAATTGATTATATGCTGAAAGATATCGTAAGTAGTAGGTAATTTTACGGACTGTTTTTTGTTTTCTAAGCTAGTAAGGATTAATAAAAAAATATATAATTATGGCAAAAAAGATCTGGCACTAACAAACTGGTGATAGAAAAAAATATCACACGAAGTTGGAAAAATAAGTATGTTTAAACATACTTACTGAAATACTGGCCTTTTAGTTAGGTATCTAATCTTTTTCAAATATAAGGATAGCAGATGGGTGCGATATTAATACAGGGTATTTTTCAGCCTTCGGTAACAAGTCTTGCGTATCAGAAGCTAAAGTTTTGCACAAGGAGTCGCATTGGCGAAAACGAAAGTTTATTAAAGCTACATTTATAATGCAGAATAAAGAAGTTTGCAGTCAACCAAGCACGGACATACCAAACATATGGAAACCACTCCTTAAGGAAAACAAGAGTCTTAGGATTAAAAAGGGGGCGGGCCGTCACACCTGACTGCACACCAAGTAGTATAAGTAGCAGCCTGTAGACTGGATTGTTTAGTTTACACTTGAAAACGGTTAGAGATACTTACTAACCGGAACGTCGTGTTTAAAATAAATAAGGACAATGGTCCGAAATTTTGTTTCTACTCAATCATTTTCTACGAGTTTCAAGCAATGGGTCAATTATTATCTTCAAAACTAAAATTTTACTAAATTGATATATTTTTTTTACGCATTTGAAAAACATTAAATAAAAGAGTTTTTGAATGTCTCGGTCATGGAAAAACAACATGTACAGGGTGTTTCCGTATATAACAATCAAGGTAAACAAAACAAATGAATATCGCAAGGTTACGGAACACCCTGTCGTACTTGGTTGAAATATACGAAAGCACCCGGTACATTCGACGCCGTTTTTTAAAAATTATAGATTGTGTTTTATTGGTTTTGGTGTATACGCTTCGTCAGTGAGTTGGTGGTAGTAGTACTGTCAGTACTGTCATTTATTGGTACCACCCAAAATAGACGACTAGTCTGTTCGGTTCATATTATGCATGCAGCTATGACATAATATCACAGTAAAAAGAAGTATACCTAACTGTTTTGAGATTCAAAAATCTAACCTAAAAATATTTATCGATAATTTTGATAGAAAAAAAAACAGTCTGAAAAATCACCGAAATCTAGCTCTGTAACAAAAATATTTCTCCTGAACTAGACCTTACATTGAGCACTATATTAAATCTAAATCTCGTTTTAACTACAAAAATAAGTGTTTCGATAAAATCTACACACTGAAGGGTTTATATGCCTTGTCATTTTTTACATGTTTGTCAAACTTCATCGCTTTGGTAGGCTACCTTAGGAGGAGAGGAGAAACGGATTATAGATATATCTTCAAATTCACTAGTAAAAAAACTCGGCTATCTTCTCGGTTATCTTATCTCTTTCTTGTTTTCTGTGGGATGGAAAAAGAGCGAGTTACCCAATTAATCTAAGTAATTATATCTATACCGCTAGTTAGGGTCGCTGCATTCCAGTGACCCCCCGTCTAAATACATAGATAGCGCCATCAGTTTTTTTTATGGAAATCTTTCACGTCTAGTAGCTTTTAGTAAAAACTGTTAGATGGCACCACGATTCTGCTGCTATATAAAAAGTTACGTCAGACCACAGGTTACACGATAATATTGAGCTATGGCATGCCTGTTATGCGACACTTAGATCCAATATGGCGATCGTAACATTGCGGTTATCATTTTTAAAGAATCTTTTTTTAAAGAGATAGGTATATTTAAGATAGTGATCTAGCGGTAAATTGTTAAGATATTAAAGGAGATTACTTTAAAACGTAAAAAATGACAGCTAAATATACCCTGAAAAATCACAAGAATAAAACTGGGGTGTATCTATCGCCTTTACAAAATAAAAATCGGTGCATCTCACAAAAAATATCTGAGGAAATAGGTACCTTTATACCGGGTGATTTTAAGTTCAGTAACATTTTTTTATTGCTTAAAATATAATCGAGTAAGATGTCTATATAATGTGAGTTTACCATCGTTGGATTTGCAAATATTTGTGTCGAAAATTTTCTAAAATGTTATTTAGTTTCTTGAAACAAATTAAACAATCTTATTAAATTAAACACAAATCTCAACATTCTCTATTACTGAAAACAGGGAGAATTCAAATATATCAAGTGTATACAAAGTAAAGTAAAAAAAAAACGATATCGTGCCCCAAAAAAATTAAACATTCCTTTTATATTTAACGCCACAAAATGATATAAATTTAGCATAATTTATCAATTTAGTATTTTCTCTATTTAAAAATCACCCTGTATAATGATCCCAAATAATATGGGTCTCACCCGAGGTCCCAAACATTACGAATTAAAAAATTCCAAAAAAATTACCCGTAATTCTCTATATTATTAGCTAAAACTGTACAGGATAAAGACGTTTCCTGGATATTTTAGAAACACCCTGTATAAGAAAAATTGGGCTACAATATTTAGAATATCAGTTTGTCTAAAACTTTATACATATTTTTACATTTTAAATAAATATGTTCGCGCGCATTAACGTACTCAATTACATATATACACGGATTCTACATTATCATGGTTTAAAGCAGCTAGTCCACAATAAAATTAAGCCTATTAGTAAACATTAAAAAAGAGGCCCAGTACTGTTGACTAAATCTTTGAACCTACTTGCAAATAAATTTGTCTAAACTAGCCACCTAAGGAACTTGAAACTCGTGTAAATAGTAGGGTTAGAGAAAAAGTTTACTCGCGAGCCAAATACTTGCCAATTTGCTTAAGCTTGCACCACGGAGGTAGGTGATCCGTGCTTGCACCATTGACGTGTTTATCCCTAAGGTCCAGACAGGGAATAAGAGAGTAGAAGCTGAGGCATCTTTTGTTTTATGTGACGTATGTCCTTTGAACCAGCAACTAAGATGGAAACACGATCCAATGCAAGCACTCAGATCCATTCAAGTGCAGGATGCGGTGTTGTTCGTTAGTTTTGACATCTTCAGAGGCTTTACTGTGCGTTTTACCACGATATTTTTAAATAAATTTACCAAGACAAATTTTTATATTTCTTTTTGGAAAATAAGACCATAAAAACTAAAATTTTATCAAGCTATATAAAGCAGCGTATTCATTTCAACGGATGCTTCGATCGCATTCATGCTCAGGTGAATACGCGCCTTGAGATGAACAATATTCAACTGAATGCTAGTTTGAAGTTCCCATTCTGATCGAATGTCGTCGCATGCCGGGGGGTCCATGCGTGATGCAGTTGGCCACGTATGAACGTTCAGCCTAGCAGTGCGTGTGAATTCTGCCTCAAATGAATACGCGCCTTAATGGTTCAGGAGTGTAATGTGTGAGAAAAACTTGATGTTTTAGATGAAGAAATGTACGTAGAAAATCAACAACCTAAACAGAATAAAACCCAAACAAAACGTGTTTTCTGTCTCTTTCCAATACACAAATTTTATTTTAGATATAAAAAAATAAAATCTAGATTTATGTATGAAATGTGGGGGTTCGGTTTCCAAGGTTAGTTCTAGAAGTCAATGATATTTTAATTGTTGTGCAAATAATTGCTCCAAATAGTTTTAAATAGACACAAAAGCAAACAAATTTGTTAGTTTCAACCGGGCACACTACAGACTCTAACAACTTGGCAAGTACTTGGCCCGCAAGTCACCTTTTAGCACTTTTTCTTTCGCGCCGCTGTTTATACGTGTTATGAGTTACTTGCAAGAATAATTTAAACAAATTTACTTGTAAATGAGCATGACCCTGATAACTGAGATTCAGTGTGGCAAGTTTTTTTCGGTAATTTGGTAGTTAAGAAGTATTTACACAATTTTTAATTGACAAAATTTACAAATTTAAATAAGGCAAAGTATACCAACGAATCATTTCTTCTTATTTTTTTTAACAATTTTTTTTATCACTAACCAGCAAGCTATCACACATATTTAGACCGATTTTTATAACTAATTAAATTTTTTTAGAGCAAGCTTTTAATTACTTGTTAAATAAATGCACTTAAAATACACATATATACAGAAAAATGGTAATAAATAGTTTGGGATGTAAAAAAAGCAAAATATCACAATAGGGGCACAGCTTAAATCTACGAAAATTAAGTGAAATTAAACTAAAACTTCGCCAAGAAAAACCGCATACAGATCTTGACACTTCGACATGTAAAATGACAGATTTTTAGAACACAAAGACGCCAAAACAACAGCTGCTTTCATTTATTTGTATTTTTGTTTTTTTAGTTGGGCTAGGTTTAGTTTGATACGGCTTGTTTTGGTTGATAAAAGATAAAAACATTTTTAAAACGATATAAAATATTTATCAAAACTCTCAACCATATCTAAGAATGATATTTTCTAAAAAACACAGAAATAGGATGTTCTTGTAACAGTTTCCTGTAGTTTAAATAAAATCAGATCAGCTTGTCGTTTAGCATTTTTTTTAATTTCTGGCAAAATTAGTCAAAAAATGTTTGGATACGTTGCTAAATTATCTTTGTAATCTAAAAATATGTCATCATACAAAAGGAGAGTCTATAAAAATTCAAGATCGTAAAGAATGACACCTAATAAAATGTCTAACAAAAACTATGATGACATGCTAAAACGTCAAACATTTTAACAGACATAACAACTATTTTTCACCAAATTACTAAAGTATCGATTTTAAAACTTGCTACACTGAAGTCACAACATAATTTCTAATCTTCTAGGAAGAGATAAATGTAAAACTAAGGTTCATTATACCCTTGAAATTTATCGATTTCATTGTAAGGACTACAGAACACAATTCGATTCCTTTGCAGGGACCACAGTACACATTTAACACTATAAAGGAATAAAGGCAAAGAGATACGAGATGGCGGTAGCGAGCATGTCAATGGTGTTGCCCTATGAGGTTTTTTCGCAAACCATTGTTGCCGAACTGTGCTTAAAGTTTGAGTCTTCAGTATAGTAAGACCAAGGAAGTTTGACAAAAAAGACAAGGAATAGTGGTAAACAGAAAATTTTGAAGGTAAGTAAAAAGGGCGCTAAAACATATAGTTAAATGTTCCGATAGTTAGGCGTTTCGTAAGGTAATAAGAACACTTAAAATTAGGACGTTAATACTCCATAGACTGGCCCATTAAAAAAGGGTCACTTTGTCGTGGGTTCCTGGAATGAGGGGATACCGAACACCGAAACTGGCCAGGATATACGTAGGATTGGAACCGCTTTTAGAAATCACAAAAAAAAAACATATGGCAACACATAACTAAGCCATGAAGCATTGATGCTTGGCAACATTGCACAGTCACAGTTTTAAAATACAACCTAACAAAGAAATCAAAATATGGTACGAATTCAAAAAAACTGCCTTGATATTGATATTTTAAAGTTTTTCTGTAATTGGCAACTCTGCTGCCTTGGCTTAGGGTTAGTCCTACTACTACCTGAGTTAAAGTGGGGTAAATAATAAATTTAATTTTCGTGGGCCCTAGTATCTGTAAATCGTGTACTGGAGGTCCCTACTTCAGTCTACCTCGTAACGCTTTATAAATTAAATTAAATATGATTTAATCTAAAAGCTTAAAAAAAGTATCGTCATGAGAATATGTTCTCCAAATCCAAACTTGCACCGCTGGTGTTGGTAGTCTGCTGCAAATTTAAAATGCTATTGATCGCACTTTGCACTTGTTCGTCGATCGAGTTGTTCTCGAGTTCGTCCTCCCGACCCGACGAATTCGAAAAATTTGACAGGTTGCTGCCAAACGAACTGTCACTGAGACGCGGTCCGTCACCTCGCCCGTCGTAATGATCCGATTTTTTGTGATGTTTGTCAACACGAAACCTTTTTAGAGTTTCTAATCTCGAATCACTGCTGCTAGTCCGTTTTAAATTACTGGTGTTACCCGCACTAGAGTGATGGCTGCTCGCATTCATGTTATTGTGTATACTTACCGATTGTTGGGTAAGATGGTGGTTCTGATATATCACGTGATTGTTAGGATGTTGGGCGTTGGCGGCCAGTTGATTGGATCTACTTGGGTCGTCTCTGGGCTGGTCGTCTCTGTCCTGAAGACAGCCAAGTTCGCGTTGAATGCAGGCCCATTCGTCGTATTCCTGGGAAAAAAATACATTTTATAATCCTTACTCTCTATCTATGTAGCCTTCTCCGATCCATCTTTCGACATAGGCCTCCCCCAAATCTTCCACTCTTCCCTATCTGTCGCCGTGTTCATCCATCCACTTAATGTTGTATTCGTTGGCTCGTTCTATTATGTTCATGTTTAATAGGTAGTCAACTGTACCGAAACCATTGCTGAAGCCTGCTTGTTCTGTTGATTGATATCCGTAAAATTTTGTTGTTTGTCTATCTGTTAATATATTCGTGAAAAGCTTATAAATAACATTGAGGAGTGTTGTAGGGCGATAGTTTTTTAGGTCCGCTCTATCGCCTTTCTTGTGTAGAAGAATGGTTATGGAATCTTTCCAGTTGTTTTACCCCGTACTTGAGCATTTCTGCCGTTACTCCGTCATTCTAGGCGATTTGTTGTTGTTTTATTTTCTTTTATGCTCTCTTTATTTCCGCTTTGCTTATTTCAGGTTGTAGCTCTGAGTTTATGTGCTTTATTTTAGTTTGGAGTTTCTTCATGGTTTCTTGCGATGGTTTCCTTTTTGTTTGGTATAATTCTGTATAGAATAGTTGTGTGGTATTTATAATATCGCCCTTACGTTAGTCTCAATGCCGTTTATATCCTTTATTTTAATTATTTCATATCTACTTTAGGTCGGCCTTAGACATTTTATATTTTTGTTATTTAAACTTTTTTAACTTTTATTTTTTGGCTCTTTCTTTTATTTTCTTTTATCATTTTTCTTATAGTTTTATTTATTTTTTACCTTCTTTCTCAAGGTTCCGCCTTTTTTCCATCAGTTTCTTTATTTCTTCTGATATACAATTTTCTGTCTTTTTATCTTTTTTTGCAATATCTTTTCCTACTTTGGTCATAACACTTGTCAGCTATATTTTCAATTCGCATCCTAAGGTTTAGGTTAGCTGTTCCTTTAGCCTTTCTTTGTTTATAGCTTTATTTTGTGTAAGTTTATTCTTGTCAAGTTGTTCATTGTTATTACTAATTTTTCTTTTCATTTCAAAATTGCTATCAATGCAGATTTTTGTTCTGTTTTTATCAGTAGTCAGTATGTAATGAATTTCGTTTTCCGTTATTTCATTAGGGCTGAGCCATGTCCACTATCCTTACTACTTTCCTAATAATATGCAGCCTTAGTGGTTTAGAAGATGGTTTGTGTTCAGAGGTCGGTGGGTTCGATTCCCATGCCTGCCTCACAAACTCAAACCTACTACTCGCTTGTGAATCCAACGGAGGTAGAGGAAATGCATGCCATGGGCGGGGCTTTTGCATCAGCGAATTAGGCAAGCTGATAAATACGGGTCAAGGTTCTGGTTCGGAAGTCATCATAAGCAGATGGGCCCGTGTTAAAAGCATAGATGACGCTATCACGATAAAAAACCTTGGGCTTGAGAAAGAGTTTCAGACAAAATTAAATCTTTCATTGAGAAAAGAAAATTGCCTCCCGTGGAGGTGCTTGGCGGGCGTGCCGGCTGGGTCTCCATCTAGTATGAATGTGACAGTGAATAAGTTTTGATTGTCCTGGGCATCAAGTGACTTCGAGTCAGATTATCTTGGTGTCCACCGAATTGAGCTAGCAAATTGTCTGCAATAAGCGGACAGAGCCATTAAAATAAAACCTAAGGTCTCTCTCTTTCTTCAGGCGTAACTATTTGGTAGACTCTCTGTTCCCCACTTCTGTACTTGCCGGGCACACTCATTAGCAGTCCTCTCTCCATTTGTCCCACAAACATATTTTCTATATCGCAATTAATTAAGTTTTTTGGTTGCTGGATACATAAAAAAAAATTATATGCAATATATGCAAGATACAAAATTAGTTTATTTATACCTCCTGAGTTGGCGAAACGTCGTCATGTTGGGAGACCATATTGTGGTGGTGAGCCTCTGGATTTTGGAGGGGCAAATTGAGCAATTCGGTCTCGTAGTCTTTTCTTAATTTTATCAAAGATTGCTGCTCATCAGCCAGGAACATCCGATCCAACATCATTAGTTCGGATGTTTGAACTTGCCTCTAAAAAAAGATAACAATAATTAATAAATGATGATTATAGGCGTCATCTGGAAGTAAATAATAAAAACATTTAATTTTGCGGAAATTGCATCCCAAAATAGGCATTTATACAATTAAATTGCAGCCCAGGTACAAAGAAATTGCATCCCCGAGAAAAACCTACTTAGTAAGATAAAATTATGTATATTTTCAGTGTTGCCGCGTGACCATCATTATCTGTACTTAAGTAAAATTTAAGACACATTATTAAAATTAGTGATTAATTATTTTAAGAAAGATCGATTTGAATTGATTAATGATTATTTTGCTAAAAGTGAATTTATAAAAGCCGTTTCATATTTTACACATTTCCATGGTTTGGCGAACTACAGTTTTCCCCTAAACAGAAAGTTAGGTTAGTTTAGTTATGTTTTAGACTTATATTAAGTTAGTTTGGTTAGTTTTTAGGAAGTTAGATTACGTTAGATTGGTTAACTTAGTTTTTAGAGTTAAGTTCCGTTAGACTATTGATTTTAATTCAAGCCACTTTTAACCTGTGGAACTTTCTTAACTAAGTATGCACTTTCGTGGTGACGGTTTTCGGACCAGGTACCAATACCTTTCTAGAGATGTAATTTTAACAAAGATTAACGTACCATGCTTTCCTTCAACAATAAATACTTGTATTTATCGACCATCTTCCCGAACTTTGCCAGGTAGTACCTAGCCTGCTTTTCGTAAATGTCGTCGGCTTTTTTGAGATCTCTTTCTGACAGCACGTCCTGGTCCATACAGTGGTACCTGTGTCAAAAAATAAAAAATGTATAAAATATTTAAAAAATAAATGGATACATGACGGATCCCTTCTAGCCCATTAGCACGCTCCACGTTATATCAATCTTGAAAACAGTTTTTTGTAAATACCTCCAAAATGAAAGCTCCTGTGAACTTTTTGATACGATACGATTGATACGATAGTTCTTCTTTTTTAGTAATAACTAGCATTAAATTGAATGTTGGCTCAGCAATATCGATTTGTTATGACCCTATCTGTTTTTCTTGATTTTTGATAAAAATTCTTTTTTTGTTATGAAAAAAAATATTCATATGAACAGGGTTACAAATTTCTAATTTTAAAATATCTCTTCAGTAAGCAAACCCTCTAAAATTTTGACTTACTTGGGGTGGTTTTTTACTTCATCTTATCATTAAACCCTTGAAATCAATTTCATTGCGGTCGTCCTTTACTTTCCACTTATTTTGTCTCTTTTTTTTTATTGCTTTTTTTTCTTCCCGAGAAGATCAATTCAGCACTATTTTATAATGATTGTTATAATAATATTAATAAGTAAATAAAGGGCGATACATACTCACACTACACGATAAAATATAATTGTTTTAAAACAAAATCGAAACTTACTTTAACAAGCGTATGCAGGCATCCCTTTTATCCCTAAATGGAGTGTGGACATCCGGCTTTGTGGCTCCCCCTTGATCTTGAACTAATTGATTTTCCATTCTGTAGAAAGTAAATATGTAAATAAAAGTGCAAAAACAAGGAAAATATGTTAACTTGACCCCTTCCAACCAATTTATAAATTTATGATTAGTGCCCAAATTTCTTGGATCAGTATGTATTACACTTAATGTGTCCTATTTGCAGTATTTTTGTATTTTTTATGTGTTTTCAAATATTTTTGAGTCCCTAAATTAAATTAACTTACAATTGCGCCTTTTTGGCCGGGGAGAAAAACGGTGGTGCCGCTTGAGGTTCTTGCTTCACTTGCACCAACGGTTCCTGTTTGATTTGAAGCAAAGGTTCCTGCTTGATCTGCAATGGTAAATGCGGCATTCTGTTCAGAGGTTGAGCGATTTGGGCTTGTTGTTGTAGTGTGAGCTGTGATTGCGTGTGAGGCTTTGGGCTCAACATTGAACTGCCCAGTTGCTAAAAATACATACTATTAAGTTCATTTCCTTATTTTTAGAGAAAATCTGGACTCAAGTTTAGGACTTAAGTTTCTACTATCACTTTTTTTGACATTCGTGTCATGGGCGAAAAAAGAAGATATAACTGGGTTAAACTCATAGATATAGAAAAACAATAGATCTCGCTTCAAATACCGCGCAGCCTCAAATAGGCGCGACGGAACGTTAGCCGCCATTTTTTCATAGATCTAAAGTACAAGCTACCACCCCTAGGGGACCCTGTGATGAAGAAACATAGGACAAGGTTCCACCACTAGAGGTCGTGATAAACAAGCAGCTGAATTTCTCAAGCGTATCCGCCAAAAGTTTAAAATGCAACTATTCTTTTAAATTGAGATCAATGGTTTCATTTATATAATGTTTTACAATGAGTGCAGTTACATGCCTTTCAAATCGTGCCTATCCGTTTCTTCTATGTTTATATACTCAGAGTTTCACGAACATCGCAACAGAGCCCTTTTGTGGTATTTAAAGTGCGAGTTTGGAGAAACCCTTGGACATGTCGATTTTGTTTGCGAGGGGGGCACTTTTAGGCAATGTTAAAATTTTTGTAGCACGATCCCCCTTCGAGGGGTATACTTTACCAAAGTGTCCCCCTCGCAAACAAAATCGACGTGTCCGAGCGTTTCTCCAAGTTCGCACTCTAAATACCCAAAAAGGCCTGTTTCGATGTTCGTGACACTGTGTATGCTTGTTTATACGAGAGCTTTATTTCTACAGATAGCAGAGAATATATGGAATATGGACTGTTTTTTTTTAGGTTATACTTGTGTGTTTTTGTCTTTTTAACTGCAGTGGGCATATATTTGCAAAAAATGTTGATTATTTGATGGGCCAATTAACCAAACGTGATTCTCTGGTAACGTTAAGGCGCCCGCAGACTGCCGGAAGCATCGGAGTTACGGATACTGCTTACAAATACGTAGCATAACCTAAACTATCTGTTGTTACTTAGTGGTCTGCCACCTTACCTAATCTAACCTTGATTGTCCTTTAAAAAATACACTGGCCATTTTCAGGTTTATTTATTTAAGTACATGATAGGGCAAGAATCAGTTTTTTTTAATTACAAAAAAAAAATAGATAATTTTTTTTATTTATAAATATAAATATATTTAAAAATAGATAATTTTTTTATGAGTAGAATAGCTGTACTAAGAATAATCAATATCGTAGATGGTTAAATCAACAAGAAAAAAGTGATGATGAACCCTGGATAATTTGATATAAAATGACCCTATAGTTGGGACTAAATTTACCTTTTGAAACCCTCTTGATGCAACCGTAACACCATGCGTCTGGCCAGGACTGTGCAACAAAAGTTGCTCAAACTTCGGATTCTGTTGTTGCACCTGAGGCGATGGCTGTTGCTGATGCTGCGCATGTTGCGGACTGTGCAACATCGCCGTCGCTGTTGCCGCCACGTGCAACTGAGGACTGTGCAACTGTTGCGCGTTGTGGATTTGGTTGCTGTGCAGCTGGTTGTTGTTGCTAACCACAACGTTGGGGGAATGTTGCTGGATTTGAGGTGAATGCTGTTGTAGTTGAGCATTGGTGTGGTGTTGCTGAGTGGGAGATAGCAACTGGGGTTTCGGGTAGAGGGTCGGTAGGTGGTTGACCTGTAATTAATAATTAATGTGATTGGTATTAAATAAATATTGTATTATATCAAAACAGGGGAGCGGAGATTTGGAATAACCCCATATTTCATTTATAAATCTATATTTGTTTAGAAATTTTATCTAAGATAAAATTATGATTGAAAAGATATGAGGCGTTCAGCGCAACAATGGACTAAGTCACAATTTTTTCAGTTCAGAGCATTAACAGTGAAGTTCAAAATGCATAATACAAAATTGAACTAGGACACCTTAACTTAATATTAAATAGATGGCAGCACTTTTTAATTTTAAAAATAAATATATGTTAACAAACATCTGATTTTCTTTTCCTTTTATATAGGCAAAATTATTTTTTGGGGTTAGTCCATTGTTGTGCTGAATGCCTTATATACAAACACATTTTGGTTTTGGCAACGTCGCGTTATTGCACCACGCACTTGAATGTACATTTAAAAAAATTGCATGTCTGTGGCCGTAGAAAAGTATTTTTTGTATGGTTTGGGTCTTATTTTGTATAGAGAGCAAGCCGAATATGCTAAATGATACTGCCCAATGTAGCACGATGTTTATGTCTATGTTTAGTGTGTAATAAAATAAATGAATAAATCACTAACCTGTGGAGATACGCCCAATCTCTGCGTGATAACATGATTGGAATGACCGCCATCTATGTTCTGGTGTCCAATTTGAGTGCCCAAATGCTGGTGGTGAGTGGTATGGCTTGGTGATGATTGGTGATGCACTGGGTGGTGATGTATGGTGGAATGAGGCGTCAGGTCGCCGGTAGATGTCGACACCGAGATCGACACTCGAGGTGCGGTATGAGACTGGGTTGAATTCGCCTAGAAAAAGGTAATTTCATTGTGACAGGAGTTATTTTAATGTTTTTTTAATCAAGATTAACAAAATTTAATGATTTGCACCAATACCTAAACAATATACAATATTTTATTCGGGAATTTTCCTTGAATCCCGAGGTAAAATGTTTAGTACCATTGAAAAGTTTTCACTGCATACAATTCGATTTTATTTGCTTAAAACGCACACGCCTTAAAAATATGCCAGTTTAACAATTTTTTTTTTGTTAAAAACAGGATTCGGAATTACTCAAAAACATAACATCGTTATTTTAACCATTATTACGCATACAATATTTTGTTGTTTGTCAATAAATATTTAAACTTATTGTTCCACACAATTTTCTACCTTCCTAGCCTGCGCAGCAATGGATAGAGAAAGTATTATTCTCGAAAAAAATTTTTTTTTGAGATAACGCTGAAAATGTGTTATTTGACCTATCTTAGCTATATCGTCGTGATGTCTGTCTGTCTATCTGTCTGTCTGTCTGTGTGTGTGTGTTTGTCCGTAACACGATAGCTCCTAAACCGCTAAACCGATTTTCATAAAATGTTCAGGTAAAATAGTATTAAATACTCTAACGAGCTGATTAGATTTTGGTCAAAATTTAATATCGCAGCTTTTTGACAATTAAAAAATTTTAAAAATGCAATCCTTTTAACGGAGCATTGCATCAATATGCGGTTTTTAGAATATAGTAGATTACATTTTGCTCAATAATTTGTGGTATAACCAAAAACTTCGTGGCACCTTTAGTTTCTGAGATATTTACAAAAAACTGTTTTTAAGGCTGATATATTATGGCTTTACTTGAAGTGTGCTAATAGGTTCCTTCCTAGCCTACGCAGCAATGGATAGAGAAGGTATTATTTTCGACAAAAAATTTTTTTTTGAGATAACGCTGAAAATGTGTTATTTGACCTATCTTAGCTATATCGTCGTGATGTCTGTCTGTCTATCTGTCTGTCTGTGTGTGTGTCTGTCCGTAACACGATAGCTCCTAAACCGCTAAACCGATTTTCATAAAATGTTCAGGTAAAATAGTATTAGATACTCTAACGAGCTGATTAGATTTTGGTCAAAATTTAATATCGCAACTTTTTGACAATTAAAAAATTTTATAAATGCTATCCTTTTAACGGAGCATTGCATCAATATGCGGTTTTTAGAATATAGTAGATTACATTTTGCTCAATAATTTGTGGTATAACCAAAAACTTCGTGGCACCTTTAGTTTCTGAGATATTTACAAAAAACTGTTTTCAAGGCTGATATATTATGGCTTTACTTGAAGTGTGCTAATAGGTTAGCTAGGAAGGTATCAGATCCGTCATG
The DNA here is from genome assembly GCA_963576565.1 of Aspidapion aeneum. NCBI lineage: Eukaryota > Metazoa > Arthropoda > Insecta > Coleoptera > Brentidae > Aspidapion > Aspidapion aeneum. Next base: position 39,681,758 of record OY755046.1, on the reverse strand, counting down.
GATTCATTCGTTTACATTAAAGTTTCTAAAGTTTATACTCTAACCTTTATAAAAATTTGGAGACAAGACATTTTTAAAACTCGCTAAAAGCTTCAACTAAAATAAAAGCCCACAAAATAAGCCACTAAAAAAGCTTAAAGAACATGTTATAAACTTGTCTTTAGAAACTGAAGCTTAGAGTTTTATAAGTAGGTATTAAGGAGGTTCTTCGTGTATCCTTATAAAACTTTTTTAGTAGTCGCCGTCATCCGTACCGCAGTAGTAGCACATTCGCTTCACAAGTCGAGCAGTCCGGCTTTAAAAAATCCTAAATCGATAAAAAGTCTCCGCATAAAAAAAAACTTACAAACAGTTTTATACAGAAGGCCTCAAATTTAATTACTTTATAAAATGCAAAATACGGCAATGACAAATATGTGGGTAACTATTATATGAAGAATCTACTAGTTTGTTTATTAAAAGAGAAACGCAATGATGTCTTTATATAAATACACAACCATTACCAATAAACATGTTATAAGAAAAGAAAAAAATTATAAAAAATTATCTAAGCCCATACTTTGGTGAATAAATTTTTACATACTAAATAATAAATAATATAATATATACTAACCTCTAAAAATAAATAAATACGAAAATTACACTTACATTAAAATAATCTTCGCAATAGTCGTGTTGCCAAAGTTTATCAGGGTTAAATGGGGGGAAAACCCAAAAATTTTCATACATAATTACTCAAAAAATAAACAATCAGTTTACAAAACACTAAAAACATATTATGCACGCGTTATCACCACTTGTTCATACTTAAACTAAAATAAATTTCGTAAAAATCGAGACGCACAGACATAATATTATTACAAAACATCCAACAACTTATTTAGATTTAATATAATTTTTCATTTAATAAAAAACCATAGATACAAATTAATTACGTTTTTGTTGTTCCTAGAATATTTATAAATGACATGATAAGGAGCATAATTCAGATAATTATTTTAAAAGATTTAAAGGCATAGATAATAAATTAAAATAAGAAAGTTAATGCAAATAAAAATTTATCCCCAATAAAAAAATTGCAAAAAATATCGGATTTTAAACAGTTTAAACAGTTGTGAATTAAATCCATCAGTACAGTACCGGAGGGGGGGGGTCGTTAGAGTAAATTCGAATTCACTGAAATTAAATCGGAAAGTAGAAAAATAAATAAATGTTGTGTAGCGTGCACCCTACACGAAAAATCTCCAGAATTTTCGTATTAATTGGCATGTTTGTTGCGGCATATCCATCTTAACGCATAGATTTCACTGTTATCAAAGCGGTTTGTGAATATCGAAATTATTTCCAATGTTGTTTTAAAAAGTCTTTAGGGCAACTGATAAGATCTAATTTGTACTTTGAAGTTGGAACAATTACTGTTGCGTTTAAATGACGTATAGAATATTTTATCAAAAACACGCGCTTTGATTACATAAATACAATTTTCAAAAACAACCAAAGCTATTTTAGAAGTCTGCAGGTACTTGACTATAACTTATAGGGCTCTCAACAGATAAACAGCAAAATAATATGAAAAATATGAAATTTTTTAATAAAAATATGAGACTATAATAATTATTGTCTTATAAACTTATTATTAACACAAAATTATATTATATTAATTTTAAATTTAATACACGTCAATAAATGTTCCATAATAAAAAACTAAAATAACAAAAGCACAGAAATATTTAAAAGATGTAAAACACTTTTTTAAAAAATTCAGAGAACATTAAACACACATTATCACAAATGAACTAAAGTATTAAAAACTTATCTATCAACTCAATAACACGCAAAAGATTGGCAAAGTTCCTAAAATTTTCTATTTCCCCGGTCAAAAGTCCATTATTTACGCTGCAAACAAAACAGTTCTGGAAGATGAATTAGCTGTTTCTTATTTACCTATTGTACGAGAAACGATTGACTGACTGCTTATTCGATATTTTTTTCTAGTTTTGTGCAGTTAAAAACTGGTAATAGCTGTAAATTTTGTGTTATCACCTTGAACGTCTAAATATTTTATAGTAGTTTAATATGTTTTAATTCAGGTGGGAAGTTACATCTTAAAAGGTAGAATGAACGTAGTTTTATATCTCAACAGATAAACAGCAAAATAATATTAAAAATAGGAAATTTTTTAATAAAAATATGAAACGAATTTTTCTTAAATTATTTTCTTATAGATTGTCAATATTCTATTTTTAAATTCTTGAATTGTCTTATAAACTTATTTATGTATCTAAAAAGCATGATGCACAAAATTATATTATATTAATTTTAAATTTATTACACGTCAATAAAATGTTCCATAATAAAAAGCTAAAATAACAAAAGCACAGAAATATTTAAAAGATGTAAAAACTTTTTTTTAAAATTCATAGAACATTAAACACACATTATCAAAAATGAACTAAACTATTAAAAACTTATCTATAAACTCAATAACACGCAAAAGATTGGCAAAGTTCCTAAAATTTTCTATTTGCCCGGTCAAAAGTCCATTATTTACGCTGCAAACAAACCAGTTCTGGAAGATGAATCAGCTGTTTCTTATTTATCTATTGTGCGAGAAACGATTTACTGACTGGTTATTCGATATCTTTTCTAGTTTTATGCAGTTAAAAACTGGTAATAACTGTACATTTTTTCCTATTACCTTGAACGTCTAAATCTTTTATAGTAGTTTAATATGTTTTGGTCCAGAAGGTAGAATATACGTAGTTTTAGGCAGTTTTTCGGGTATAATTTTGACCTAAGCCCAGGTAGCAATGGGTCATCAAGTGACGTCTTTTTTAAAAAATGTTGTCTTTAAGACGTCAGTTTTTTTAAGTCTTGTCGCCATGTAGTTTTTGACGTCTTAAATACGCCATTTATTGGTCACTACCCATACAACACACTTTGTCCAAGGGACGTAGATTCATACTTACATAGATTGTGCCCTACTCAGTTCTTCACCGGAATTATTCGAGACATAAAGTATGTAGGTACAAATATAAATTAAAAATTACATCAAGACAATGGAGGCCTCGCTTCGAGCAGTGTTGCCAGGTCTGGTGAAAATTCATCAGATTTGGTGATTTTTTAACCCATACCCATTTGGTGAAATGGTAAAAACGTTTTTAAAAATACTGAATTCTGGTTATTTTTTGACACTGTCCTCTTTAAATAAGAATTTGAAAAAAATTATTATATATTTTTTCTTCTTGACCATAAAAAAACTCTTTAACCTAGGTATATCAAACAAAAAGTAACAGTTACAGCTGTTATACTTCTTTGGTAACTGCGGATATTATTATCACACATAATAGTAACATGTGTAAAGAGGTTAGAATTTGTTAGTTTTTGTTAACTTTGTTTTTGTCTAAAATAAAACATATTTTAAAGCAGTACATTTTTATTTTATTGTTGTTTGTATCTCGTGTAATTTAAAGATCCTGTATGTATGACATTTTTTTTAATATGTCGTGCCTACATACCGGCTCTCTAGTGTTTAACTGGTGATTTTTGGCAAAATATGGCAACTTTTATAGCAAGTGACTGGTAATTTTCAATTTTTTAATCTGGGAACACTGGCTTCGAGGTGGAGTATCTAGGCAGTCTAGGGGTACCTATTCCAGGACTTTCAGGTCTAAGTTTCCTTCGGTGTTCCCAACTGCAGGGATTATTTTATATATTCAGACGAGTTTTAAAAAAAGTCATAACGACGTCACTAATGTTCTGTTGTCTGAAAATGACTTCATCTTGGGTGTGACATTTGAACGTAATTTACACGTCAGGTTAGAGACGTTATAAGTCATTAAAAATTACCACTTTGTGACGTTTGAAAGACATCACCTTGCTACCTGGCAATCTAAACGACGCTGTCATAATTGGTGTTTTGTGATCACCGAGACTAACCCTCCTATATTAAAATCCCCGAGCCGCCACTTGACAAATATAACCTACCTGATGTGTACTGGAAGTGAGAGATTCAACACTCGATGATCGCGCAAGGCTCTGCTGACTGCTGATCAGGACCGGACTTGGAGGCGGCTCGTTTTTCACCTGAGTCGACCCTGGAGACGGTAGATTCAAGTTGGACGGACTGACTATCGTTAATTGGTTGTTGTGGTAGTAAACCTGCACCAATAAAAGAGATTATACATCTCTAAAATGTAAGTTAAGAAAATTGAAAATTCTAAGTCGTCCTTCACTAAATTTATTCAGATCATACTAGTTTCGGCTTATATGATCTATTGATATACCTATATATCACAGGACAAAATATAAAATAATGGTCATAGTTTTTTCAAATACAGAAACATTTAGTTTAAAATACAGAAACATTTAGATTAAAATTTGCATTTCAAACTAAATGTTCATTCCTTACCAGAATCACCATACTTTGGTTTTATGGCGGCTTTGTTAAAACATTACCTGCGTGTTTATTCGCAGGTAGCGGTCAAAATGGGGGTGATTGACAGTTTTTGACAGTTAGATTTTATCCCAAATTTAATAAAAAAAAGCTGGCAAAAACACAGTTTTTGATTTTCCACTTTAACTTTGGTCAACCAATCCGTTTATATTAAATAATGCATGCGGTAGGCCAAGAACACGTAGAAAAGGAAGGGAGGACTAACCTTATCCGGTGGCAAGAGCTTCCCAGAAGCCAAAATCCTTTGCTGTTCAGCAAAGAGCTCCTTCAAAGCATTTTGTACATCTGTATCCCCTGGCTGCACTCGAGCAGAAAGTGTTTTGATTTGCATCTGAAGGTTTTGAAGGAGTTGCTGCTTTTGGGGAGTCAGTTGGATCGTTGTTATCCTCTATAATAATAAGTATAAACATGTGTAATTCATAATTTAAAGATTAATTGTTCCGGGTGATTCACCATATTTTACTCAAATGCTATCTTCGTTAATATTCAGCTGACAGTAACGTTTACATTAGTAAAGTTAAAGAAACAACACACACAAACACCTTTTGACATATGGGTTATTCTTTCTTAAATGAACAACCTTTATTTTATTTATTTTTTTAATCGATAGAGCTTATTTTCCTGATTTCAAAAATATATAACATGTTGATATTTGATTGCCAGTTTTTGAGTTATTTAAGTTTTAAATTTACATTGCAGTATACGAAACCCAGAGCCAAGTCGATTATCAATAGAGCACTTTACCAGTAATTTAAAAGTAACATAACTCGAAAACGGCTAAACCAAATGTCAACATGTTATATATTTTTTAAATCAGAAAAACGAGCACTAGTAATTAAAAAAATTACAGGGTGTTTGACATATATAATTTTGATATCAGATCCTAATGATTCAGAAAAATGCTTCAACTTCACTAATTTAACTGTTGCTGCCAAATCAATATTAAATATGGTAAATAACCCGGTAGAGGGTGCCACAAATTCGATGTTTTTGGAGGTGTCAGGTGTTCAGGAGAGATTTTCTAGAGAAGGTTAAAGGTAAAAACCACATTTTGATATGACAAGCTAAGGGGCTTTCTGAAAAGCCTGCATCGCCTATAACTTTTTTAATATAAACATTTCATTTTGGTGTAAATTGCTTTTTATAGATGTTTTTGGTAAAGAATCCAACTGTCAGATTACATTTCATCTGTGACGTTTAGTTTTTCAGACATTACATAAAATTGTTATTTTAATCAATGGGAATGACCCTTAATCTCTTTATATCCTTTGTATTTTTAATATTAATTCTTTTATTTTATATTTTATCTTATAGTTTACTAGGTTTAGAATAGTTTAAAATGATTAATTTAAACAATTGGTCAAAAATAAACAGGCAATTAAAAAATAAAAACAATAAAACATTTAAAAAAATAAAATATTGCATGTGCCATGTGATTTTAAAGGAAATTTTTATCTGATTTCAAAAATCAAACAAAAATAAAGTTATTGTATAAGAAAAAATCAACTTTATGTAATATTTAAAAAACTAAAAGTGACAGATCAAGTTGGAATGGCTTCTCTAAAAAAAAATCTATAAAAAAGCAATTCAGACCAAAAATAAATTTTGCAGACTTTTCCCCCTGTAGCTTGAAAACGGCTTGCTGTATCAAGATGCAGTTTTTACCTTGAATCATCTCTGAAAAATCGAGGCTTGCAAGTGACGGTATGTTTTTTTTCTATCTCTTCTAGAGATACCTGCAACCTCCCAAAAACAACGAACTTGAGACACCCTGTACGTACAAATTATATCTCTCTTAGTGTACGTATTTTAGAAAATTGACTTTTTTATCAATTTTACGCAAAAACGGCATACCGAGTAAAAATCGCTTGGAGCAACGGTTTTTAAGATTTTTGAATTCACAATTATTCATTTATATTCCAAGTTGCCAATGCAAAAATACAAGGTGTCCGATAACTTATTAGCCATAGTGTAACCAGTGATACTAGAGTAAGATTTGTTAAATAAATGTGGTGGCTTTTAGTGTTAAAAACATACAGGGGTGTTAAAAGTAAAACTTAATGTTTGAAAAATTGCAATAATTTTAAAACGGATAAATAAACTAAACCCAAAATTAGTATGCTTGCGTTTTCGAAGGTAAAAAATCAGATTTCTGTATTAGTTTGAGCTTGATTCATTTCTACATTCACGTTTTCATACAAAATTTGACTGACCCCAAACAAACCGCTTACCTGCTGTGGTCTTCCCTCTTGACTTAAATTGCCAATAATCGACGCTACTGGCGTCCCGCCCTGTTGTTGCTGCTGGCTTTCCTCCAAAATTTGCCCCAAAAGTTTGTCGACGTCATGACTAGTGTTGGACCCATTGTTGGGCTCCAGAATGTGAATGGTTGGACTGACCTTTTGTTGTTTCGGAGAGGGAAGCGGGCTTTTAATACGCACCTAAATACAACCAAAAATCAGATAGGTTAGCAGTCGTTATGATTCAAGCTACATTCGTAATTAATTGGCAGGCCAAGTAACACTTTAAGAAGGAAGTCGCTAGTCGGCACCAAATTAACCATTAGCCATAAACTTCAAGTCAAAGTCGTAGTTTGTGTAAAAAAATTGTTAAAATGGTAATAGTAATGTCTATCAACAAACCTGCTTATTCTGATGCTGCACACTCGGCTGAACCAATGCTTGCGGTTGAACGACCACCGGTTTGCTCTGTAGCGGTTGGACGTGGCCGTGTGGGAGAATATGCTTGTTGGTCGGCGCATTCAGGCTCCCGATCAGTGGTTTATTTTGGGTTTCACGTTTGATTTGATCCGTATTGCTGATCGTTTTTAACGTGTCGTTCAGGTTGTCCTGTAGCAGCGTTTTAACGCTTTGAATTTTCTGAATCTGCAGGAAAAAACAAAGTACTTGGTGTAAATCGATGTCTGAAATGCAACTCCTTAAGCCCCGTTTTCATTATAGAGAACACGACCAAACGAATTCGCTTTGTGGTGTTTTGCATATGCATTGCTCCCAACCTTTTCAAAAATGTACCCCAAAAGGGTGGTGATAAATTCCTAAACAAATTAGTTTTTCAGTTAGTTGGCTGTAAAACAAATGCCGTAATTGTGTTTGTAGTCTTACCTACTTAACTATCTGTCATAAACTTGTCAATTAATTAACTTACCTGATAAGAGTTTTAAAGATTCCCAGATAATGCAAAGGTTTAAAAATTGGAAAAAATTGCACCATTATGAGTGTTTGAGTTTCATTTTGTGCTATAAGAACGCTGGAGAAGCTTAGGATATGCACTTTCAGCGATTGGCAGTCTTGATGGGTTTAAGCTATAGTTAATAGTTAACCCCATATGGCTGTTTTTTAAATGTTATAACTTTAATCAAAATATAAACATTTACTTTAATTTTGTCATTGGTTTTTAGTTTTTGGTGTTGTCTTAAGTTTAATCATAAATAATATTTCAGTTGTTAACTTTAGTATCATAGAAAAAAGATAAAATTTAAGAAATTGCATTATTTTTTTGCCCTAGGGTAAAAGAGTAAAGTAAGAAAACAAAAGTGTTAACAGAAAAATTAAATTACTGGCACAAAGTTTTGATAGATAGTTAAGAATTTATGAATAACAACAAACACAATTAGGACATTTGTTTCCTAGCTAGCTAAATGAAAAACTGTTTTTTTCATTAATTGAAATTTTCCTTGATCCAAAAATAGGCTTGTTATAAAGGTTGAAAAGCTCTTTTACGAAATAACAAAGTTGGCTATGGTTTCAAAAAAAACTAAAAAGCCTTGAAAAATTCGTTAATGTCATTCGATTGGCCGTAGTCGCTAATACAAAACTAACACATTTGATAAAATGTGTTTACAAGATGGAAACAATATTAAAATTTTTCGAAAAACACTATTTTTCGTTTTTGCTCGATATTTTAAAAACCGCTGTATATTTAGAATTTCGATACATCTGATTGGCCCTGGAAAAGCGCAACTTTGTCCTCTTTTAACCAAAATTGTATCCTTTACCGTTTCGGAAATCCTCATGTAGTTACTTTATCTAGCTTAATCTCATAAAAAAGCTAAAATTTAATCTTACAAAATTAAAAAAATCCTTACCTTTTTAACAGGTTTCAACTTAGGCGAGAATTTCTTTTCGTTCGATTGATCTTTGGTCGACCTCTGCATAAAAATAGTCTGACCATTCACCGTCAACTGTCCGTTTCTTTTAAGTTGCTCGAGTTGATCAGGTGTCAAATTGACAACATAGGATGTAGGTTGGCCGTTGTTCGGGTTCTGTTAAATGAAATAAAAATAAGCACCGTTTCATCACCTTATAATTATGGATAAGTTAAATTAGGCCTGGATGGGTTACAGCCAAACAAAATCAAGGCTCATTTTTTAAGTAAATTTTTATAGCTAAATGTAGTAACACACAAGAAAAAATTTCATTTGTTGTCGAATCTTTTTTGCACGTGACATCTAACTAATTTGATCCTTTTCGCAAACCAAAATTTTAAGACTGAAGTTTCGGCCCCCCATTTTTTGGTTCACTTTCAGAATGCTGTTGCAAGGAGACAAAATCACTTTAGATCGGTATGACCTTACAACACAAACTGCCAAAAAGTCCGCTTGGTCCATGTTTTTTAACCCACTGCTATATCAAATAATTGTTACTGTCTTTTCTAGTTAGTCAATCATCCTAAAACTTTGACACTGTGACGACTATTCATCGCTGAAATCTAAGAGAGAGAGAAATAGTAAACCCAATCAAGGTAGAGAAAAAAGAAGAAAATTAGAACTGCTTTACGAAACAAAAAAAATAATTATCGCATTTCTTATGTACAGTGAAACCTCCTATAACCGGACACTCACGGTTTCGTCGATTTTGTCCGCTTATTCGAGGTGTCCGCTTATGTGAGAGAACTGCAAAATTTTAATATACAGGGTGTTTCAAAATTCAGTAACATAATTTTAACGTTCAATTCCTTAAGTGATTTCAAGACAAAATTTTCAAATAAACATAGGTCCTCAAAAGCCTTATTATCGAGATGCAGGGTGTTAAAGTTTAGTTTTTTCTATAGTTTTTTGTTTATAGCTTGTGCAGTTTTTGAGATATTTAGTTCAAATTTGGTACGTGTATTAAGCTATAGATATTACACTATTAGACATGCCAAATAATAGTAAAAATCTACAGAGTGATACCCTTCAGGAGTCATGTCGCCTTTTTCCCCGGATTTTTTTTCCTTGTAAGCCATTGGTAGGCAGAACTAGGTAGTTTAAGACAAGAAATAAAATCCTTGTTTTATTTGGAAACTTTTTTGTTTCCTGTAATTTTTTTGTATCTTTAACCGTTTTAGAGAAAGTCGCTGTTTTACCAAAGGCTGCTATTGTAAAATAAAAAATGCGCCATTATGGCATCGCGAGTATATCAAAATAAACAAATTAATTAAAACTGATTTTGCATGCCTAATATTGTAGTACCTATAAGTAAATATACGTGCCAAATTTGAGCTAAATATCTTCAAAACTGTAAGAGCTATAAAAAAACAAAATTTTAACACTCTGTATCTTGAAAACTAAGCGTTTGTGGACCTATGTTTATATGAAACACTCAAGGAAATTAAGATTAAAATTATGTTATTGAATTTTGACACACCCTGTATATTTATTAACAATTTCCGCTGCTTGAGTTTTTTCGATACGAAATTTTTCAGCGATCTTTCGTGCTGATAGATGTTCCTTCTTTGAAACGTTAACAACTTCCATTTTTTTTATGTAAGCTAAGAAGTTTTATACTAGGCGCCATTTCAAAGAGATCTATTACATTACTACTCAACTGAGTGTTGCCAGATTTTTCTGACCACTTTCCTTCAACTAAGTGACAAAAACCCTTCATATCCTGCTAAACAGTAACGGGTGGGTGGTGGACACCAAACCAAAAAAAACTTTATACAATGAACAATTTTTTAAAATTAAAATGGAAGAAAAAACCAAACAACGAAAAGTTATAACTTAAATCATAAATTATAAAAACCAAAATTAAAAATAGAGTCTTTAAATTAACCTACATCAGTTAAATTTGGTAAAATGATTGGAACATTTGCAAAAAATATAACTTCAATCTTTTAATAGTCTACATTTTTGTTTAAAACCCTTTAAATCTGGCAACACTGCAACTGAACAATAAAAGTTAAAAAAACACGCCCGCCGAACAAAATATGTTGGAAATACCACAAAAGTTTTAGTTTTAGTCCCCGCATTGAAACGCAAAAAGTTAATTCCCCAGCTGCAGAATACGTTGTTGCCAACATACTACATAATATTTATGCCCATGTCGTGCAGCGCTCCGTCCCGTTATCAGAGGTTCGCGTCCGGTAAAGGGATGTTTCAGAATTTTTTAACCAAAAAAAATTGTCCGCGTCCGGTTATAGGAGTGAATTTTACATGTAAAGAAATAGGGAAAAGCTTGGTTCCAACAAATGTCCGCCTAAAGAGAGTGTCTGCTTAATAGAGGTGTCCGCAAGAAGATGTTTCACTGTATTAACAAGAGTAACTCAAATTTGAATGAAGTAAAATAGATTTTCACCGATTCTCTTGTGGTATTGTTGCTGTTTCAAAGTTTCAGAAACATTATTCAACTTTCAAGTTTAATTTTGAAAATGATCAGAATTATAAACTTAACAAATATCTTCTTGAAAGTTTAAAACAATATTAGTACTCAACTAAGTACATTTTTAAAAATATCATATACTACCAGTATTAGACAATAGTTTTTAAACTCTATATTTTTGCGTGTATATAATGAGTTTTTTTTCCTGTAGGCGTTTGAACTTCAGGTCTTGAAATTGGCCAGAAGCTTTGAAACGCGTCGGTAGTCTTAAGACATTCGAAACCTATTTCTCTCTATCTATAAAATTTACAATAACCTATTTCTCCCTATCTATAAAATTTAGAAGCCTTGTAGAGCCCTCACATAATAAAAAATAATAGTTTGCTTTGATTCTTGTATGTACAAGTTCTTACCGTATTATGGCTATCCGTCGACACATTTGACTGATGCGGGATCGGTTGAACTGTTTGAACAGGCGGCTGAGCTTTCTGAAAAGGCTGCACTTTCAGAATCGGTTGCGCATGTGTAGTCTGCGTATGCGCCTGCTGAAAACTCTGCACTTGGGGTTGAACGTTTTGTACATTTTGAATGTTTTGTACGTTTTGAATATTTTGTACGGCCTGAACGTTCTGCACATTCTGAACGGCCTGTACATTCTGGACATTTTGTACGTTCTGTATGTTTTGCACGTTTTGTACATTTTGGTTATTTTGAGGGTTCTGCTGTACGTTTTGAAGATTCTGCATGGCTTGCACGTTTTGTACATTTTGAACGTTTTGTACGTTCTGAACCGCTTGTACATTTTGCACGTTTTGTACGTTCTGAACGTTTTGTACATTCTGAACGTTTTGTACGGCTTGAACGTTCTGTATATTCTGCGCAAGACAGTTCTGAGCGACGTTTTGTGACGTCACAATGTTTTGCATTGAGTTCGGAGTGATGTTTTGGGTTATCACATTTTGAACAGCTCCTTGTTGAACATTCTGCGTGAGATTTTGGACACTCTGCAGAGTTTGAGAGTGTATATTTTGAGGTTGATGCAGATTTTGAGGCTGGTGCACACTGGTCTGCACAGTTTGCTGAGATTGCTGGGCCTGCTGTTGCTGGAGCAAGTTTTGAATTTGAGATTGTATGCTTTGTACTTGCGACTGGGAGATACTGTGAACGGATGGCTGCACAACCTATCAAAAGAGTAAATTTAGAGGATGTATGGAAAAGTTGGTACAAAGTAATTTTAATTCACTTGTACGAGGGTGAATTAAATAACCGTAGTTTTTTTATTTAGCGCGCCATAGGTAAAGAGGGTGGAGTGACATCTAAAGATATGTTAAGTATGTAAAATGTAGAAAATTTAATCTGCAGAAAAGTTTTTTAAAGAAATTTAAACCCTAGAAAATATAATTCGTAAAAATTGAAATAAACAAAAACAAAATTTGTAGAAAACTGAATTTATCAAAAAATAATTCATTTGAAAGTAAAAACCGTAAAGTGCAGAAATGGTTCACTGTTCTACCGGTAGAGGCCACAGTCAGCAGCGTCCTCTATGGCCTTAGATGAAGAAGGAAAAATGGTATATTCCTTTTAAAACATTTAAACCCTAGAAAATATAATTCGTAAAAATAGAAATTAACAAAAACAAAATTTGTACAAAACTGAGTTTATAAAAAAATAATGCCTAGGAAAGTAAAAGGTAAAAACCGTAAAGTGCAGAAATGGTTCACTGTTCTACCGGTAGAGGCCACAGCGCTGTAGAGAGGGTCGGCTCTTTACTGTTGCCAGTTCTATGAGTTATTATAAAATTATAAGATGTAAACGAAAAAATATTTAGATTTGACGATTAGGCTAACACCGATTTCGACTTCCCAAAAAGAGGAAAAAACTTACAATTCTACATTTTCCATTTTGATGACTTCTACGTTTTATTTTTCGTTCGTTACTAAATATTTTTTTACAAATTTTGTTTCTGTATTATGCTTTTTTATAAATTATGCCCGTTGGTGGCATCATGTCTGAGCAAGGGGTACATACAACTATTACGCAACGAGTTATTTTCAAATTTTTGACCCGGGAGGGAGGAAGGCCGTCCGGAATTTTGCGTCGGCTATCTGAACAGTTTGAGGGAAAACCCTTTTAAGGACCTAAATTTACGACTAACACACAAAATTCTTGGATAGTCGGGAGACCTGGAGGTAGCACCGTGCGCCATGTGGCTACCACATATTTGGGCTACTCAATGAACAATTTGGATAGCACCACTTTAAGGACGACGCAAATATTTTATTTTTATTTTTTATTTATTTTTATTTTATTTTTTATTTTCAACGGTCATGCCATTTACAAAAAGAAAAATCACAATAGTATGAACTAACATTATGTTGAATAGTTGTAAAGTTACATTAAATAAATCTACATCGATTTTATTTAAAGAATTTGCCATTCTAGTAAGAGGAGAGTTTATCCCATGTGCAGTTCTATGAAATTGCACATACAATAAAGAATAATGTCTAGTCTGTCTTTGTGGAACTTGAAAAGAGATCATTTCTAATAAGTTAGGACAATCAACATTATTATTTATAATTTTAAACAGTAACCTGGTATCCATCATAAACCTCCGCTTTTCTAAAGATTGAATACACAATAAATTCTGTAGAGATATGTAGTCAATATGATCTTTTGGTATTTTTAGTTTGTAGTTTATTAACATTAAAAACCTACGCTGAATTTTTTCTAACATATCTATATATTTAAAGTAGTGCGGATTCCAAATTTGACTAGCATACTCAATCAGTGATCGCAACAGAGAACAGTACAACAATTTAAAGCAATATAAGTTATTGAATTCCTCTAAAGTATGCGATATAAACCCTAACACTCATAGACTTTTGTTGCAAATATTCTCAATGTGCAAATTAAATTCAATTTTTTTATCAAAAATAACACCTAAGTCCTTAATTTGATCCACACTGTTTAAATTGGTAGTGTTGAAGTTTGTATGTAGTTGGTTACTGACATGACCAGTTACATTCTTTGATTAAATATTGAGAATTATGTAAAAAAATAAGATGTCTTCAAACTTTTATTTGCTGTACTAGTCAAATTATTAAACAAAATTCCGATTCATATTTGATTTACCTTTGTATTGAACAAAGGGTCATTCGAATGACCCTATGAGATTTCAAGATCTAATGAAACCTTTAAATGTTAAAATTTAACCGTCCTCATTCGGACTCATCGTGGCAACGCAGGTTTTCATGGGCAACCACGTAAAAATGGCTTTCAGGTTATATGTGGTAAGCATCAAAAGCTCTGGCCTAACTTTTTTCAATAACACAGGGCAAAAACCAAATGCGATGTCAAAGATAGGGTAGTTTTTTTCCTTAAAAAAAGTTGCAGTGAAAATGTTTTTACAAAATCACAATACTGACATATTTCTGCTTATTTTGCAACATATTCAAATTATGTAAAAACATTTTTATAGCAACCTTTTAGAGGCAAAAAATGAATAAATAAAAATTTTAACCAAATACACAGCTCTATAACAAGCCTGATCCTACTTTGAAATGCAACACTTTCGAAGGCTGACATTTCCATTGTTTTCTTGTCAGCCTATTTTTTTCAAATTTTATTTCAAAGTAAAAATCTATTTACCGTATTTTTTACTATAAATTCCTTTGAATTTGACTGATTTTTGGTCCAGTTTTTGAACCTTTTGAGCTATTTTTCAACAGACGAACAAGTTAAGAAAATGTTAGTTTTCTATGATGTTTCATTTTGGAGTTGAGTGAATAATATTTAAAAAACGCAAACATCTTAACGATAAGACGCACTTTTCCAAAATCGAAATATCTACAAAATCCTAACCCATAATTCGACAAAAATTGTATTACATATTCACTTCTCCGAACTCCTAATCACACAATAGTTTAAGCATTATTGTGGAGGGCGCCAATGCCTTAACATTGGGAAAAACGGACCAAAGTTAAAAATGTTCCAATAAAAATATTGGACAATACTAACCTGTGAATGAATCGACTGAATAGGTTGAGGTTGAACAATTTGCATTGGTTGTTGAAGTGCATTGACTGTCTGATGCTGAATAGTTTGTTGAACCGTCTGTTGTTGAATTTGAGGTTGCAGAGACTATTAAAACGAAAAATAAAGTAGCCTAATAGATTTAATATACAGTGGTAATAATATAAAATCTTATTCTGTACCAACTATCAAAGAGCTAGTGGTGTACTTAAAAACGTCAATCCAATTCGCAGTTAAATAGTCGTAGTTTATTGTTTTTTCGTATAAAACCTTGAAGGGACAAAGAATAAAATAGTTTCTTACCTGAATCGTATGTTGTACTTGAGGTTGTACAGTCTGTTGTTGTACAGTCTGTATGGTTTGGCTTTGTACAGTTTGTTGTTGTATGGTTTGTACGCTCTGTTGCTGAATGGTTTGTACGGTTTGTTGGACCGTCTGTTGGTCCATTGACGGTTGAAGGACCAATCCGCCCAAAAGACTTTGTAGAATTAGTTGACTCTGAAGGTCCTAAAACATAATTGATTAAATTTATAAGTCTATCATTACGATCCATTTCTTCTCCTTCCATTGTATGGTTATCTTCAGGAAGCATAATGAAGCAGAAACGGATTGATTTTTTGCTTAGACTTGACTTTACTACAGCGGGACATGAAAACAACCAAGTTTTTTAATTAGAGATGGCGCTTATGTACTGGGCACTCCTCTTAAAATAATTTTTAACTTTATAATATACAGGGTGTTTCCTAATTGAATGTCAATATTTATGGGGGTGATTTTTGGGCCCATTTTAAGAAAAAACTTCATATTAACATATGTCCTAAACGTCTTACCTTTTAAGATACAGAGTGGTAAAGTTTTCAGAAATAAATCATTTATTATTAATATCTACAATACCACTTCAGATATTTTAATGAAATTTGTCATACATGTACTATGAATCAAGAGGCATTTTTTAATGTATCACTTTTTTTTAAATTTCCATCAGTGGCGTTCGTACGTAATTTGACCTGCCTATTTTGGCAGACATTAATGGAACGCCACTGATTTTTCCTGAAGGAAAAATTATTTTTGAAATCCTCAATCATCTCTAACCAAAGTTGATCACTTGATTTTTTTCAATCCGGTGCACGGTTTTCGCTTAAAAAAATAAAAACCGTTTCTCTGCATTATTATTAAAATATCGTTAATATGACAATATTATCATGCAGAGACACGTAGATTTTATTTTTTTAGATGAAACCCGTGCGTCGGACTAAAAAAATTCAGAGATCAAATTTGCTCATAATTGAATACAGATTCAAAAAGTACACTTCACTTGGTAGATATTAATAATAAATAATTTATTTTTGAAAACTTTACCACCCTGTATCTCAAAAGGTAATACGTTAAGGACATATGTTCATATGAAGTTTTTTTCCTAAAATGGGCCCAAAAATCACCCCCATAAATATTCCCATAAATATTGACATTCAATAACACCCTGTATAAATACGAGTTTCCTAGTTGCTTGAAGATAGCCCGAGTGTGTCTCGTTCTCAAGAGTGATGATCCTGGTAATGTACTTAATTATAGACCGATTTCGATAATGTGCAACTTTGCAAAAGCTTTCGAAAGAACAGTTGTATCTCAAATATTTTCACAATTGCGACCTCTAATATCTCATTTTCAGCATGGATTTATTGACTGCCGTTCTACGGTGTCAAGTTTTATGCCAATAAAACAATACATTTTTGATTATATTAATAAAACCACTCAAGTAGACGCTGTATATACTGATATATCAAAAGCTTTTAACAAGGTTGATCACAACTTATTGCTTTCCAAACTTTTCAACAAGGGGTTTTCTATGCCCTTGGTGCTTTTGCTGGGATTGTTGGTGTGGGAAAGAAAACAGTATGTGACATATAATGGTTTTTTCCTCAAATGTTTTTCTGGCCACAGCTGGTGTGCCTCAAGGTTCAAATCTTGGTCCTCCACTATATCCTGTTTTCTTTAATGATGTATGTGACTAACATCTTCAAGTGTTTTATTTTGCTTTTTGCCGACGATTTAAAAATAACCTCTACCATAAGCAATATTGAATGTCTCCAAATTTAAAGTTTTGATATTCCCTCGAAATTTACAAACAAAATTGTTTTTTTATAAATTGAACAATGTAACCATCCCCAGATCTAGTAGCATCTGTGATGTTGCAGTTGTTTTTGATAGTAAGCTATCGTTTGTTGAACACATTCATATCATAGTTATTTCTGCGTTAAAAATGTTGAGGTTTGTTATTAGAAATTGTTCCACATTCTCAAATGAAAATTCACTTAAACGGTCTATTCACCAACCAATGTTCCTTGTATTTCATTTTCTGTTATAGACTAAATGAAACTAAACAAAATGCGAATTTTCATTAAAAACTGTATTTTGTTGACAAATATCTTACCTGATTCATAGTCGGGTCATGTTGAAGAACCAGTCTACCATCTTCTGCAACCGTTAACTTGAACCCGCCCGCAGGCCTCTGCAACATTAGGCCGTTGTTCAGTGTGAAGTTAGGAGCAATAAAGGAACTAAACTGTGGAATACTTTGCGCGGTTGCCGCTTGTGAGCTGCTATTGGAGATCATACCACTTTGGAAGTTCTGATTTAGGACCTATCAATGAAGACATAATAAAAATATTGTAAAATAAACGGAGCATGTAGGATCTAATACAGTCCCAACTAAAAGGCATTGCTATTAAGGAAATTTAATGAGTGCACATTGCATTTTTATCAATTCAAATCACACTTCAGCGACCTAGTTTGCAACCCCAGCACTAAAAGATGAACGCTTTTTGCTATAAGAGAGTGCTTTGGTTCAATTTTATTTTTTCAAGGAGGATTTAATTATGCCTGAAACTCTTTGTCAAGCCCAGGGATCTTTTAGGGTCACTGCATCCCGGAAGCTGGCGTCGTAGTTTTTGTGACCCTAGCGTCTTTATCGTGCTAGCGCCATCTATGCTTTTAACACGAGACGATCCACTTAACGTGACTTCCGAACCATGGCCTTGTATTGATCATCACCTTTGTCAAATTCGATGATGCTTAAACTCAGCCCAAGATAGGGGTTTACCCTATCTCTGGCGAGTCTGTATTCACAAACGGATGGGATGGATTCGAGTTTGTGTTGACAGGCATTGGAATCGAACCATCAGGGCCAGTCCAAATGGCTTTGAGTCAAACTACTGCGGTCACCACCGATGTGAGCTGTCAAATTGTCCGTAGTAGACAGGACCAATCAATGAATAAACAAGACAAATAGATCAATGACTTACCTGGACCATAGGAGTACCTCCGCCACCTAGTTGCTGCGGCACCGCAGAAATCTGGATATTCTGTATATTGCCTGCCTTCTTGCTGTGATCCTGCTGAACCTGTTAATGAATTTATTTATTTATTTCATACCATCATAATATATTCACTGCAGCCAACGCGCCAGGCCTGTTTCACTAATGTTTTCGCCGCACCTCGTGGTTACAAATAATAATCACCTGTTGCTGCATGTTGCCGGTTTGTACCATGTTCGTTCCAGTTTGCATCATGTTGGTGCCAGTCTGCATCATGTTGGTACCACTTTGCGTCATGTTGGTGCTGGTATGGATCAGATTGGGTTGACTGGTGTAGATTAGGTTGGCTTGGCTGGTGTGCATCAGGTTGGGCTGGCTGGTGTGGATCAAGTTGGCTTGGCTGGTGTGGATTAGGTGTGGTTGGTTGGTGATTTGTTGCGGTTGGGGTGTAGTCGGCACCGAGCCGGCGTGATCGCTTTCGCTTTGCGAGGCGTCGCTTTCGAATTGAATGTCGTCTTCGTCTCCAATGCCTGTTAAAATTTTTACTTAAAAAACTGCCATATGTACCACAATTAAGACTAAACTTTTAATCCCAAAAAATAATTTTCTTTCTCTTGCATTTTTTCTGTGGGTTGCTGACTTTGACTTGTAGAACTACCCAGGGAATGACAGAAAAAAGATGAGACAATATCTAATCTTTCATGTTATTTGACGTATGTCCTTTGGGCAACCAACGAAGACGGAAACACGACTCATTGCAGGTACGATAGAGAACGATATAACAACTAATATAAAGCGAAGCATATTTCTTTTATAACTTATCTTAAAACGTCGCGACAGCTTGCATTTCTGTCAAAACCGTTTGCTCCTTCCGCATAAGAAGAGGCGTAAGATAGTGTGACACTAATCAGGCTCTAGAAGACGTTTTAAAAACTTAGATTGGGAAGAAATAGGCATCAAGGTAAACGGACAATACTTGAACCACCTAAGATATGCTGATGATATCGCCTTAATACATCTATAGATAGGAAAGAAGAACTTATAAAAATGCTGGAAGAACTGGATACAGCAGCTGAAAATATAGGCTTGAGTATGAAATGCACTAAAACTAAAATCATGAATGAATGAAAACAGATGAAGATATCACGATCAGAATAAACCAAGAGAAAATAGAACAAGTAGAGGAATATATATGTGACCTGTGACAAATTATTAAACTAAAAAAAGAAAATCAAACAGATAAAATCAAGAGCTGAGTAAGATTGTCCCGGGCAGCATTCGGTAAACTAAGCTAAAAAACGAAAAAATATTCTCAGTACCGCAAAACGAATGTACAACCAATGTATCCTTTCAAATACCAAATTGCAAATAATGCAAGGACCTAAAACTATAAAGAACAAATGAAAATAAAGAAAGAAAAGTTTTTTTTCTTTAATTTTATTTGTTGTTTATAGTTTTAGGTCCTTGCATTATTTGCAATTTGGTAGTTAAGAACTATATTGATATATTGATAATCGCCCATTGCGATCAGATCGTTTTCAGACGTTGATACTAATTTATGTTTTCATACCTTTGACAGTGGGAAGAAAGAATTATAGAGATCAGTTGGATGACTTGATCCAGTTAATACCCTGAGAATTTCTCGTGAACTCCACGCTATATCAGGCTTGAAAACAGTTTTTGAAAATATGTCAGAAACGGAAGTTCCTACGAAGCTCTAAGTAATAACAAAAATTATTTTTAATATATTTTATTTTACTTAAAGTTTCTAAAAAGTCTAAACCAAACCAAACCATATTTTTTAAATTTAAACAAAAAGAGAATAAATTTAGGTAAAAATTAATAAATTTAGTCTTAGTATGATGATAATTAATGTTTTTTGGGGTCAACATCATCAAAGTTAGTTAGTTACGCCTACATGAAATCATACTACCTGGTCAGTTTTTGTTTAGAGATATAAAAGAATTTCTTCAAGTAGGAAGCAGAAAGAGATGGAGAAAAACGCTTACTTACCGCTAAGCTTCATAATGCCAGCCAAATCCAATTTTTTTTTCACTTTGGGCTTGGGTTTTTTTTTAACAGTGACCTGTTGCATCAATTGCTGCTGCAGTTGCATCTGCTGCTGTTGCTGCGCGTTGTTGACTATCGTTTGCTGAATTTGCGTTGCCATCATTGGTTGGTTCGCCATCTAGCGACAAATAATAGAAACAGAGTTTTAAGACACGTGTCTACTTCTAAGTTGTAGATGTTAACCTTCTCATCATTAGTATGTATAATATACAGGCTGAATTCTAAATGACACATTAAACTTTAGGTGGACCCTAGACGGTCAATAATATTGCACAATATTACGGATTGCGCAATATTATTGACCATATAGGCTTAGCATTAAAGGCTGCACAATGATTGAGTAAAAGATTGAACGAGTTTAAATTTTATTGCGCAATGTTTTCTTACTCAGCCGTATAGAGTTAATATTGTGCAATATTTTTTAGTCAACATTCTTTGTTCCAAGGTAGAAGATGTACGTGACTGTATTTTTGCCTCTTTTTAAACCAATCTTTTGACCAGCGACGACGAGTTTAAGCAACAAGATAGCTGCAGCGAAATCTTGGTCAGACATTTCGAACACGAAAGATTATATACGCTATGAGGGGTCCGAAAATATTGAAGCTTATGAGCTGTCAATAATTTTTTATTTAGTCGGTTTAGAACGTTTTTCTACGTTGTCCGACGCCCATTCTCCACCTCCTTCGATCCTGACAATCATCTTCTGTCAGATTTTTTGGACTCATTGATCTTTGGATTGACTGTTGCCATTCTAGTTTAGGACGCCCTCTTTTTCTGCGCCCTATTGGTTGTCATTCTAGGACCTGCTTTGGTAATCTTTCGTCGTTCATCCGTTGTACATGGCCGTACCATATCAGTTGTCTTTTAGTGATGTCATCCGTTATGCTTCCCTCGATTCCCATTCTTTCTTTTATGATCTCATTTCTAATGTGATCTGTTCTAGATATTCTCATTGATCTTCTTATTGCATCCATTTTGACACATTCCATTTTTGTTTTGTATTTTTCTGTTACGCGACAAATCTCTATTCCATACAATAGCGTGCTTTTCACCATTGTTTCATATATATTAACTTTTACATTCTTTTTTATCTATCTGCTCCATAAAATACTGTTAAGACATCCAATAACCTTTTTTGCTTTTTCTATTCTTTTTTCCAGTTCTTTACAGTCTGTTCCTGTCTTATCAAACGTGACACCCAAGTATACATACTCATTGCATGGAGATATTACTTGTCCATTGTCTAGTTCTAACTCACTGGATTCGTTTCCAATACATAAGTACTGTGTCTTGTCCACGTTCACTGTTAATCCCCACTTTTGGTATTCTTCCATTAACTTTCTCATCACATACTCCATATCTTCTTTATCATTAGCTACAATTACTTGGTCGTCAGCAAACTGTAGTGTGTATATGGTAAATCGGTCGTTAAGATATATTCCCACGCCGTGCACTTTACGTTTCCAGTTTTTTAGAGCTACTGCGATATATATTTTAAAAAGAGTTGGAGAGATAGAACATCCCTGTCTTAAGCCTTTTGTTACCAGGAATTCTTTTGAAAGTCGATTTCCAATTTTAATTTTAGATTTTGACCCTTTGTATAGTTCTTTTATCGCTTTTATGTATGTATGATTGATATTAGTCTGCTCTAACACTGTCCATAGTTTTTCTACTGGAAGGGTATCATATGCTTTTTGTAGGTCCACAAAGGTAACATGAGTATCTATATTTCTGACGCTACTTTTCTCAATTACTTGTTTAAGACAAAAAACATTATCACTACAAGATCTGCCTGCACGAAACCCACTTTGCTCTTCTTCTTCTTGTTCATAAATATCATTCTCTATTAGATCTCTAAGAATCCCACCGTACAATCTACTTAGAGTACTGGTTACTGAAATTCCTCTGTAATTGTTGCAATCCAGCTTGTTTTCTTTTTTATGTATTGAGGATATGAATGCAATTTTCCAATCATCAGGTACTGGATGTCCGTTTATGCATTGATTGATAATATATGTGAGATTTTCGATTAGTTTCTCTGATCCATATTTGAGCATTTCAGCATATATTCCTCCAGGTCCGCTAGCTTTTCCGGATTTAAGCTTTTTAATAATATTCTTTATCATTTCTTTTTCGATGATTGCTTCCTCTCCGTGTACTTCTATGTCTCTCCTCGGAGAGGCTGCCAGATATTCGGGTCTCGTTTCCTGCAGCAGTCCCTTGTAGTGTTCTGTCCATTGTTCTGATTTGATGATCTGGATGTTTACTTTTTCTTTTGTTGGGTTTTTTATTGTAGAAATGAATGTCCATACTTCAGAACTCGGCCTACCTCCTATGTGTGTATTTATATCGTGGCATTTGCGCTCAAACATTTAATTTTTTTCTGTGCATATCAAATTTCTTAGCTGTCTTCTGGTTTCCCTGTAGATTTCTAGGTCACTTTGTTCTTTAGTACTGAGCCATTTCAAGTATGTGCGTTTTTTCTCTTTGACCATTTGCTGTATTTTTTCCGTCCACCACATCTTCCTGTTATTTCTATTATCTTGGTATCCAACAGCTTCGATGCTTGCTTCCTTCAAGCTTTTTATTATGTTTGTATATATCTCTTCAAATGAGTGTTCTGTGTTTATTAATTTTTTATCTAATCGGTTCTGATACAATCTTTGAGTACTTTCGATTTCTAGACTTCTAAAGTTGTACTGTCAATAATATTGCACAATAAATATTGATGGTTTGAGTGCAAGGGGTCATTCAATAATATTGCCCAAAAAAGATATGGTGCAATATCATTTTAGGTCAAGGCTGCCTTAAAGGTTGGTGGGGAAGGTCAAAAGTTCAAATATTTTTTGGTTAAAAATATTTTGTATGTTTTGTTTTTTTTGTCAACTTTCAAGAGTGGAGAAAAAATGAATTTAAAAAAATACAAATTTGACAATGTGACATAACTTTGTGATTCATTATAATAAAAAATGTTATATTGTTTTTTTCCAAAAAAATTAAGCCCAGGCAGTTACAGTGTTGTCAAATGACCTTTGGTATGAATTTTAAGAATATTTTCTCTGCGAAACTAGTAATATTAGCCCTACATTAAATAACGCTTTTTTCTATTTGTTAAAAAAAACATATTTTTTGTGATAATTTTTAGATTTTTTAAAATTATTTTCACAACGCTCAATTGTTACCTTAAATGGAATAACACACATAAACAAAGAACCAATGGATAAAAGTAGTAGTTTTTATCCCGAAATAAAAAGTTTGTAACACAAGCGTAGCCAGAGCAACAATCCATCGAAAGATAAGATAAAAAAAAGGTTTTGGTTTGTTTCGATTGAAACTGAAAAAGTATTATACCTGGGAATTAAAAGTCATACACTTTGTGCGAAAAATATTTTAACCATGTGGTTTAAGAGCACATTTTTATTTATAATTAACATTTTAAAATTTAGGGACTGAAGATTTCACTTTAATCCCTGGGGTTTAAAAATAAGTTTTTAAAATCAATGTTTTAATCCCTAGGGATCACAAAGAGTTACGTTTTATTTAATTTTAGGGATAAAAGTGTCACATTTAATACCTATGGATTTAAAGGGTCACTGTATTATTTAAAACTAGGGACTAAAAGTGTAATTTTAAGAGGATACAATATTTTTGCACTCAAGGTATGAATAGTTTATCCTGTATTTTAGGTATAAAAGTATTTTATCCCCAGGATGAAAACTGACAGATAAGGAATAAAAAGTAAAAAATTAGGATAAAAAGTGACATATCAGGAATGAAAATTAATAATCGGGAATAAAAATTACATATACACAGATGACAGATAACAGAGTAAAAATCCAAAAATAAAACAAAAAACTTAGAAATTCAAATAATTTTAAGAAAAAATAAAAAAGTTTGGAAAAAGTTTAAAAGTGCGAAAAATTGCGTATAAACCTCGTAGGTAATAAAAGTGCATTTTTTCCCTTTTGACATTAGAATAAAAAGTGTCTTTTATACCTTGGTATATAATAGACTATTAAAAAACAAAAAATACAATTTAAAAAAATGTAATATGTATTTATTACATTTGTAATTGAATTCTACACATTATGCACGCAATACCGTTAATTTTTTAACTATTAACCAAGGCCTGCTTAGTATTTATTAATATCAGTTTTTAATTACAGGTTAAAAGCATCCTTTGGTATTTAAAAAAATAATATTTTTATTGCAATAGATATTTAAGATTTATTTACGAATGTATTAACAAAACGTAAAATAAAAAACCAATAGTTTTAATTTCCAAAGTAGAATCATACCTCACATTTTTATTATCCTATTGTTCTTGGCACCTGATTCCATGATTTGCAAAATGATTAATTAAAAATGATGTCAATAAAATTAACTAGAGTCTAGAAACCACACGATTTACATAAAAACTACATAAACAATAATTATTTTAAAATGATGTATTACTTGGGAATATGTCTAATTGATTTTCATCTATTAATTAGATTTATAAAATATATATTTTTTGAATATTATGTATGTATTTTCTAGTTTAAAAAATTTAAATAGGGTGTTTATAACAATAGTATTATATTAAAATATAGGAGAGGCCAAAATGGTCTATGAAAATTACAAGTTTGACAACGTTTTTGTCAATTATTGGTTGAAAAGGTCCTATTAGTTTTTTTTTAATAAAAGCAAATACGAGGGGGATTTCACTGACCTGAATTTTGTACATATATTGCGCAATAACTCTATATTCTGAACTATTGCGACTATTGCAGGATTATTGCAAGCTATTGCCGATTATTGCAGACTATTCCACAGTTAAGGCTGGTTCACATGGAGCAATAAAATTGCAGTTGCAGGCAAGATTAGTGTGCCTTAATAAGACATATCTGTTTGTTTATACAACCGAAGTCATGTCAGGGACCCTAACCTTGCCTGCAACTGCCAGTTTCTTGCTCCATGTCAAGCGGCCTTTATTGCAAGCTATTGCGGACTAATGCAGGATACTGCGAGACTATTGCGGGCTATTGCCAACCACCGCCAGATAATTGGGCAACATTTGTACATATATTGCGGGCAATGAAATTCCCCTCGAGCAAACATGAATGTTATTTTTACAATTATTTAAAAAAATATAATATTTGTTCCAAAGAGAAAGCCATGACAAAAAATTTGAAAAACCTCGAAAAAAACTCTGTCCTAAACTAATTTAATTTTTGCTTTTTTTAATTACTGTTTTGGCACACCCTGTATAAAAATTGTGCAATTACAAAAATTCGCGCTGATTTTTTTTCCTATAAAAATAAGTCAACATTTTTGCCCTATCACGAATAATAAAGTCACAAAGCCAAATCCAGAGAAGGGAAAATTAAAGGAATTATAGACATTATACACCTAGGGACTGTGGTACTTTTAATCGCCATGCGAACAGTTTGCACAATTGGCCAAGGGATCGGGTGGTGGAACAAAGATCGAAAGACAAAAGATCGAATACAAAAGATCGAAAAACAAAAGATTGAAAAGACAAAAGATCGAAATACAAAAGGTCGAAAAGACAAAAGATCGAAACCACAAAAGATCGAAACTACAAAAGATCGAAAAGCAAAAGATCGAAAATGCAAAAGATCGAAAATACAAAAGATCGAAAAACAAAAGATTGAAAGACAAAAGATCGAAAGTACAGAAGATCGAAAGTACAAAAGATCGAAAGACAAAAGATCAAAATAGCGCGTTTCATTATATATTACAGTTTAAAAAAAAAAAAAACTTGCCTGATTTCTTTTCCGGGATCCTAGAGGGTGTGTAACTAAACCGAACCGGTTCGACTAACTTTCTACCATATTTAAAAAAAAAACTTTCCTGACATGCTTCTTGAGATCCTACAGAGTGTAAAACCAAATCAAACTGGTTCGGCTCGGTTCTGTTCGATTTGGTTTGGTTCGGTTGGGTTTGGTTACACACTCTGTAGGATCCCGGGAAAGAAATCAGGAAAGTTTTTTTTTTAATATGATTGAAAGACAAAAGATCAAAAGTACAGAAGATGGAAAGTACAAAAGATCGAAAGACAAAAGAAAATTTCGGTTCGATTTGATTCGGTTCGGTTCGGTTTAGTTACACACCCTCTAGGATCCCGAGAAAGAAATCAGGAAAGTTTTTTTTTTTTTGAAAAATATCATTGAAAAAGAGATCCCTTTATCGATTATATGATTTTTGTTAAGTATGGCAAGCCATTGGTTTATTTAACGGTTAGGTAGTTTTACCTTACCTGACCTTGCCTATTTCGATCTTATTTACTAGCAATTTTTTTTCGATCTTTTGTCTTCTGATATTTTGTTTTTCGATCTTTTGTCTTTCGATCTTTTGTACATTCAATCTTCTGTATTTTCGATCTTTTGTTTTTCGATCTTTTGTTTTTAGATCTTTTGTATTTCCGATCTTTTGCCATTTCGATCTTTTGTTTTTCGATCTTCTGTATTTTCGATCTTTTGTCTTTCAATCTTTTGTTTTTCGATCTTTTGTATTTTCGATCTTTTGTATTTTCGATCTTTTGCCTTTTCGATTTTTTGTTTTTCGATCTTTTTTATATCTATATACTATTTTAAGCACTTTGGTATAGGTGTATGTTATTTACGGCCATTCCACACAGGATTTAGCGCCTTACACAAACATTTTAATTGGATTCATAGTTCTTAAACAAAAAATTTCAAAGTTATATTTTTCTAAAGAGAATACGACCAGGAATATAATTATTATTAATGCATATAATAATTAATTCGTTGAATGTGTAGTGCTGAACAGTAATGTATTCAAAATGACAAATCGCCAAAATGAAAATATCATAGATTGCGTTTGGGGTCCAGAAATTATTTTTGTTAGGTTAGTTTTTTGTAATTACAATATCTTGTAAAAACCGTTGACTTTGAATATATTGTTTCATGTTTTATATTTAAATTGCTTTTATTTGTCCCGAGAGTTACGTCCCGTGATTTATTCTTTGTTTTGACCCTACTCCAATTTATTTATCCCTTTACGATTTTGTTATGAGAAAAGAGGTTGTATTAAATTGAAAATAAAGTGAAATTAGGTAAGCCTTTTGATGTCCCATTAGTTACAGAATATTTGGTTTTATTTTGACGGATACAATCTATCAATTAATTCCTTTAATCTTCCTAAATTTGTATATCGATTTGTTGATTGAATCTAAATTTCCATGTAGTAAAAAATAATTAAAAAGAAAATAAATGGAAGAAACAACACCCTCTACTAATTCCATTTAACAATACTCTGGGTATAAAATGTGAAAATTTACTTTATTTTTAATCCCTATGGATTAAAAGTAGGTTTTTAATCCATACGAATTAAAGTACGTTTTTAATCCCGAGCAATTAAAAGTAAGTTTTTAATCGTTAATAGTCGCTGTCGTGGTGTCATGGTAGCAATGTTTGTTTCCCACACCAGCGGCCCGGGTTCGATTCCTGGCTAGGTACTTGGTTGTTTAAATACTGCTTTATCCTTGCTTAAACTTTGCAAAACTGGGTGATTGATCCTAACTGGATGGAAAGTCCCAGTATAAATAAAAAAAAAAGTTTTTAATCCCCAAGAACAGCGATTAAATCTGTACTTTTAAACCCTAAAGTGCATAAAATGCTTGTATTACCTGTGCAGTAACATAGGTGGTTTGCGGCGTTGCCAAATGAACACCATTGGCCAGGACCCTCATCATGGGCTGAGATCTAGAGGGTTGGATTTGTAGTAACTGTTGACCGGCCCCTGCAGGCTGCAGAATTAGTCCTTGCTGATGACCAGCCCCACCCTAAAAATCGATATTAGAAATTAAATAAAAATTATATATTAGTTATTTTTATTACTAGTATAGGAGCTTTATTACAGTAACCTAGTTGTGATAACCACACTAATGCTACAATGAGCCTTGTGATTTTATCATATACATATATATTATTTTACATTGTTTAATGTATTTAAATTGGTTTTCAGTTTTCAAAACATAGTTATATTATGCAGTGACCTGAAAGAAGAACAGCTTCCATAAATAAACAGGAACGACTTAAGACTAGTAGTCGGACTGCTTACAGCACACTGCCTAGTGAAATATCAGCCGATCAGCATCAGACACCTCAACATCTGCTGTGCAAATGACCTGCCTTGCTTCGTAAAAGGCGTAAGTACCTCAAAGGAGGTACTCTATCGCCTCAAGAAGTGAGCCACTACACTCCCAAGAAAATAGCTTCCTTTTACAGTCTATATAGTGACCTAACATAAAAAAATCAAAGTAGTATGCAGTTTAAGTTGCTTTGCTGACAAAGTATTTTTTGAATAATTTTTGTTTTTTTATAAAAAATAAATTACCTAACGAGCTCATTACATCATTAGTGGGATAATACAACTTATGGAAATGCCGCCTATGTTTTACGTTTATAATTTTGTAGAAGTCAAATATTTAAAACAAGTCGATTTCACAAAAATGTGACTGTGACTTTTATATTTTGCATATAGGAACATAGAGGGCGACACTGATCGAAACTAAAACTTCACCTCGTTCTTTACCTAACCTAAATTTAAAACGTCAGTGAATTTTTTAAGTTAACAAATCGGTTCATTCAACTGAACCAAAAAATGGAATTAAACCAAGAACATTTTTCAGCTAAAATTTTTTACAACTTTCAAAGGAAATTATCTCAACACGAATGCGTTGCCGAGTTGATTTCTGTTTTCGGTAATGAAGCACTACATCGGTCGACAGTTTCTTGTTGGTATGGAGAATTCAAGCGTGAACGGATTAGCGTTAGCAATCCAAGGCCAGCTGCACCAGAAACGGCTGTCACTCAGGAAAACATCGATGCTGTGCGCATGCTCATCACGAAAGATCGACATTTGACATATCGCGAGATTGCTGCTTCATTCGGGATTTCGAAGACCTCAATCCAAAAAAATTTGCATGAAGAATTAGGGGTAAGAACATTAGTTCCCGCTGGATACAGAAAGAAGCTAGGGTCAATTGGTGTCAGAAAACTCTAGACCGCTTTAAGGCAGAAAACTGGAAAAACGTGTACAGCATTATCAGTGGTGGTGGTGGTAATGAATCGTGGATTTACTAATATGAACCCGAAAATAGACGTAAGTTGTCTGTTTAGGTGTTCCAAGATGAAGAAAATCCAACAAAAGTCATCCGTTCTCGAAGTGTATCCAAAAAGATGGTCGCGACATTTGTCTCAAAATCAGGTCATGTAGCATTAATTCCTCTGAAAGATCAAAGGACTGTTACTGCCGATTTGTACGTCACCATTTGTTTGCCGAAAGTCATTGCTATGCTTCGAATAACGAACCCCGAACGACAAATTATCCTCCACTAAGACAATGCAAGTTGGCACAAAGCACAAAAAAACATTGAATTTTTAAGCTAACAAAACGTCGACTTGTTGGACCATCCTCCATACAGTCCCAACGATTTCTACACTTATCCGATAATCAAGAATGGACTTCGTGCAGCAGTCGACGCCTTCAATAATGCAATTTTGACAGTACCAATAAACGAGTGGAATTACAGCTTTGACAACTGGTTGAGCGCATGCAAAAGTGCATTTTCGTGGAGAATACTTTCACGAAACAATAAAGTCTTTCAAAATTATTTACTGTTTTATTTCAGCTGTATAGGCAAAACTTAAAAGACAACACTCATATCTACTGTGGACCATCAAATTTCAAGTCTCTATCTCATTGGTAAGTAATTAAAAAAGCTGTCGCCATATTTAAAACAAAGATTAAGTATACTTAAACAAATATAGGGAATAAAGCTAAATAAAACCGTTTAAAAAAAGAGTTTTATATTCTGTGTTCTGTCATAAAATTTGGTATAGATCATACATGTATTAGATAGATTTGCCCTAAAATCACAAAAGTGTACAAAACAGTAGCCTGAGATTTTAAACCAGAACCAATGTTTTGGCACATGCGTCATCCGCACCGATGGACTGACGGACAGCGTTATATGTTTGGCGCTTCACACGTCACTATGGCATGACGGATAGGCGACGCAGGCGCAGTACTAAAATTTAGGTTTTGTTATATTTTCAGTGTTGCTTGGAAAAGTCTCTAAAGTCATCAGATTCTTTTGAGCGATGGCATCTAGAATGTTGACAAATGACAAGTGACATCCATCGGATATTTATCGATGGTGTGCTGATGAACCAACGAAAAATAAAAAGTAACATGATGAAATTATATGAAATCATACCCTAACCCTAACCCAGACTGAACTGAATACCCTAACCTATCTTTTTCTCTAGTTTTATGTTTCTGAACAAGAATCAATTCTAATTCCTCATCTGAGTAGCTGGAATCAGAATCATTAAGGACATTTGGGGCTAGTTTGCTAACTATTCTTAACAATCTGATTATTTGCTTTTATTCTCTAAATAAGAATCAAATTTACAAAAAAATCACAGATCACCACATGTACTGTGCAGAAAAATATACAGCTATTCAAATGACAAATGATATTCATCAGGAATTTCTCCCCGGCTCTTAGAGTCGGTGAGTTTTGGTGGCATCGATTGGTGGAATCCATCGGAACTACCGAAACCTGATGAATTTCACCGATGCATTTAGGAACTCGCGTGTTCTAATCTATGAATTTAAAAACTCCTCCAAAGTGTCTATAGTTAACATTACATAACCTTAAAATACACTCACCTGTGCAGCATTTTGGGGCCTCAAAATAAACTGAACGCCAGGAGCGGCCAACATGGGCATCTGGTTTAGTAACAAAGGTTGCCCAGAGTTCATTATTGTGGCTTGCTGGTTTCCAGGTAACACAATTTGGGGACTGAAAGTAAGAAGTAAATTTTATCATTAAATTATTATACAAATAACTAGAAGACGCGGCAATTCATTACGCGTACGGGCGTTAAAAAAATGAAGTCTTCTTTAGAGTTAGAACACACAAAGTTTGTGGAAAATATTACCCACCAATTATGCAACCCCACAAGAAAAAATATAGAGATCTGTAAAACAGACCATGGTATTCCTATATTTTTTGATGCTGAATCCGAATACGGCGTCATCAAAGTGTCTAGACGTCTGGAACTTTCCATACGGGGTAACTTCATATCTATCTATTCTACTTAGCCTTCTTCGATCCATCTTTGGACATAGGCCTACCCCAATATCCTACACTCTTCTCTGTCGCCGTGTTCATCCATCTAGTCCCCGCATGTTTCTTCAAATCGTTTGCTCATCTCATTTGGGGTCTTGCCCTACTCCTTTTATTTTCCCAAGGTTTCCAGTTTACAATACATTTGTTCCATCGATCGTCTTTCTGTCTGATATTATGACCGGCAAATTTCCATTTCAATTTTGCTACTTCTCCTCTGACTTTATATGAAATCAATGAAAAAAAGAAGGCTTGGCAGGCCATATTTCCGATTTAAATGATTTTTGGTACAATCATTCTACCAGTAAGGGCGATGAAGAATCTCAAATTTAAACTTTTTTTGTTGAAAATCAAAAAACTGTCAATTTCGCTCAAACATGTACTAAAAAAATACAAATATCTCGAGAACTATTTACACCACGGTAGTAATTTTGAAAGGCCTTTAAAATAACTTGCGAGTGAGGTATCACGTAATAATTAAAGTTAATTTAAAATAAAAATCAATCTTCAAAATTGTTGAATTTGTTTATGGTAAAGTTAAGAAGTTAAAGAACTTTCAAACAAGCCATATATTACAGCTCTGGGGATAGCATATAATGTTGCTTAATCAATCATATTGAAATGAATGGAGGACAGCTTCCAACAGCACTGGATAAATCTACCAGAACAGACTCACTGTAAAGAGTTCATTAAAAGACGTTATGGGTCACTGAATGAGACTGAATGCAGACTCTGTCTGGAGGATGACAAAACAGTCAGACATATACTGTGCGAATCCCCGGCTGACGGTTACACGTTTACGTGAGAACACTTTCGGTAAACCTCAGATTGATCCAGAATATCTAAACGGTGTCTCGAGAAACCACTCAAAAGTGAGCCACAACAGACCCACTGGTGGTCACATATGAATCATCAGCATCAAGTAGTTTTTGAAATATCTGATTTTATTTTAGTACATCGCACCCTCAGAACAAAACTGACACAACTCAAAAAGTTTAATTTTAGGTAAACAAAAGAAAACTCAAATAATTTCGTTATATAAGATGCCTATTTTAAGTTCTTATTATATAAATTTCTTGATTCAAACAACAAATGTATGTACTCATTAGAAGGTAGCAGAATTGATAGAGGGCGTCTAATTTTGTCGTTTTATCACTAAAAGTAAAAATTTCTAAATTTCGAGTTGTCATTTTCGTTCTAAGGGTGCGACATGTTTGAGCAAAATAATTTAAAAAAAACTTTTGTCTAGAAAACTTTTAAATTTAACAAGTGGAATAAATGTACCAAAAACCGTTAAAATCGGAAATCGGAAATGGCCTACCAAACCTCATTTGTTTGTTTGGTTTATTTCATATGAATTGACCCACTGGGAAAAGTCCAGATATCTAGAGACTTTTTTGATCCCCGATTCTGATTCAGCGTCGAATTATACACATAAATGTGTATGCGTTACGGATCTCAACTGTTCCTAAAACCTGGGAAATTTTATTCCCCTTTTCAGTGAACAACACATATGATAATCTCTCTTTTTGACGCCGATGACATTAATTTCGGTGGAATTTGTTCTATAGGTCGTTTCTAAGACAAACGAAAACAAAGAGTTCCATTAAAAATTATGTAATTAGTGTCGAAAGTGAGGGAAATTGCATGCGTGGACCAATCAGTGTGTATTTGAAGGAGAGAAATAGTTTCCTCGAAAATAAAGAATAGTTCCACTGATGAAAGAATGCGTAGAGGTGCTACAGACGCTAAGCGATGGCAAACGGGTGACTGATGAACTCACGCGGATGGAGCCAGAGATTCTAGAACAGCTAGAGACAGGGCTATCAAAACGGACGGGCCACAGGTGATTGTCATTAAAATATTGAAGTTGGAATGACGGTTCATGAATATTTGATTTAAAAAAAAATAAAGCCGGTTTTGAGATTGTTGTTACTATATTATTTTAGAACAATTTTTGTTAAATCTATAGTAATCCTTAATTTTTTAGAGCCGCTTCATTAGCTTACACAAAAATTAAGTTTAAAGCAGAAGCGAATGTGACAATTACACAAAATAAGGAATGCTAAATCTTGAAGATTTTAACCTTTTAATCATGTTGCTTCCTTACAAAACGTTGGTGGAATATCGGGATGATGTCTGGGAATATTTCACTGAAATTTCGCGGAAATCTGTAGTGCCATTTTGAAAATATCATAAAAAAAGTCTGACCTCCGAATAGTAGACCCAATGTAAAATTCAGCCCCCGGAGAACAGCTGATTTTTTCAGGGTTGTGGCCTCTATTTTTGTGTTGGCCTTGCTAGAGATTGGATTTCATAACCAACCAAAATAATAAGATGGGCATTCATAGGCAGCTCAACCAAACTCGCTATACTTTGATATCATAGTGGCCTTGTCAAAAAGACAGAGACTGTTGTTTTTGTTGGAAAAGAAAGAAAATCTCTCACTTTCCCTACTTTAATGAAAAAAGTTATGTTTTAAGACCCTGAACCAGTTTTTGACAGAAATTTTATTTAAAAAAAACTAGAAATGACACAAATAAACAAAAACAGCGATTGACCAGCGCACTTGACATTTCTAAACCAGTAAACGAAATGTCAAACTAAATCGTGTGCCGGGTGGCGGTCATTTTGGATTTTGGATTTGCCACAACTTTGGTCAAATCCAATCTGTTTATTTTCAATAAGCCGTGGAAAAAAAGAGGGAGAGATATTTTTCTTACCTGACACTGGGTTTCGGCGACTGCTGAGGACTGGCACTGGGCTTGGGCAAAATATTCAAGTGGGGCTTTAGTTTGATGATATTCTGAGACGGCTGAGCGGCCTGAATGGTTCTCCCTGTGAGGAGGTGGTTATTGCTGATGATCTGCATGACTGGGTACTGTGGCTGTGGAGTGGGCGGTTTCAGATTTGGTGAAGGCGACTGCAAAAAGAGGTGAAACTAATTTAAAAAATAGGAACAAAAAGAATTTAAAAAAAAGCCCTCTGTCAAATATTGTGTTCTATAGTCAACTATAAAAAAGTAAAATTTTTTTGACATTAGGTTAGTTTGACATAACTCTCACTTAGCTCAAATATCCTCAAAAAAGATTCCATTAAAAACACTTTTTAGCAGAAATTAATATCTCTTTCTGTTCAAAAGTTAAAAGGGGGGTCTATTTAGGTCTGCACTGTATATATCTTTTTTATATGTTTCACCAGATTTTCCAAAACGCCAAACATGTGTTTTTTTTTAATTTTTTTAAAATTTCACAATAAACGGACGCCGCTGTAGAGTTTGTCACTAGTCTGAACCCACTGACTTACAGATTGTTAAAAAGAGAATTTAATTTTCTACTAAGTTTAAAATACATTTTTTTACAGCTTAGTTTCTGAGAAAATTGGATAAATCTTGGTAATTAAGTGATTTTTCAAAATTGATTTAATTTACAGACGCTCCTAAATTGTTATAGATAACACCGATTTTGCCTTATTATACATTAATTAAAAGGACATTTTATTGTCTACAATAAAGTATAAATCACATTTGTTGATATAGGTTTTTAAGCAAGTCAGGTAAAACATGTTTTAACCATGTTTTTTCTTACATTATTCCAATAAACGGACGCCGCGGGAAAAATTCTCATTAGTCGTACCCCACTGACTTATATGTGGTTAAAAAGGAAATTTTATTGTCTACAAGAAAGATAATTACATATTTTTCCCTAGGAAAGTTTGGTTTTGACAAAATTTGAAAAAAAAATCTAGAAATTTCAGGTTTTGAGTGGTCTGGGGGTTTTTGCAGCTAAAATTAAAAAAAAACTAATATAATTTTATCTTTAGGTCAGATTTTGCGCATTTTTGATGCATTTCTGTGTCATTGTGACTTTAGGGCGTCAACTTAGTTAAATTTTCAAAAATTGGAACACAACTATAAGAGGAGGGGGGATAAAAAAATTTAGACAGAAAACTGGCCTGACAAAATCAGGATTCTTAATCTGTGACCTATTCTCAGCTAGAATCCATTATCAAACTGTGGTCCTCATATTTTGCATACTCAACTAACTCTAGCGCCTGCACGTATAACGTTGTTTTATCAAAATGGAGTCCAGAATTACCTCCTTCATTATTAGCATAACTTAATCATTCAATAACACCCTGTACAATATAGTGCCCTTATACTTTGTAAAAAATAAAATAACTTACTTTTAAACTAGCTGGCGAAGAATAGGGGGATTGAGGATAACTTGGACTGGCATTGGAGTACGCTGGCGAGACACTGGTCATCATCTGGGGCTTCTTCACCAAATTCAGGTTGTTCGATCCGACCACAGTGCAGTTTGTGCTCATGTTCTCGTAGTCAATCTTGTCCATTGTCAATTTCGCTTGCTGAAAACTGCTTGTTTTTGGGGACTTACACATTTTTTGTAGGGACTT
Source organism: Aspidapion aeneum (assembly GCA_963576565.1). Classification (NCBI taxonomy): domain Eukaryota; kingdom Metazoa; phylum Arthropoda; class Insecta; order Coleoptera; family Brentidae; genus Aspidapion; species Aspidapion aeneum. The sequence goes on along the minus strand of OY755046.1, from coordinate 39,645,704 downwards.
ATTGGGATTTTGAGACATCTTTTGACTCAAACCAACACTTTGTTTAATTTAAGTACTTAAACTGTTTTTTTTAAATATTGAATAAATTAAATTGAATATGTACAGCTGGAATGTTGTTTAATCAACAATTAAAGTCCTATTGGCTTCTTCCTTGTTTCTTTTAGTTTTTTAAGTCTTTGTTTTGTGCACATTATGTCTAAAATTAAACCCTAACATTTAAGTATCACTACCCAAACTCGAACAGGGCCATTTTTTCGTTGTTCGCGTTTTTGGTACTTGGCAGGCTTGGAGGCAGCATTATTTCACTTTCAATAAGTAACACATTTTAGGAATTTACATTACAGTTCTTAAAAAGAATTATTCTCTGCTGCTCGTACAATACATAGAATCCTGTGGTTATGTACCTAAAATAGAAAAATAAGTACCATACACATAGAACAGGTATTGTAGTTGAGTAAATTTGTAGGGTATTTTAACAAAAAGCTGCATAAAAGGTTTTTTTTTTTATATTTTGGCATGGTGGTACCTAGAGTCCCTGTATGTTGACATATTTGGATATAATCCAAATATGTCAACATACAGGGACTCTAGTGGTAGAGTGGTACCTAACACCTAAAGTTAAATTTTAATTTGAGTATCCCTCATTTTCTGGTTTCAGAATCCAAGATGGTGTCTGCCAAAATTAAGAAAAAAATGAATTCCCTGTTTTAGGAGAAATAAAATTAATTTTACCAGATTTACTATAAGCGGGATTTAAAACTGTAAAAAAATTTGGCAACAAAATGGCGGCTTTATTTATAAAAATGATTTTTTCTTCTATATTTTTTTTAATTTTTGTGTGGTATTTCTTTTTGATACCTGATATTAAAGCTATTTCTTTAAACCTACTAAAAAATAAATTTTGCGGCCCAGCCAATACAAAGATGGCACATAATATGTCAAAAATAAAAGAGACCTTTATAACCTATAGAACAAATTTGATTATGACAAAAAAAAAATCTGGATTTTATCACAAGTGACCCAACTTTTGTAAGTATTTATAAAAAGTTATAATTTGACATTTAACATTCAAGATGGCAGCCGAAGTTTAGTTAAAAAAGTTATTTTTTCATTCTTGTTTGACAGAAGTAGTCGTAGCCGTGTAGTATATCAATTTATACTAATAAGGGTAGTTGAATGAAATTCTATAATCAATGACATATGTCTGATATAATACAAGGCGGCGTTCGAAATATAAAAACTAATATAATTTTTTGGTTAAATTTTTTTTTTTACCAAAAAATGTTATTTTATATTACTCTAAGCTAGCTTTAAAATATAATGAAGATTTAATAACTTTTTTATTTAATTTGAGTTGATTTGGTAAGTTTTGGATTAACACAATTTTGTAAAAATTTTGTATTTTTACCATTTTTAGGTAGTTTACTTTCAATACTTTAGTTTTTTGTAAGTTTAATAGCCATTACAGATCTAACAAGTAGTAAGTACTTCCTCTGTCTAATTTAAGGTAACTGATAATGAAATCCATCTGATTGTTGCCATTGATACCATCAGTCGATGGAACATATGATTATGACAGCCATCAGAGATAAGGCAAACAAAAATTAGAAGAACCCACAGACTTCTAAAAAACAGTTTTTTTTTTAAGTCTGTGGAAGAACCTGATGCATTTAACCTAATTTTTGAATTCTGTGTAAATTTTATGACCTGCCTCAACTGCATCTCAGGTCATTCGAAAGTCACACACATATACATAGAGAATTATTTGAATAAAGCCAAGCTGTAGTGCCAGGCAATATTCTGACAGTTTCACATGATGACAATAATTGATACTTCAAAATTGACATACCAAAGTCGAATTTAAACCTAAGTTGTTTATTTTCCATTAATAAAGGAAGGCAGATTTATTCCAGTTCATAAAGTAAACATAGGCTGTACATTGAAAGATCATAGCTGATCTTACACTTATTGCAATAAGGCCAGGCACAAATTGTGCCGGGTACTATTCTGACAGTTTCACATTGAAAACTGACAGTTGATCTTTCAAAATTGACATACCAAAGTCGAATTTATAAATTCAGTTATTTATTTTCCATTAATAGTGGCGGCACTATTAATTCCGGCTCTTATAATACACAAAGGCCTAATTTTGAAAGAAGACAGCTGTTCTTATAATGTAAAACTGTCAGAATAGTGCTTTATTGCAATAAGGTGTCAAAATAGTTTTCCCGACATAATCCAGGGTTTTCCATTAGGTTTTCATGCACTTAAAAGAAGTTCCTTGTCCTAATCGGATGACCTGCATGAATCATCATTATCACCCTTTAATAAATTTATTGCCATTTTGGACTCAAAGCTATTTATAGGCAACATTTCTCAAAAAGATCTAATCTTATTGATAGACCCTGTATATGATGAGATAGCAAAAACAAATATTGGAATCCTTAAAATGGGGATAACTTACCAAATTGATCAGTTTTTGTTTGAACTTTCTGCTCCTAATAATAATTGAGTTACAGGGATTTTGCAATTATAAAAAGGCACCCTGTACAAATTGTTTGGCATTATCCAAAGATTTATATGGCAATATATGTAAAAATTTTAGGTCAGATGTTACCCCCTCATTAAGTACTCACTGCATTTAGGCTTTTTCACACTAGACGACACGGCAACAACATGACACAGATTTAAATTCCATAATAGTAGACCAACTATGATGGTATCTCATTTCTTTACATTTTAGGACAGTGTCGTTATGGTGTCGCGCGGTTTAAGGTCAAAACGCCCTTTAAGCTTGCACATTTTTGATAGCAAATTTATTTAAGAAAAATTATTTACAGATGCAATAAAAAAAACATGACTTTACTCTGTACTTTCTCTGGAGCACAGTAGGTATACTCAGCAGAATACCTACATGCTCAAAATTATGTATAAAACTAAAAGAGCTAATTTTTTCTTAAATATTGCAGGTTTTTTTTATTAATTTTACATTATAATTTAAAAAGACAGATTTGGTAAAGTGCTAAAACAATTTTGTTTTATTCCTATGCATCATGCCCAAAGGGTGTGGCAATAATACCTATCAGTTTCTTAAGTGTTTTTACAAATTGAAGAGGCCATTAGGCGAGGGGTGATCAGCTGCCCACAGTATGTGTTCAAAACTTGTCTACAGAACTATATATAGGCCTCCACAGGACACTTTACAGGACGCTACAATACACTACAGGTCCTAGAATTTATTTAAAAGTACCAGGTAGTAGGATGGTGTACAAATTTGGTTCAGCTGATCACCCTGAACCTCACCATTAGGTCACAAAAGAACTATATTATCTCACAAATGTCTTAAAATCTATGTTATTTCTGTGTTTAGGATTAGTCAGCTTTAGTTCACTCAACAGTTTTTATATCAATTTTATATACCATTTATACTGTCATCCCTAAGAAGAAAACACACACATGTAGATATTTTATGTTTTGAGAAAAACAGATTTAAAATGTTGTACTTTTCCATTGTCTTGTAATTTTGAAATAAAAAGTGAAGCGGTTTTATTTTCTACTTGTAAAACAAAATTATAAGACCATAAAAAAAAATCTATTTAAAAATTTAAACATGTTGCAGCTTTCATCTTAGGGATGGCCGAGGGGTGAACAACTAACCCAAAATGTGTACACCGATTGTGAAAATCCACAATCTTTTGCTAAGATTGTGGCAAGATTGTGAGGGATTGTGGCAAGATTGTGAGGGATTGTGGCAAGATTGTGAGGGATTGTGGTAAGATTGTGGGTGATTGGGTGGGATTGTGAGGGATGGTGGAGGACTACACAGCGGCGTAGCACGCCTAAAGGGGCGGGGTGGGCACTGTCCCATCAAAAATTATTGTGACCAAAAAAAAAAAGGTTCATCATGTCTATAGTTTCATTTACCGTTGCCGGCCCTGCTGCTTAATAACCGAGGGGTGACCAGGTGACCACAAAATGAGTACGCCGATTGCGAAAATCCACAATCTTTTGCTAAGATTGTGAGGGATTGTGGTAAGATTGTGAGAGATTGTGAAGGATTGTGAGAGATTGTGACAGATTGTGGGTGATTGGGAGGGATTGTGTAAAGATTGTGAACAGATTGTGAGAAATGTGTACACCGATTGTGAGAGCTGTTCACCTCTCAGGGATAGCATATTTCCACCTCTATTTATGTAGTTGTAAAACTAACTTGTTAGGAAAATTTGATTTGATTTAATCATTAAGTTAGTATACCTTAAAAACTAATGTCTTGAAAATGAATGAATTTTTTAATTTCTTTTATAGTAGAATCGAAAAACATGATAAAAAGGGGTCAACAAATTTAAGAAAATGGAAATTTTTGGGAGTTTTTGGTCAATTTTTGACAAAAGAAATGTTTTTTGGGCCTAAAGAATCTTTAGACAAGTACTTTAAGTATTCTGTTTTTTCTTTGCAAATTCATAACCTAAAAATAAGAGCTCCAGATGTGTTTGAGGGTATAAATGATCACACTGTATGTGTGTAGGTAGGTCATCCAAAGGAAGATCAGAGGAAACTTAAACAAAGAATTAAAGCTCCAGATGTGTTTGAGGGTATAAATGATCACACTGTATGTGTGTAGGTAGGTCATCCAAAGGAAGATCAGAGGAAACTTAAACAAAGAATTAAAAGTAAAGATTTAAACAAAGGGCTTTCCACTAACACTTTTGAGAAATCCTGGCTAATACAGAGAGAAATACACATGGGAAATCCCGAGGGGTTATATAAAATGAACCAAATTTGTATTTTGTTTGCCAACCTATAGGCATTTTGAATAAATTTTTGGCCCTTTAGTATATTGCAGTGTGCTGTGGAGTCCCAATAGACAAATTTTGTACACCTACTAACTGTGGTGAGCATACAAATAACATGATGTACAAATTTTGGGTAGTGAAAACCACTCTTAGTGAAAATGGATTACTGTAAATATTTTAGCAAGTTTGTGTCTTTTAAGCCTAATTTATCCAGCAACTTAATGTATAATGAACAAATTTAATGCTTAATGTTATTTCTCCATCTTACCATACTAAGCAGCCAAAAAAATAAGCAGAGATAACAATATTAAGTATAGGGCTTGTCCATTGTGCATTACCTTTCTGGGTAAATAAGTCCTTAGCTCAAAAATTGAGCTTTTTGTTGGGTGGTGGTCAGTTACCTAACATATTCATTTAGTTAATCAATGGTTTCTCAACTCAAAATATAGCAGTTTTTCAACTAATAAGAAGATTCATAACAAATAACCATCAACTTACCTTGGAAAGCCTTTGTTTTCATGTAAAATCTAGGGAGGCTGTGGTCACCTGAAACACAGAAAGGCAAAACATAACCTAAACGAAAACTCCATTTTTCGGCGCTAAATTGCGACAATTAACCGCGCGCGGCACTTGTAATTAATAAACAAACGAGTTTTCAATGTTGTTAAGTGGTTTTTAATGATTATTAGGAGATTTTCGGTTTGTTTATAAACAAAATTCGTGCAAATTATTTGGCGACAAGATATCACAACACATGGCGGCCATCTTTGCATCGATTCGATGCTCCTTTTTTTCTCGACCTTGCTGGGTGCACAGTCCGTTTTGCTTTACGGTTAAACGTGCCGGTTGCGATCGATAAACGGTTTCCAAAAGCATTCCCAGGTTCAATGTTTTAAAAATATTTATCTAAAATAAATAACTACGAGGTAACCGCCAAAAGCTTCTGATTGGTGGGAAGGAGATGAAAGTCACTCTATCAGAAAAGTATTCTAAAGTTTTATATTATCAGTCCAGTCCCAGTACAAAAATGATAAAAGTAAATCTGCATTTTCCTTAGATCAAAATATTAAAATATTGTAAAACTTACATTCCAAAAGTTGATAATAAACAAGATAGGGTGGTCATTCAAATCATTTTTATTTTCGATTTTTTTTAACATACTAACAAATACTAATAAACCAATATTTTGGATTTGATTTTTTAGTGTTTTTAAAAGTTGAATTTTTAACTTTTTGTGCCTTTTATTTACACTTGTTTCGTCTCTCTATCTGTCATAAAAATCGGTATCATGAAAGTTTGACAACAAACGTAAATTGGAAATAAATAATATTGTTGTGTTTGAACTCAAAAATAAATAAAAATATAAAAAAAAATTCTTAAATTAGGTTTCACTTGGTCCTTCTCTTGAGAGGTCGAAATCGGTATTAACCTAACTTCTTGGTGGAACCAACTCTAACCTTTTTTGGGGATGTACATTAACAACATCGGTTCGAAAGAGCGATTTTTAAAACAGCGATATTCAAAAGAGCGACATATATTTTTGGAGATCCTGAAGGGTGTGAAACCAAACCGAACCAAACAGAAACTCCTTTTGGAAGGTCGAAATTGATCTTTTCCTAACTTTGTCAAATGATCAAAAACGTATCCTAACCGGTCCAGATACCCTTTTTCCACCATAAAAATGTCACAGGTTAGGATATGTTTGCGCTCAATTTACAAAGGTTAGAATAACCCCGATTTCAACTTCCTAAAATGAGGATCGGAAAGCTAATTCAGGGAAATAATTTTTCAAAAAAATATTTCGGTTTCGTTGGGTTCCGTTCGGTTTGGTTTTACACCCTCTAGAATCCCGGGAAAGAAGTCAGGGAATTTTTTTTAAATATGTTAAAAAGGGACCCCATAGTCGAACTGTTGCTGTTTTTAGGATCGCTCTTTTAAATATCGCTGTTTTGATATGTCGCTCTTTTAAACTGTTGCCCTTGTAACATGTCGCTGTTTTAAATGTCGCTCAAATGAGACCGCTGTTTTAAATATCGCTCTTTTGAATCGGAGCCGCCTTAACACCGCATAGCAGCAATTCTGCTTTTGTTAAAGTTCATATCATGATTTTTAAGACAACTTTTTACAACTTTTTTTCGTTGGCCTATGCGATTTGTTATGGTAAACAGCTAATAACTGTCAAAAAGTTATCTCAAAAATTATGATATGGAGTTTATATTTGATAAACTTCCGATTTTGCTCATGTCATGTTTTAGCAAATGACGTTTTTGATAATGTCCGGTTATTAATAATTTCGGTTTTGACAATGCGCTGTTATAAACTTTTTCCTTTGTGATCTTTCTACGATTTTTCTTTTGTAATTTTTATGATAAATTATATCCCCTTTTTAACGACAATTTTTTTGGATGTTTTTCTTCATTACTTTTTTTTTAAAGGAAAACAAAACTGCAGCAATCTTAATGATCGAACCAAAACATATGCATTCTGATAATAATAATCCAATCATGATATAATTGTATATGTATATAACTTAATCCATGATATTATTTTAAAAAAAGGTTATGTTATTAAATGTAAAAACCATTAACTTATTAATAATATGTTAATGGTAAAAACATATTTTTCAGGTAAATATTATATGTTTTTTATTCATATTTGGACTTTCGATCCATTATAGCAAAGTTAGAGCACTGCTTACAAATTTATTTGTATTAAATTATTACAAATAATTTATTTGTATTAAATTATTACAAATAAATATAATTATTGTTTCTTTGCAACAAAATAAACTTCGCTGTCCCAAAAAACCACCAGTACCAAGTACCAAATTTATTGTAAAAAACATTGGTTTTAAAATCGAATATTTTCAACCTGTATCTCGATTATTATTTATTAACTTTTCTGACTGTGGCCAAATATGAGGATTTGGTCACAAATTTATTTTTTCTGTTGGTCATTTGACTGTTCTGGCAAAATTACGTTCAATTTAGACAATAGTATAGTAATGCCACTAGAAATAATAACTGACAACATTGCACAATACATATTTTTTCCTTATACGCATAAACTAAGGTAAGGTACACTTGTGCTCATAAAAATCCCGCACACGGAAATCTGAATTGATAATTTTTAGTGTCAGTGAAAATTTTTTTATGACATCCAAAATTTCCGAGGGAATTATTTGAAAATGTCTTTTGGTAATAACACGATAAACATCTAACAACAATAGCACTGTTCGCCGTTAGATAGTCATAAAACGGTCCCACAAATCCCAAAGCGCGCGCAATGCAGGACGAGGACTGATTCAAAACGGTTTTGGTTAGATGGAACGACCAAATAACTATCCAAAAAAAGAATGCTGTTCGTGTAGTTATCGATTTACTTCAGGCATGTGATCATATACGAGAGAGTTAAATTCAAAGTCACGTGACTAAAGAAAGGGTAGGTTTCTCCATCTCGCGTAAAAATAGATCGAAGGAAATGGATGAATTCGAGAGCACCTAATTAAAGTTGCACACAGAAAGGATTACACAATTACATAGGATTATCATAATACATTTTCAATTTTTGTTTAAAACGCAGATAAAATTACATTAATTTAATTTATATTCACAAACTATAAACGACTACAGACTGCCTAATAAGCTAAATATACCAAAAATTAAAACAAACTTGCATTAGTACATATTTTTGGGCGAAACTTGTGAAGAAGAATTGTTTTTTCTAATATCACAAGTTTTATGTGAAATTTATATATTTATTTATTTGTATTTTATAATTTGATTTTTACAAAATATTTGTGAAATTACCTACATAATATAGAAAGCCTTAATTTACAAGTTTTTTGTGATTTTATTCATTTTTAGGAAATAGAGATCGTGATACTTCTAAGAAGTTAGGAAAATCACATTTTGTAGCTTGTACTTTGGTAGGTATATATAGTTAATGACCTTAATGTCGATGCCTTAAAACGAAGTCGTTTGTTCTTCCGCCAAATCTGGTGTAAAATTTCACATCCGGTGTTACCCCTCTTCTTTTAACTTTTAGTTCAAAGGTCACCGGGATTTGCTGCGATCAGGGTAAGCCCTTACGTTTCTATTCCTATCCAATCCCCTGCTAGAGGAGTTGAAAAAGTAACTATTTATTACTCGAGAACTCGTTACTCGACAAATAATGGAGTAACGAATAACGATCCGAAAATTAAATGATTACTTTCGTTACTTTGATTCCTTCGATTATTTTAGTATTTGTCTCTATTTATATTTATTTTTAGATTTTAAGTATGTATTTTTTTGTATCTAAGGCATTAGATTTTTAAAACAAAGTTGTACACAGGACAGTTCCTAAGTAATTCCTACCTTTATTTTTTTAATTTTACCCCGCATTTTGAAAATTTTAATTGATTATCAACAACAAAAATATACCTACAAAAAAATGATCTTCGAACAAACGACAGTTCGAGAATTTTGCACTAATTGTCTGATTGAATTGAATACAGTTACAGTAATGAAAGTAACAATAGTAACGCATATACAAAATGATTACTTAGTAGTCGAGTAACGATTAGTAACGAGTATTCAAAAGTAACGAAAATCAACACCTCTATCACCTGCTACCCTGCAGGCTACCCTATGGTCAGTATATAGCTTTTTTCCATGTGGTATACCTACAACATTCCGCAGTCCCGTAGTAATAAAAATTAAGAGACTTGCAAAAAAATGAACAGATGCTGCAGATGTTGCACAATTTCTTTTTGGAAATTCAAAAAATATTTGTATATTTCAATTTTTTTTTGGGTTATTCACTGTTTTTTGAATTTTCTCAGACAAATGTATATTTAATGTAATTTCATGGTATATTTTTATCTCAGGTGATGTAAACTAGAAATGTGTGTTTTACATACAATATTTTCAGTGCAACATATGAGAAACACAGACAAAGAAAAGAGAGAGAGCAAACATTTCTAATGCGCCTGCCTTTAATCCTTGTATTTCAGAGGAGTCCGCTATTAGTTTAAGTGGCTTGATGGAACGGAAAACTCCAATAACAGTAAAACGTCGACCTGGAACGCAAAAAGGATTTTTCGGACCGTTTTATGACTGCCGCACGCGATGATGGAACGAACCCAGTGTATATAAGTATAACCTATTACAAGTTGCAGTGTACGAGATTTTTATGAGCACGAGTGTACCTATGGATTTTTATTATTTCTTTTTATTTATAAATTCTATGTACCTAGTTTAAATTAGTAAAATTGAAGTTTTGTAAAGCCTAATTCGATGGGTCCATTTAGTCTGGCAGTAAAATCTTACCAAACGGAATATGCTCCCAAAAATCGCTTGTCTGTTCATCAAACAGCAATGAGCAAGTCGATTTTGTAGTCTATTTGCCCCCCACTTCCCTCCATGATAAAAGACAAGTCGCACTGGAGATCGAATTTCCCCTACGTTGCCTTTTCCCCTATTTGCTAAATAAATTTCAAAAATGGAATTTACTTTCGTTTTCATGCGGGCATAATTTATGTTGATTAAAATCAAAGAGGATCGCGTGGATTATTACAAACTGAACCGCCCACTTTTATCAGCTATTCAAATTTGAAGAAATTAATCAAAATTAAACAAGCAAGGGTGGGGACGAATATAATGTGTGGCAAATATAGAGGGGAAGGGGTAATAATGCATGCCAAAACTATAAAAACTAAATGATACAGGCAATTAATTACTAAAAGGAGTGTGTAATTAATTAAATTTATGGGTATTATTTTAATTCTTTCATGATTGACAGCTTGTTAGATAATATTTCATGTCGTAATTAAAAAATCAATAAGTAAGTAAGGTTACAAGGTAACTCATAGGTGTAAACGGGAATTATTACCACTCAGAAGACGCCTAGGGCGCCAATTTGCTAAAAAATGAAGCATTTTCCGGTGTTTTTCATGTAGTAACAATGCAGAAATCCAGCCAGCACAGCATTCAACGTAAAACGATAAAATTCTACGTACCTTTTAACAATTTTCACATCACGGGCTAAAAACGGGGTTCACTACATCAAAAGCAGGGAATACTCGACGCTGATTGGTCGACTGATCGCGTCATATGATACACAAAAAAATAACACTCGCTTTGAGGTTAGCCCGACCAATCAGAGCGCTTCGACCTTATGTCAAGGACGCCTAAGGAAAATTTATCAATGCCCCACTGGGAATCTGTCTCGGAATGAATTGATTCTTTTAACACTAATTTTTTTGATAAATGAAGCAATATAAAAGCAGGTTGTTTCTTATCACAAACGCTTTTTATTATCATAAACGCTTTTAATTATTATTTATCGTTAATTTGTGTAACCCAGTTTTTCTATCAACACTACATCTAATAAAATCACGTAACACCTGACGATTTATAACATTACTGCATACAGATTCCAGTTTTTTAACAGTTGTTTGTGTTTATTTTGAAAATTTTAGAAATAATTTTTTGATTATTTTAAACAATTTTTTTAGAAGGCCTATCCGTTATTTTAGAAGGTATATTCAATGGGTGTATTCACAAACTATTCAAGGGGGTCGCTATTAAGCAAAAGAATGACGCATCCAGCAATGCCTCCTAAAATTTCCATCAAGGTTATTCACCACCGACTGACGGTTTTAAGGGTGGGGGTGGAGGCCAAATTATTTTTAGGTAATATCGTTTATTAAATTATTTTATTTCCAAATTTAAAATTTAAATTAAAAACGTAAGTTTTTTATTACTTGAATTTTCACATAGGTACTGTCCGGCCAGAATAAAATGAGGCGCAAAAGAGATATGGCTCAACTCAATCTATCTCTCTCTATTACGGTACTCGTCTGGTACGTTTCACGAAATTGACTCCAGCCACAAGTAACACCCTTTTATTGGGCTTTTATTGTTATCGTCTCCTGTTATCGCTGTGCTCAAACAAGACGACTAGGCACGTTTCATATACACACATTCTAGACCAACAAAAAGAAATAGTGGCGTGGAGGTCCAATTTTAAAGATATGGTTTTGGATTTTTGCAATTTTTAGAAAGTTAATTGATATTTTTTTAGGTTTTTAAATTCGAACGTACTTACCTAATGAAATAGGTATAAAAGTTTTGACAAAATATTTCTTTTCAAGAATAAGGTATGCAGTTTTCCGGCAAAAAAGGCTTAGGAGGAGTAAAATATGAAACTAATACCTAATAATGATGAATTAAAAAATTATAGCACTGGGCAGAGAAAGATCCCAACTAACATTTATAGTAGCGGCTACATGTTCTAAAGGCTTTGCTACTTTCTTATAGTAGAAATGTGGTGATCCCAACCAAAATTTGTTACTTTTTAGTTCTAACTACTATTTAGTATCAGGAAATAGTAGATGTTTCGTAAAAACGACCCTCTAAACTACTTCATAGGATTGTTTCTTGATAGTCGATTCTGATAGTCTTCTCTACCACAATAGGACGTTGCTAAAGTTTTACTTTCTTTTTAGTCGTTATTTCGTAGTCGTCCTGACTTTTATATCCTACTTAATTACCACTAGAAAGTTAAGCTTCATTGGAGTCCCAAACAAGTGTATCCGACAACTACATTATAACTTTAATTTTTACCACAAAAGTTTGTGTCACCATAGTAACATCTGATGTAACAATGTAGACAAAATAACTTTTTGGATCAACTTTAAAGCCGCAACTACTTTCAAGTAACCTTTTCGACTATCAGGGAATATAGTTTGGGACGCCATGTTTTTATGTAAGAAAGAAAATTTAATATTTTTGTTGTCGTTTTATGAGCTCATGTTAAAGAGCCATACTATTTTATAAACAAATTAGTTGAAGCTTACCAAAAATGCTCTTCTTAAGCACCATTTGTTGGAGTTAACTGTCGATTATGAAAACATAACCTCCAAAATCACAACACAAAAATTCCATCAGCTACCAGAAAACGGCTCAATTTTACGGGCGCACCGGTTTTTTGCAATATATATAATGCATGTTATACAAAAAACTTTGCGTCGCACTCGAATTTTGATCCTCTGCTCGTAAATTCTCACACTTTTGGATAACATAGTTCATATTATAACCATAACCAAACAAAAAAAACTAAGCGAGTCCGTTTACTGTTGTGTCCACCATATTGTGTAACAATTCTACCAAAAAGAAACGATTATATTATTTGCAACTACATCGCAACTTTTATGCCATTACGAAAAAAAAACAGCCTCTACGACGTAGTAGATACCTGGCTATGACGTAGTAGTGTAGTTGTTACTACAGTGACTTTAAACACTTGGCCAAGTAGTTATAACCAGAAATTGGTTCCCCACTTAAGGAATTATAACGTCGCTGTATGGTATACTGAGACGTAGCGGGAGTACGTTGCGGTTACTTTTAAGAAATTCTTTCTAGTTGGGGTTTCGTCGTTACAACTTTAATTGTTTGTTGGGATAGCGCCAATTGAAGCCATCTCTTTTGCGCCTCATTTTATTCTTGCCAGACAATACCTAGTAGCGTTGTTTGAAGTAGTCAGGAGGATATTTGACAATATTCGGCCTAACCTGGATTTGTGTATAGCAAATTTAATTGCTGACTTTAGTAGTCAAAGGGTTCTAATTTAAGAATCCCAGTTGATGCCAGATGCCACTCTGGCACCCTTGAGCATGTTAAAATATTCAAGATGGCGGATGATTCATCTGGCACCCATAAGCATTTTAAAATGTTTAAGATGGCGGCTGATTTCCTAAAAATAAACTTTAAGAAATCCGTGGGCTGGGCGTAATTAGAGTTCAATTATACATAGTAAAAGCTCCGACCTCTCTCCCTTCAGGAACATTGTCAATAAAGCGCCGCCATCTTGTATTTTGACTGTTTTTTTATTTATAAGTCTTACTCAAAAACTAAAAAGCTTAGGTTTTATGAAAATGATCTTAGTTTAGGGACGCCACTAAAATAATAGCTAACCTCTCAGTAAATTCTGTGTACCTTCGGAATGTAAATTTTATCCTCTAATTAAGGCGTATAAAACTTTTTTCTAGAGAGAAGTTGAGAGTTATGAAGAAAATTTGAAAACGTAAAAATTCAATAGATTTTTCTGCGATTTACATAAATCCCATTTGGATCACACTGAGCCGTTAGTGGTAAACTTGTTTCTTCTAAGTTATCCATCGTTAAAAAGGAGATTTTATCCTCGTAATAAAGTCTTGTATACATGTTTCCTTAAAGTGGTTAGTTTTTAAAAAATCTGTAATAATTACTGTGTTTTTTTTAAATGTTCCCGCTTTCCGGACGCCACTGAAGTGTTACTCACAATCTGGACTGTCCAACTGAAACATATTTGAGGTGGAAATTACATTGTCAACAAAAAAGTTGATCATACTTTTTTTCACTAAGGGCTTCGTTTCATTAAAAATGGGTTAAACTTAAAATATTTGGTGTATTTATTTTAAATAAAATGTGCAATAAATCAGCATGTTGGGTTGGGGGATACTTAAGGCTACAGAGCTCTGCAACGGACATCTCGTTTAGTAGGTCTTGTAATGAGCATTCAGTCTTATTCCCTCTACATATTGTCTTAAAAAAAAGTACTTTCTGAGTAAAATGGTAAGAAAGAAAAAAAGAGTAAAAAATCTAAGATGCGGAACTATTTTAACAATATTCCCAAGGGGTCGAAGTACTATGTTCATTCGCCACATATTTAGCAAGGGGTCATCAAATAACGTCTTTTTTACATCGAAGAGTTCATTTGGTTGGCTATCAGCAGGTCATCTATCAAAAAATAATGTATATAAGCAGCCATTTCTCTGCAGAGATTATATAAGTTTCCGTAAAGAATTTTTTACTCTCACTACTTTTGCCTGGGTAATCCTCCGTCCTGTACCCCTTAAGCAGTGGCGGATCCAGGGAGGGGCCCAAGGGGCACCCACGAGAAAGTCGGAGGTGGAAACCGGGTGTAACATACTTTTTAGTTTGGCAACATCACTTATTTAAAATTTGTCACAAATTCTACTTAATTTTTAAAAAAATTTGGCGCCATAATTCTCCTTTAGATAATAAATTTCACACCTCAGATCTATCAAAAACCGCTAATAAAAAATATTTTGACGTTTGCTGCCACTCTGGCCCCTCCCCCCTGAAAATCCTGGATCCGCCACTGTCCTTAAGTACCTATATGCTGCAGTTGAGAAGTTGCAAACAAGCAAAATATGAAACTAGATTTCAATAGCAACCAAAAATTATGTGTCGAAAATTTCCACGTAGGGGGATGCTTACCCTATGCAGGCTGGCTTCCAATCTTTTAACTCCAGTTTCTAACTCTACCGTAAAACCATCTTTATTAATCAAAAAATACCAAAATAAACAGTGGACAGTAACTAAGATGGTTCTTAGTAAGTAATATCTTTCATTTTATATTACTTTTTGGCAAATGGTCAATTCTCCCTATTTCGACCCCGTTGAATCCGAAAGTTGACAGCCGCTGAGATATTCAAGATGGGGGCCAACATGCCGGCGAAATTTTAAATTGCCGCTGTAAATCTGAATTTGACATTCAAAATTTATCTATATATAATTAAAAAATAATATCATATTAGTTTTTTTTTTAATGGCTTCAAAAACCTCCAAAAACCCCCAAAATCTGAAATATTAAGAATTTTTAAAAATTTTCTTAACAACTGGGCTTCTAACACCCGGTTTCCACCTATGCATGCCCACCCTGATTTAAAAAATGCATCCGGTGACGCTGCATTTAAAACCGGCGCAAATACATGGGCCATCACGTGATGCGTTTTTTGAATCAGGTTGGGCATGCATTGATGGAAACAAGGTATAAGAGAAAAATTTATAATATACTTTATTGTAGACAATAAAATATTCTTTTTAATAAGGTATAATTTAATGTAGTTAGACCGATAACAAATTCTCCAGCGGCGTCCGTTAATTGAAGTAATTTAAAAACGTTGAAAAAATTCAAACTTTAGGGGCATACGTAAATTAAAACGATTAAAAATATACAGTAAAACTTCCTTTTTAACAATGTGAAACTCGGTGGGGTTAGACATATAACAAACTCTACAGCGACGTCCGTAAATGGGGGTAATTTAAAAAATCATCATCGTCATCAAAAACCAAGCTCTTTATCAAAAAATTTCTTTTATACTTCGTCAGACAATAAAATTTCTTCCACACGATGTATAACAAAGTAAAAGTTATGTCATAGTTACCGCTCCAGTGTCCTTAATTTATAGTAATTATTTAAAATCATCAAACTGATCAGTTTTTTTACAGATTTTATCCAATTTTCTTAAAAAGTAAGCTTCTTACGACAAAATGTCTTTTTAACTTTTCGGTGGATAATAAAATTTCCTTTTGGACAGTAGCCAGGCTCGTCCGTATATTAGGGTCACTCTCAAAAATTACCAGAAAAACATTTTTGTAAAATTTTCTTACAAAGAAAAGTCTATGGGATGGAATAAGTTAGAAAGTCATTATTTTTCATAAGAAGGTCATTTTTCATTAAAAATACATAAAATATGTTACAAAAGTTGATTATTTGGCTATTTTTGAAAATTTATTTTTATAAGTAAGTCCTTTGAGACTTTGCTGTGACAAAAACTGCAAATTATATTACGGCTTTTAAAAGAAAATCATATTTTCTACAATAAATTATACGACAGAAGTGTAGTTTTTGAGAAAATTTTATAAAACCTATAATAAATATGTTTTTTCAAAATAATCCCAATTTACGGACGCGACTGAAGAGCTACTTGCTTTTCCTAACCTTATCGACCCATACATTAGTGTAAACGGAATTCTGTTCTCCTCAAAAAACTGTTCTTTACAATTTTCAATAAAAAGCTTATACCCTGCTGTTTCCACCAATGCATGCCCACCCCGATTCAAAAAACGCATCACGTGATGGGCCATGGATTTGTACCGGTTTTAAATGCAGCGTCACCTCATGCGTTTTTTGAATGCATTGGTGGAAACAGGGTATTAGTTCTCGAGAAAATTTAATAAAACTGAAAAAAAAAGGTTTGGGAATTTGTGGTGGTGTCGATATTTCGAGTTGGCAACAAGGATATTCGGATTCAGCAGGGTCGAATAAGGGCGAAATGGTCTGTTCGCAAAAAATAATATGATTTGCTTCTAGACCTTTACAAATTTTTTGGTCAAAAATTTATGATCGCCGCCTGTAAAAAAGTATAAGGCCTTTTCAAACTCAAGTGAGCACTAACTACGCGAACTTCAGGATTGTTATGACGTTTCTAAATTTTTTGAGGTTAGGATGACTAATTTTTACTTTGGGTGTGTTTTTTAATTTTTATGTTTATTTTTTGTTTTTAATTCTTAAGGTAGGTTTATGAAAAATTAAGCACTACTTAACCGCTAAGAACATCTGAGATTCCTTGAATGCCTAAAATATTTTCTTTTAGATACAAAATGAGTGGTGAAGTAGAAGTTCCAAAAACCCCTGAATGGTTGCAAAAACTGGAAGCCAAAAGAGAACAAAGACTGAAGGTTAGACTGGGGCATGAAGCAGGGGCAGGAGCACCCTGTCTTAAGTGTGAAGATAAATGTCCTGGTAAGTTATATTGACAAATGGTGGGTTCAGTTCAGTTTTTGGTTTTATCAACTTTCTTAATAATTTATAAAGGATTTCTTGGTTTTGGTCATTATCCTTACACTAAAATAAGACATGTTTTGATGACAATGTTTTTAAAAGGGTAATGTAGCAAAATAAAAAAAAAACGGTTTTAATAATAAAAAATCACTTTCTATTGAAAATGCACACATAACCAATACAACTAGGGGGAAACAGATATTAAATCCTATGAGCAGTTTCAAAAAAATAAATGACTAATTAAAATTAAATGGAATTATGGCAATAGCTAAGCAATATATTTATGTCAAAAGATGTTTCTGATGTTGGGTGGTAACTGTAAACCTAAAAAAGCCTGTGTGGGATGTAACAGAAGAGGTCATCAGGATGAAAATTGCAATAGAAATGGAGAGGGATGTCTAAAATGTATTGAAGCAGTAAGGAAATATAATGTAAATTTAAGGTATGATCACAATGTTAAAGATAATAATTGTCCTTGCTATCAGAGAATGTATTATATACCTAAGAACAAAGTAGGGTTTGGTAAAACAAATTTTTAAATGGGAAAGTCTTTCCAAACAATTTAACTTTTTGTTTAAATGTACAGGGTCTTACTAGCCATTTAGATGAAATAAGGTTATTTATTGATAAACACAAACCTTTTGTTTTATGCCCAAATGAAACTCATATCACAGAAGAAATTCATGATTTTAAAATAAATGATTACTGTTTACTCAGGTTAAATTCTAACAGTAGACATACAGGAGGAGTTTGTTTTTATTTAAAACATGGTATTTTATTTCAAGTGAGAAAATTGTTAGTAGTAGATTGTAACCTATGGTACCTTGAGGTTTATTTAAAAAATTAAGAGTTAAATTTTACAATAGCATCTGTATACCACTCCCCAAGTAGTAGTGATAAAAATTTAAATATGAAAACCACATATTGATACATGGTGCCAGATAATAATATGGGGCATTCTAAAAAGGTTGCATTTTTGAAAAAGGTGATTGAGACATTTTGTGTTATAGTAAAATACTTTTTTTTTGGTATTTAATTCTCAAGAAATACATAGTTAATATTTTTCTTATTGAATATCCTTTTTTCTATTTTATTTTAAAATTTTGTGCATAATTTTCTTAAAAATAATTCAAAATTGAATTTTTATATGTGGATCTGTACATATATGTTTTTATAGATTTATATTTTTAGTAATTTTTTATTGTATGTATGTTTTAAAAAAGACTAAAAATTTAAAACATCAATAAAAATATAAAAAAATGTTTTATTTCTCTTACTAAAGACAGATTAAATCCAATAGGTAAATTTTATGTAAAAAAATATGAAAAAAATTATTAATTGCAAAAAGAAATTTTAACAAGGAAAAAATTTGAAAATGCAAAGTTTTCAGAAAGTCTCTGCTGCTTATTCATTCATCATTTTTTATATCTATGTGGGAAATACCCTAAAACCCCTAAGTCTGAAGAAATTGACCACCCTGTAGTGGGTGATTAATGATATTTTGCTATCTCTGTTATTAGGGACTTGCAGGCTGACAGTTGAAGAATTTAAAACTAAGTTGTTTATTTATCTATAATTAAAGTTGGCAGTATTTATTTCGGTTCATATAGTAAACAAAATCCTTATGTTGAAAGATTGGTTGTCCTATTCCAATGCAAGACTGTCAAAATATGGCCTGACACTATTATTGCATGGCTTTATTCCAATAAGTCCCTATTATTGATCTGACAGTATTGATTAAATACGTAAATTTGAAGGATTTTTCCAGAATATGTCAAAGACAAATTTTTGACATATGCTTTATTTTTTTAAATGAAACACCCTGTATTTTATTTTTTTAATTGATAGGGCTCCTTCTAACTCCAAAAATATATAGGTAATATGTTGACATTTGGTCCAGCCGTTGTTGAAATATTTGCATTTTAAAAACCTAATTATATTCAGTAACAAAATTAAATTAAAATTAAATGGAATTATGGCAATAGCTAAGCAATATATTTATGTCAAAAGATGTTTCTGATGTTGGGTGGTAACTGTAAACCTAAAAAAGCCTGTGTGGGATGTAACAGAAGAGGTCATCAGGATGAAAATTGCAATAGAAATGGAGAGGGATGTCTAAAATGTATTGAAGCAGTAAGGAAATATAATGTAAATTTAAGGTATGATCACAATGTTAAAGATAATAATTGTCCTTGCTATCAGAGAATGTATTATATACCTAAGAACAAAGTAGGGTTTGGTAAAACAAATTTTTAAATGGGAAAGTCTTTCCAAACAATTTAACTTTTTGTTTAAATGTACAGGGTCTTACTAGCCATTTAGATGAAATAAGGTTATTTATTGATAAACACAAACCTTTTGTTTTATGCCCAAATGAAACTCATATCACAGAAGAAATTCATGATTTTAAAATAAATGATTACTGTTTACTCAGGTTAAATTCTAACAGTAGACATACAGGAGGAGTTTGTTTTTATTTAAAACATGGTATTTTATTTCAAGTGAGAAAATTGTTAGTAGTAGATTGTAACCTATGGTACCTTGAGGTTTATTTAAAAAATTAAGAGTTAAATTTTACAATAGCATCTGTATACCACTCCCCAAGTAGTAGTGATAAAAATTTAAATATGAAAACCACATATTGATACATGGTGCCAGATAATAATATGGGGCATTCTAAAAAGGTTGCATTTTTGAAAAAGGTGATTGAGACATTTTGTGTTATAGTAAAATACTTTTTTTTTGGTATTTAATTCTCAAGAAATACATAGTTAATATTTTTCTTATTGAATATCCTTTTTTCTATTTTATTTTAAAATTTTGTGCATAATTTTCTTAAAAATAATTCAAAATTGAATTTTTATATGTGGATCTGTACATATATGTTTTTATAGATTTATATTTTTAGTAATTTTTTATTGTATGTATGTTTTAAAAAAGACTAAAAATTTAAAACATCAATAAAAATATAAAAAAATGTTTTATTTCTCTTACTAAAGACAGATTAAATCCAATAGGTAAATTTTATGTAAAAAAATATGAAAAAAATTATTAATTGCAAAAAGAAATTTTAACAAGGAAAAAATTTGAAAATGCAAAGTTTTCAGAAAGTCTCTGCTGCTTATTCATTCATCATTTTTTATATCTATGTGGGAAATACCCTAAAACCCCTAAGTCTGAAGAAATTGACCACCCTGTAGTGGGTGATTAATGATATTTTGCTATCTCTGTTATTAGGGACTTGCAGGCTGACAGTTGAAGAATTTAAAACTAAGTTGTTTATTTATCTATAATTAAAGTTGGCAGTATTTATTTCGGTTCATATAGTAAACAAAATCCTTATGTTGAAAGATTGGTTGTCCTATTCCAATGCAAGACTGTCAAAATATGGCCTGACACTATTATTGCATGGCTTTATTCCAATAAGTCCCTATTATTGATCTGACAGTATTGATTAAATACGTAAATTTGAAGGATTTTTCCAGAATATGTCAAAGACAAATTTTTGACATATGCTTTATTTTTTTAAATGAAACACCCTGTATTTTATTTTTTTAATTGATAGGGCTCCTTCTAACTCCAAAAATATATAGGTAATATGTTGACATTTGGTCCAGCCGTTGTTGAAATATTTGCATTTTAAAAACCTAATTATATTCAGTAACAAAATACCACTGTTAAAAATATTAATGGAGATTTAGATTGATATGGTAAAATATGGTTCATCAGTACCGGTCCGTATGGTCCGGAGATAAACATAGCAACAAGGTAACCCCTAGGCCTGTCGTAAGAGGTAACTAAAGGGACCTCGACCCATGGGTAAATGACCAGTATGTTAACAGAAAAAAAAACTGGTTACCTTTGGGATCACACCAGATAACATCTTTTTTTTTTGTTAAGGGCGTAGTCAGTGCAAGCACTGAAAACAAGTGGTCCCTTTGAAATGCATGTGCCCCTGGAACCGTTTTTCGAACATAATATAACATAACATCTATGGTGAAGGGGAAGGGTTAATCTGGTCATTCTCTGAATGGATTCGGTGGCCTGGCCATTCAGGAAATCATCACATGGGACAGGGTATATGGAGTGACTATTTGGAGCTAGCAGCTAGTGCAGGCACATTGTGGCTCTGTGCCCTGTTGATTATGTCAAAAGGTTTATGACCGATCAGTGGTCTAAGGCTATAACCACAGCATTATGGGCCTAAAATATAATTTCAAGTCTACTGGGTTGTATATACTAGATAGTATTTAAACTATTATCTGAGTCGAACACAGTAAGTATGTGGTGCACAACAGGCCCGAAAAGGTGGCCTAGGTGCCAGGTTAGATCCTTTAAGGGTGTTAACCGCCACTATCGTACATTCATTCATTACCCAGTACCTAAATGTGTCTTTGAGATTCGTCCATTTATTTTTAGTTTTAGATTAATAATAAAATTATTTGTAACTAGGGTTGGATCTACATTTCTGGAGGAAAAATTGCAAGGTTTGCAAATGTTCTAAGGAAGATCATGACACCCATGATGATGACATTTACAGTTGGGCCCAATTTGAGCTGCTCGGCAGCAAGCCCAATAAGATCAAGACTAAAATTGGTAAGAATCTTTAAAACTGGTCCTTTAAGTTGGATTCTTATAAAAATTATAAAAACATATTTAAAAGTTTTAAGCTTAATTATTTTCCGTCTTTGCATGCAGAGGGAAACACGATTTTTAATGACGATAATGACTGTGCCAGAACGCTTTGCTTGTAAGCCTCACGCTTTTCAGACGGTACCGCCACACGTCCTACATATTAGACATGCGGTATACCATTTCCTATTTCCCTTGTCATTTTTCTCATAAAAAACTGTTTATAATTGCAGACACATTGAAGCAAGAATTAGCCATTAGTCAACTAATTTTTTTTTAAACTTATTTACATGATCAAGTCATCCAACTAATTTTTCATTGCCATATTTAGCTAAGGACACTCATCGTAAAGGCAGGCTTTATAAGAAGCAAAGCCTGACATAAATTTTTTATTTTTTGGTTATAATTTTGACATGTTTTCCTCGCGTTCCCTGAAGCTACCTAACCCCCGGACAGTGCTTACTTTAGGGGTAACATGGTTTATTCGCAACCAGTTTTGAAGCCAGGATGTGATATTATTTCAGAAAAATGTTCATGTATTTGTTTGTTGTTAATAAACCATTTATTTATTATTATTATTATTACCTAAACTATACTGCCTGTTCCAAAGTAATTCTTAAAAGCTTCTCCTTTTGAAGTGCAAGAAAGGAATCCGAAATATAGATGTATCCAACAAAGATAGCCAGACTTTTCTTTTTTTTTCCTGACCCCGCCTTTTAAAGTGGCCTCTGTTATCCCCTCGGTTATCCCTACCAAAAGTCGCAAAAATCGGAAATGGCGCGTCGCCTTAAAACGGCTCCACGCCTCGTCGAACAAAAACGAGTGCTCTCGCAGCTGCGTGACAGAAAGTCCCATTTGCTTATTTTACTGTTAGGGGCGGAACAGGGCGGGGCTCTGTAACCAATAGAATCTATTAAAGACATAGCATCATTAAACTTTGGCTTTTAAGTTTGGAACACCCGGTATATTAGGTATTTAGAAATAAAAAGTTATGCTGCAAACTATTTTAAAACTCTATTATTTTTCGTAAATAGATCTTTGTATGTATGTATGTATTCGAAAGTGGTGGCAGGCCCTACTGGACCTCCATGCACTGCGACCGCAAATGGATCTATTGTGCCCACGTACCTACATACTGAGTTTGACTAAAGTGGCATATTTTTTTTTCCACCCAGTACATGAAAAAACTCTGCAGATTACAACAATAAATGATTTAGGCTAACACTTTGGCTCAAAAAAATAGATCTTTAGACTGTGTTAAAACAACATTTTTAAAATAAGAATGAGCCGCCAATGCAAAACCGATGAAATAATTAAAAAATTATAACCAAAAAATAGTCTGGCTTCGCTACCTATAAAGCTTGCAATGACTGACCTTATGTTTAGCAGGTTAGCCTCACGTCAATCCCTCCAAGTAGATTCCTCAGAAAATAAAAAAAATAAGTTAAAAATTGGAATTATTTAAGATAAAAATTTGACAAATTAAAAAAATAGTGCTTTGTTTTTTGGCACTTTCGATAAATTTGACCTAAAATGTTTTATTTCTTTCTAGTTCTTCCAGGTAAAAAAGATGAAGTGGAATTGGAATGGGCCCCTAAGGGCCAGAAAGACACCATTGACAAGTACCTTAAGACTTTGCCACCTGAGAAGATTCCAGTTAAGGGATCACAGGCAGCTCAGGAAAGAAAACAGGTAAATAGTTGGGTTGAAAAAGAGCTATTTTTCTTTTCCCCTGCAGCAATTTTGTACCCATTGCAGAGATTTTTTTAATGCCCCATATTTCCTTCATCTCTAATAGGGTGACAAAACTTTTGCTTTTTGAGATTTTCTATAGTAAAAAACGAGATAAAAAAGATAAATGCGAACCTGGAGTTTTTTCGAAATAAAAATGGTTTAATGCTGTAATTATGCAAAAATAATATTAAAAACTGAAAATATATTCTTTAAAGTAGTTTTTTAAATTATCGGGTGCTTCAAAAAAATTGCACAAAATGTTTTTTATTAAAACTTTTGAACTATACTGCCAATTTTAATAGAACAAACTGCACTTTGCAGAGAATTGAGCTTTTAGGTAAATCTTTTTTTTCCCTTTAAACCCTTTAAAGGGGCTCGTTTATTTTGGTGAAAATTTTTGAACTTTTTTTTAATTTGCAGAAAAGCTCTATTTTCGCCACATACAACGAGGTACAATGTACTAAAATCGGTTCTGTAGTTCCCAAAAAAATGATTTTTGTTTCAACTATTGTTTTACAGATTATACGATTGCCTTCTTCATTGTGTCTGCATTCATTTCCTCGTAAATTAAGTTTTACTGAACCGATTTTAATAAAATACATAGTATCATGTTAGGGATAGATTATTGTTGAAAGACCATTAACAATATCTTTCGCCGTTTTAAAATCCAAGATGGCGGACAGAATTAAGCCTAACCCGTGAAAGAGGCTCGGTAATTCCTAGGTTTCGAGAATCTTTTGGACTTTTTATAAAATCATAGAAAAGCCGCCGCACACAATGGGACACGTATTTATGAAATCGGTTTAATTGTTCCCGAAATATGAATTTTTGTTTCAACCATTGTTTTACATATTAAGGTTTGCCTTGCCAGTTCTGTCTGCATTTATTTTTTTGATTGATGATTTCGTCTGCTATTATGGATATTGAAATCACGGCAAATTTTAATATGAAGGTCCAAGTGTAGTTTTTCGACATCATTATGATCCTGACAAGTGCAGCCATATATTGAGAAGAAAGAAGAAAAAAAAGAAAATTCTAAACACTAAAGGAAATCATTTTCTTTGTAAAAGTTAAAAAAAAAATCAGTTCCCACTGCAGATACCTGCAGTTTTTCGCATCTCCCGTAAAGTTTTTAAAAATGTACTTTCGAGGAACTGCACTTGGACCCTCGAATAGTATTCCTTAGAGAACAATATAATATTTTCATGATTTTATTTGAATGAAATCGATTCAGTAATAATGAAATTATGAGAAAATGAATGCGGACAGAATTAGCATGGGAATCGTCTGTAAAACATTTTGTTTGGTATAAGAATGATTGAAACAAAAATTATTATTTTGGGAACCACTAAACCGATTTTAATTATTTATAACTTGTTATGCGTATCAGAGTTTTTTGTCAATTTAAAAAAAGTAAAAAAAAATTTTGGACAATAAGAATAAATGATCCTCTTTAAAGGGTAAAGTTTGATTCTGTCCGCCATCTTGAATTTGAAAATAATGAAAAATTTTTATTGTGATTTTAAAGAGAAATTAATTTTTTATGATGAAAATTAATGCAGACAGGCGTCGGCAAGGCAATCGTATAATCTGTAAACAATGGCTTAAACAAAAATGTATTTTTTGGGAACCACTAAACTAATTTTAAGAGTTCGTTGTGCGTGGCGAAAACATGGCTTTTCTACAAATTAAAAAAAAAATCTAGAAAGTTTCCATCATCGTGGATTTTAAAATGGCGGACAAAAAATATTTGTGCCCAGAATCCTGATCAATTTCCTGTAAAGCGTAGTTTGTTCCATTAAAATCAATTATATGGTAAATTTCAAAAGTTCATTTTGTCCGATTTTTTTGGCCCGCCCTCTTTTAATATAAATAATGTATGCCAAATATTTTTCTAATTATTACTACACTGCATTAAAAAAATATATGAAATTAATGCGATAGCATTCGCCAATTATTTCTTTTGAATTTGTTTCGCGTCGTTCGTGCATTTGCTGTCGCGTGCGGTAAAGGACCACTTTCCGCACTTGTTAGCTTAATAACTACTACCTCAGTGAGCGTCATTTTCCATAGGCATAACGTGGTTTCTTTTGTTTATTGTTGCTGTAGCAACCAAGTACTAATTAAATTTTTAAATAAAAAAAACACCCAACTGCTAAATCTACTTGTACCTTCTAGTCACAGTTGGGTACAAAATTAGTTTAAATGCCCAAAGCGCACTTACCAAATTATACAGTTGTGTATTTTCATGAATCAGGTTATTCCTTTCGCCGTGCTGCAGTTTGGTAAAAAAACAAGTTTCATCATTTATTATAGATTTTGTCTTTTTATCACTTGGCAGGAAAACAACTATTTTGATTCTCTGTAGTCAGGTATAACTTTTTTGTAATTTATTTTTGATCTTTCCAAGGCCTTGCAAAAACAAATTCCGATTCATGACATTGATCCAGCTCTCTGCCATGAACTCAATGAAGATGAGATCCAGAAGATGGAAGAATACATTGCTCATGTCAAGAAGAGCTGTGTGGGAGTGGGACAGATTGTTAACCTCTCCAATGTTATTAAAGGTAGGTCTAATAAAATAAAATGGAATATTTACCTTTTCATTTACTTTTGCATTATTCTAAGGATATTCTTTGGATTTCTCCGAAAGATATATATTGTTTAATTTCCAAACACACTCATCAGTGTTTACTAAGATCTTTAAACTTAGCACTTAGACCAAGGTCTAGTACTAAAGTCTATGAACTTGATACCGACTGGTTTAAGTGTATTTTTAGCTCACACATACTATACTATAGTAGTGTGAGCTATCGTGATCCTAATTTTTTCGAAAAAAAAAAGTTGCTCCGATTTCAAAATTTTTTATATCTTTGCTTTTTAGATGATTTTGAAACTTTTTTGTCGCGCCGTCTGTCTGTCTGTATGTCTGTCTGTCTGTAACGACCAACGCGCATAACTCAATAACCGCTTGCCCGATTTTAATGAAATTTGGTACCTAGGTTGGGTCTTGGGTCGAGATGGTCTCATTTAAAAATGAACAAAATCCACCGAATACAAGCCAAATAAAAGGGGGGGGGGGGTAGATTTAAAAAATTAGAGTTTATGTGAAAATATGGCGTGTGTGATATCAAACGAAAGGCAATTGAGTCTGGAGTTAAACAATAAATTT
Source organism: Aspidapion aeneum (assembly GCA_963576565.1). NCBI lineage: Eukaryota > Metazoa > Arthropoda > Insecta > Coleoptera > Brentidae > Aspidapion > Aspidapion aeneum. The sequence goes on along the minus strand of OY755046.1, from coordinate 39,618,755 downwards.
TGGTTAAAAAAAAGGGGTGGGAGAAAATGAAAATATGGCGTGTGTGATATCAAACGAAAAAAATATTTTAGTTTAAAAAAAAATGAAGGAGATTTAAAAAATTAGAGTTTAAGTCAAAACATGGCTTGTGTGGTATCAAACGAAAGGTAATTGAGTCTGGAGCTGAATAAAATATATTTCAGTTTTTAGTTATATTAGCTCACACGTACTCTATAACTATTGTACCTAGTGTGAGCTTAGGTGCCCATATATTGGCAGAGTATTTTTAATACTTACAGGACAAATTACTGGAAAGATTTGGTTTACACTAACGTGCAATAGCACAATAGGCATTTCTGAGCGAGTTTTAACTTACAAAAATTCAAATTACCTTTAAAAATTAAGAAAAACCAAATAAAAAATTTGTAACGAAAGGTCATTTTTTGGAAATTTAGTCCATGCATGTCATAGGATTCTCATTAAAAATAGTCTCAAATTGTAGTACCACCCCTGAGGGCTGGTTTAAAGTTAAAAAAACAATAGAAATAATCCGTAATTGACAAAAAAAACTTATATACAAAAATTTAGCCATATAATAAATAAATAACTTAAAACTATTTCTGTACCTATCAATATTTAAATATTGTAAAAAGCACCAGATATATTAGAATCCGTTTTCAATTACACATCCACCAAAACAATTGACCATCTAACTTGTCTAAATCATTAACATGTAAAATATAACGGACAGCTGACACTGACTTACACCTTTATTATTGGACATCTCCTAGGGACGTTTGCAGGTTTAAATATGGCTACCATTTTTAAACCAAAATATTACATTGTTTTAATTTATTTTTAAGTCTTGTGCAGATATACCATAAACAATAAAAAAAGGTGGCCTATACAGTAAATAGTTAAAATATTAAACCTATAACATTCAAGGAAAAAAAAATTAACCAAAATCTAGACCGAGTTATAAAGACTTTAGTACTTAAGCATTTTTGATCCTGTAGTAAATATTGATGACTACGTTTATGTTTGCAGTAAGACTGAACTAGAGAAAGTTAAACTTAAACTTAGGGTTTGATCAACATTTTTCCCCGCTTTGCTTCAACTCTAAATCACAATGTTGTGGAGCTTATAGCATTATTTTATTTAGTTTACTAGCTCAAACGACTTTACTCTTTTTAGTCTTTGAACTAGTATTGTCTAGAAGCTCAATTTTTTTTTGCTTTGTGCGAACTTGCATTGTCTTGGTGGAGGATGATTCGTTGTTCGTTTTTCAAAGCTCAGCGTTGACTTTTACCACTGACAATGATGTACACGTTTTTCGAGTTTCCTGCCTAAAACCGGTCTAGAGTTATCTGACACCAATTGACCCTAGCTTCTTTCTGTTCTTCGGTTCACAGATGCGGTATCAAGCGGGAAACTAATTGTCTTTCCCCTAATTCTTAATGCAAAATTTTTTGAATTGAGATCTTTAAAATCGACAATGAAGCCTCAATCTCGCGATATGTCACATGTCGATCTTTCGTGATGAGCATGCGCACAAAATCGATATTTTCCTGGGTGACAGCCGTTTTTTGTGCAACTGGCCTTGGATCATTGCTAAGGCTAATCCGTCCACGCTTGAATTCTCCATACCAACGAGAAACTGTCGACTGATGTGGTGCTTCATTACCGAAAACAGAAATCAACAAGGCACGGTATTCTTGTTGACATAAATTCCTTCGAAAATTGTAAAAAATTATAGCCCAAAAAGTTTTAGTAACGATATTTGATCCTATCGATATGTAAAATATAAAACAATAATAACAATAAACAAGTGAAATTAAAGAAAAAAAAATAACAAAAAAGTTTCACGGGCAAGACCTCAGAGGTAAAGGTAGCTACGGGGACGCGTTTCTGCCTCATTAGGCTTTATTCAGCCCGAGCATAACCATAAAATGGAAGATGAAATGATGTGGGTAACTGAAAAAGAAATATGAAATATGGTGTTTACTGAGGAGAGACCAACTGTCAATTTGCAGCTTCGGTCAGGGTTGCCTCGGTTTTGAGGCTAATTTTGACGTCGCGACGGAGACAGATATAATCTGCTCCCAGAAAACAGCCTGAGCCCTGGATTTTTTTAAATTTGAAGGAAGTTCACGAGGTATAAAGTCTTAACAAAAAAGTTTCACGGGCAAGACCTCAGAGGTAAAGGTAGCTACGGGGACGCGTTTCTGCCTCATTAGGCTTCATTCAGCCCGAGCATAACCATAAAATGGAAGGAGATGAAATGATGATGTGGGTAACTGAAAAAGAAATATGAAATATGGTGTTTACTGAGGAGAGACCAACTATCAATTTGCAGCTTCGGTCAGGGTTGCCTCGGTTTTGATGCTGACGTCGCGACGGAGACAGATATAATCTGCTCCCAGAAAACAGCCTGAGCCCTGGATTTTTTTAAATTTGAAGGAGGTTCACGAGGTATAAAGTCTTAACAAAAAAGTTTCACGGGCAAGACCTCAGAGGTAAAGGTAGCTACGGGGACGCGTTTCTGCCTCATTAGGCTTCATTTAGCCCGAGCATAACCATAAAATGGAAGGAGATGAAATGATGATGTGGGTAACTGAAAAAGAAATATGAAATATGGTGTTTACTGAGGAGAAACCAACTGTCAATTTGCAGCTTCGGTCAGGGTTGCCTCGGTTTTGAGGCTAATTTTGACGTCGCGACGGAGACAGATATAATCTGCTCCCAGAAAACAGCCTGAACCCTGGATTTTTTTAAATTTGAGGAAGTTCACGAGGTATAAAGTCTTAACAAAAAAGTTTCACGGGTTTTTATTTTCTGCTTCGGGCGGGACTCGAACCCGGGATCTCTTGCTCTGTACGCAAAGATTCTAAACATTGAACTACCGGCCGAAGCAGAAAAAAACTTTTTTCCTATTTTTCTTTCTTTAATTTCACTTGTTTATAGTTTTAGGTCCTTGCATTATTTGCAATTTGGTATTTGAGAAATAATAACAATGTTTCTCAGTACTTTATGTTGAAATCGCTGTACTGCTATAACAATCTCATAGTTGCACACCAAATTGCACAACTCAAAAAATTGTGTTGTTGGGAAATCTTAAAAAAATCTCTGCTTCTTATAATTTTAATTTTTACTTACTTTGACTATCATAGATAGAGTAGATCATCTTATTCTTTTCTGTCTGCGATATTTCCATACTGATTTCAGGATTTTTCTATAAAGCAGTAATTTGTTCTTCCAATTAGCCAGTTAATTTTTCTATATCTTAACATGTGCTTTCCAGCGCAATTTGGCTTCAATTGTGATACCAAGATGTTTTGCCTTATTTGAATATGGTCAGCGGCGTAGCGTGGGGGGGGCGCGGGGGGTTCGTCGCCCCCCCCCCGCCCCGAGGGTAGTGGCGCCCCATAGGTGGGAGAGGCGCCCTGGTGTCGTATCGGCCGCCCCCTCATACATGATGACCTTTTGTTTTTTTTTTTTGGAGACGGCGCGGTTCAAATTTTTACGGCGCGGTTCTTTTTTTTTGGTCGCAAGATTTGTGAGAGGCGTTTTCAGAGGCGCCCTTTTTAGCTGTCGCCCCCCCCCCCCCCCCCGCCCTTTCGGGCACGCTACGCCGCTGAATATGGTATGTTGTCAATTGTGATTTGTATAAGATTCAGATTTTTGTTTGTAGAAATCAATATAAATTGATTTGTTGTCATTTAAATTTATTCGCTATTTCTTGCTCCAGTTGTGAATTTGGGTGACTCCATCCTAAAGTTTTTCTCTTGATTCTTCAATACATTTTGTTACTGTCAATAAACCAGTATCATCGGAAAATGTTGCTAAGTGACAATTTTCTGGACATCTGTAGAAAACTCCAGAAGAGACATAATTTTTGAGGAAAGGAAAAACAAAAAAAAAAGATTTTCTGGCTTTGGAATATTCCCGAAATATGAAATAGCCTTTTCTAACAAACATTATTTTTTAATTTATTTTTGCAAAGGATTTGAGGATCTCTGTGTTAATGTTATTATTTTTTGTATTTCAGCAAATCTTCATAAAATCAGCCCCCAAGAAGCCCACATTATTTCCACTAAATATTCCAGGGGAATCCCCTACTCAGAGCTTGTCAAACTGCAAGCTGGACTTGCTAGAAATTTAGAAAGACTTGCTCTAAATGACCCAAAAAATATTAAAAACAAGGGTAGTCTTCCTAATAGGCAACCTGAAATGGGATATGACAATCAGGAATACTTTCAGGATCCAACTGTTGGTTCCAGAATCCGTGATATTAACTACCAAAATTATTTGAATTCAGCAACTGATGAAAATAATTCCATCTTAAACCCAAACTATGCCCAAGGCTTGCAAGGAAAACAGCCGCTAACAGCTAAAGCAAATCAAAAATTACCAATTGATTATGCCCTCGACGAAAAATTGATGCAGGGCACTGATTTTGATCCCTCTAAAACTCCTAGCCAATTCAAGGGATATCATACCCAAGGTTACAGGCCAATGGGAGGGAAACAAATTCCTGGGGATACTGCAGGCCAACCTCAAGATCGTTTTAGTGATAATCAATTGATGGGGAATATGGATGAAGTTTCACGTGCCTTAATTAGAGATAAAATGCCTTATGATGTCGCCTATGGGGAAAACTACAAAAATCCTCAAAATGACTTAAATTGTGATAATACTGCTCTTCCCTACAACCAGCTAAATGAAGGTTATAAGCTTCATGGCGCAACTGAAGAAATAAATGTCAACAACCCTGCTTACGCCAAATATTTAGAAAAAATACCATCTGAACAAAGTCTTCCGTACACTCAGTTAAAAGAAGGACTCAAATTCCCTAGTGTTGAGGATCAATCTTACCCTTCAAACCCACCAAACTTTGCTCAGAACTTAAACAAAAACGTGCCAAATGTTCAAGATCCAGGTAATGCTGAATATGTAAAAAACATTCCATTAGTTCCACAGAAAAGTGCGCTGGAAAATTATCCCAGTCAATTACCTCAGTATGCCCATAGCTTGGCACAAAAATTTCAAACCAACCCTAGTGGAAATCAAGAAAATTATGGTTTTGAAAATCCTCTGTTTAAAAATAACCAACAAAATCAAGTTCCACATAATAGAGAATGTATAACATCTGACAATCAAAATCCAAATGCTCCTAAAACCATGAAAGATCTCATTTACAGTACATACGATCCTTCAAATTCATTGAGATCGCCAGACGATCCAAAATTGGATAATAAAGTGCCATATAATGATCCGAATGTGCCTTTTAATTCTCAGATGATGAACACTCAACATGGTAGCTTGGGTTACATACCCGGTAGTAACACAGATCAAGTCCAAAGTGTTGTAGATCTAAGACATCCACTTTTAGGTAAATATGGCAACATAGAATCCAATCCTGCATATACTAATGAGTTAGGTAGTCCTCAGATTAGTGCTGAACGAAACAAAGTTAGTGGTCTCAAGAGTATGTTTGAACCGCATACAAAGGCTGAGGGAGAGTCTAGTGATCCTAAAAATAAATTTAACAGTCCATATAAGGGTCAGCAACCTAATATTGACAATTCTGTAGTGCAAAACTTTCCCACAAAAAGTATTCTCGGTGATCGTGGAAGACCTAGTGCATTTTATGACCCAAGAGTGCAAAAATATGGCTTGAACACTCCTAAAACGCAATTACCCGATTCTGCCAACTCTCAACTTCAAGGAATACCAGATAAAACTAGAATACAAGGAGTAGCTGCTGGGGATCCTAATAGTCAAGAAGTTGATCCTAATAGACCGAATTATTATCCCACAAATCAATATACACCAAATATTGGGTTGAGTGACCCAGAAAACTTGTTTTATGACCCTCTAAGTAAAAAATATCTTTCTAGTGACCCTAGAATGCAAGGATTGGGTTCAGGAGATCATATTAATCAAGCTTGTAACCCTAGTGATCCAAACTATAATCCTTTAAACCCACATATGCCAGAAACAGGTTCGGACTATCCAAGTGGTGCATTTATAGATCCTAGAAGTGAAAACTTGAGTTCTAGAGGTCCTCACAACTATAATGATCCAAACTATGATCCTAAAAGATCTGATGATTTAAGAAGCAGAAAATTATTGCCGCAAATGCAACCAGGTAGTTTTAACATCTCTGAAGAGTTTGTAAATCCGGACCAAGTAAATATAGGAGCTATAAGGGATATTAATTACCCTGATAATGAAATAAAGGAAGCTATGATTGCTTTAAACCCAGGGGAAGAAGATTTTTATGGCGAAGATTACAGCCCAGATAGTATTAAAGAATTGTTAAACAATATTATACTACCAAATTGTCATTATTGCAAAAAACCTTTCGAAGAAAACGAATTTGCGGTAACCATAGAACGTGCCAACGTATTGTTTCATGCAGATTGTTTTAAGTGTGCTGGTTGCAACCAAAATCTCGCGGACAATATTTATTTTTACCATAAAGAGTCTAACAATGTATATTGTGGCAGAGACTATGCAAAGATCAAGGGTTATCCAAGATGCAATGCTTGTGACGAGCTTATTTTTACGAAAGAATATTGTTTAGCTGAAAATGCTACATTCCATTTGAAGCATTTCTGCTGTTTCCAGTGTGATACGCCATTGGCGGGAAAAGAGTATACGCCTGAAAATGGCCAGCCTTACTGCTTGCCCTGTTTCGAGCTGACGAAAGCTTCAAAGTGCTCGACTTGTCAAAACGTCATCAAACCCGACGAGAGAGGGTGCAACTTGAACGGAGTTCACTTTCACGCAGAGGACGAATGTTTTTGCTGTATTGTTTGTAAAAAACCTCTAATGGGACAAAAGTTGTTGTTGAGGAATGAAAAGTTGTTTTGCTCACATGACTGTTTTAACGCTGTGTCTGCAATTGGCTGTTGATACTACTTTAACAAAACAAATATTAATGACCCTATAAATAAAAAATATAGACTGCAAAGATTAGGTTTAGAAAAAGTTTAGTTGGTTTTGATCTTTGCCATCTAAACTATAATCTTGCAAATAGGCAATATTAGGAATAGGTTCTGACTATCCGAGTACATTTATTACGTCTACAAGCTCCAAACTTGACCTTCTAAAGGGCCTAGCAATTATAATGATCCATACTACGATTTTTATAACCCTGTTGCATCAGGCGTATATCCTAGAGATTTCAGAAGAAAAAAATTATTACCGCAAATGGAACCACATAGGTTGAGCCTCTCTGAAGAGTTTGTCAACCCGGACCAAGTGAATGTCGAAGTTATCAGGGATATTAATTACCCTGACAATGAAATAAAGGAAGCTATGATTACTTTCAACCCAGGGGAAGATTTTTATGGCGAAGATTACAGCACAGATAAATTAAAAAATTGCTAAACAACATTATACTACTAAATTGTCATTATTACGAAAAACCTTTTGAAGAAAACGAATTTGCGGTAACTATAGAACGAGCCAACGTGTTGTTTCATGCAGATTGTTTTAAGTGTGCTGGTTGCGACCAAAATCTCGCTGAAAATATTTATTTTTCATTAAAGGGTTCAACAATGTTTATTTATGGCAGGGGCTATGCACAGATCATGGGTTATCCAATGTGCAATGCTTGTGGCGAGCTTATTTTTACGAAAGAGTATAGTTTAGCTGAAATCGTTACATTCCATTTGAAGCTTTTCTGCTGTTTCCATTGTGATACGCCACTGGCGGGCAAAGAATATACGCCCGAAAATGACCAGCCTTACTGCTTGCCTTGTTTTAAGCTGACCATAAGTGCTCGACTTGTCAAAATGTGCTCAAACCCGACGAGAGGGTGCAACTTGAACGGAGTTCACTTTTATGCAGAGGATGAATGTTTTTGCTGTATTGTTTGTAAAAAAACCTCTAATGGGACAAAAGTTGTTGTTGAGGAATTAAGAATTGTTTTGCTGACATAACTATTTTACCGCTGTGTCTGCAATCGACTGGATACTATTTTAACATACACCGTTAATCTCACGGGAATAATTTCGGTGATATTGTACAACATTAGAAAGTTTTGGCAGATTTTTTAACAGTTGATAGATTAATTTGCAAAATCGTTACCAAATAGATGACTTCCAATTCCTTTAACACTGATCACAAGTAAAAGGTCTAAATATTTCAGAAAAGCAAAGGCCAGATATTCAGTCCTTACAAAAACCTTGAATCCACAGACCTTATTTGTTTTTATTGCTAAGATAGATAGAGTAATACTATAGTTTAATTTAAGGCAATTCTAAATAAATACTTAAGCAAGGTGTTATTGAATAACAGGCTAATATTTAAGAAGGTAATTCTTAGGTCCATTTTACGAAAAAATGTTTAATTACACGAACATATCGCATCCTCAAAACAGCAAAAAGACCTAACTCAAAAAAATTGGGAAATCGAGTTGTCAAAATCTGATTTAATTGAGAGCTGACTATCGATTGGTAAAGAAATGAAAGCAAAATCTCGATTATGTGGCCAGAAAATGCTTTACTAAGTCACTCTAGTCGCTAAGCCCTAACTTTTTTTTCTTGAAAAATATCCTACCTATTTTCAATGTAGACAAAAAATAGTTAATAATTGTCTTAGAACAAACATTTCCTAACAAGCAACTCAAAAAAAAATTGTTCAATCATTCTTAAAACTAGAATTATACCTAAAAAAACAAAAGCTACAAAAACCTATCATTTGCGTTTCTTGAAAAGTCGTATTTTTACCTTCCTAGCCCGCGCAGCAATGGCTAGAAAAGGTATTATTTTCGACGAATTTTTTTTTTGAGATAACGCTGAAAATGTGTTATTTGGGTGTATTTTGAGCTATCTTAGCAAATGATGTCTATTTGTGTATGTGTAGGTAAAATAGTGTTCGATACTCTAACGATGATTACATTTTGGTCAAAATCCATTTTTGACAATTAAAAAACTTTTAAAAATTTTTAACAGAGCATCATTATGCGGTTTTCGAAATATAGTAACTTACATTTTGCTTAATAATTTGTGTTATAACCAAAAACTCCCTGGGAGCTTTAGTTTCTGTGATATTTACAAAAAACTGTTTTCAAGGCTAATATATTATGGCTTCACTTGAAGTGTGCTAATAGGCTAGCTAGGAAGGTAGCAGCTACGTCATGGATCCATTTATTTAACTTAGGTCTTTGTTGTTTTGGGGGTGCGATATGTCCTAAACTTCTTAACTTTTCAGATAGAGGGTGTTAAAGATTTTTAAAAAATCTCTCTAGATATTGTTGTGAAATTTGGTACATACTTTCTATTCTTGAAGAGACCAGTGGCGTTCGTGCGGAAATTGCTTTCAGTATTTAATTGTTTTTCCCGTAAGAAGTCCAGCGAGATGCAAATGATTGACTTGAAAAAAATCAAAAAATTCCTCTTGATGAATAGAAAGTATGTATCAAATTTCAGAAAAATATCTAGAGCAGTATGACAGAAATTATTAGAAAAACCGGATTTTTTGAAAATCTTTAACACCCTGTATCTCAAAAGTTAAGACGATTAGGACATATGTTTATATGGAGTTTTTTTCGCAGTTTGTATAAGATAAGAATTACCTTTATAATGAATTATATACGAAGTAACTCGAACGGCGACGGCTATACATTACGTATATGGGACATTTTTGGACAAATTTAAAGAGTTTTTTTAGAGTGAGAACATAAATGAATGGTAAGCATTGCAACCTTTCTCTCTCTAGTTCTATCCACTGGTGGTGTTCTGTGAATTTAATACTTCAAAGATATTGACATTCGTGATTTGTCATTAAACTCTTTGTCAGTGGTTGTCAGTATTTGTTGAACAAAAATAAAAAATTGAAACACGATTGTATTATTATTATTAGTATATAATCGCAGTAAAAAATCTATTTATAGATTAAAAATTAAACGGCCGCGAACTTTCAAAACCACAGAATATCATCGGAGAGTGGACTAAAAAAAAAAGGTAGCACCTCTTGGGCAGCTTGCTCTCTCTACAAAAAATATCCAATATTTTTGCCTTACTTTGCATATATGTAAAGGCATATCCAGTTATATATATGGAGATCATTGCTTTAATATTAGTACTTGTCTTATTCAATAACGCTCTGTATACGTAGGTATATTAAATATTGGTGCTGCTAACAAGTAACTATCCTCGCTTTATAAATCATATTTTTATACTATACAATAAATTTAAGAGAAAGATAAGAGCATTGGCCTATATTTTTGTGCCAGTATAAATGTTAGTATATTATGTATTAGTTTAATCATTTCCAGAGTAAATATTCTAAGTTTTGCTACATAAAATATTTATAATAGAAATATTTTCTGTTGAGTGCCATGTCAATATATTCCATTTACATATATACAGTATGTATTTTTATAATAGTTTATAAATATTTTGATATTTTGTACGCCAATGGACATTTAAATAAATATTATTTAAAAATGTCTTTTTAGTTTTCTTACTTAATGCTGGGAAAAAATACTATTTACGATATTTCTTTCCTCCTTAGTTAAAACGTTATTTTTTTTAATTTTTGTAATATTTCAAAATCTAATTAAGTAGGGTGGCCCTGCTAAGACGTGTCAGACGTTTTTTACAAGTTTCATTTTGAACGTTTAAAAACGTACATTGTTTAAAAAAATATTTCCAAACTAGTAAGAACATTTGATTTTGAACTTTCTATTGGAGAACTTGGCTTTACTTTTATCTCAATTATTTTTACGGAATACCATTTTCGTGTACTTTGCTTTTTTTTACACGAAATGTTTTTTTATGATTGATATTTTAAAAAATATGCATTTTTCCAGCAAATATAATTGCTAAATATACAAAAATATTTTCAAGAAATAAAATCAAATAAAGAAAGGATATTTGGATGGTTGCTAAATTTTTTCTAATTATTTCTTAAACGTGTAGCAAGTAAACATTTTTATTTTATATAAACGTAAAAAAATGATTTATAAAATAACGTTTTATAACTCACTCAGTGTACAGTCAAGTACTTTTTAAATTGCCGGTGAATTTCTTTCTGTCAAAATTTATCATTTAAAGGTATAGGAAAAAAGAGATATGATATTTTTATAAATATCATATCACATGATCGGATATCGAATATATATCAGATATATATATTGTTACAAATTTAAGTTATTTAAATTTTATAATTGGAATTTATTTAGGTTTAGTTTAGTATTAGGTTGATTTATCTTAAGGTTGTATTCTTAGTCTAGGTTTTAGTTGCGTTATCTGTGACTTGCGGTCGTAATAATACGAGAACTTTCCGGACGTCGAAGGCTGCCGGAAAGTTCGAGAGAGATGGACGATCCTATATATATAGGGCCGGGGTCGCGCACCAGGCAGTCAGTCACAGATAGCGTGCTGTAGTGGTCGTGAGATTAACACGAAGTTAATAGACCGATTATAGTAGTGAATTATTAGCAAGTTATTACTAAGTTTAAGTGCGTGTTTTTGTACATAATTTGTCGAAATAAATTGACGTATCGTTTTCAACAATTGCGAGTTTTAATTTGTCGTTGTGAACCCGTAACAATTGGTGTCAGAAGTGAGATTAAAAGAAATAAATAGTGCAAAGACTATCCTTACACAGTACCACCGGCTAGGACAATTAAAAAGAAGAACAGTAAGTGATTTTGCCAGAATATTCGGAACTGAATAGTGCAAAGACTACCCTTACATAGTACCACCGGATAGGACAATTGGACAGAAAAACAGTAAGTGATTTTTCCAGAATATTCGAAGAAGTTCGATATTGTTTTATTCAAAAACCAAAAGAGATATTTAAGAACCGACTTCGACATTAACTTTACAGTCCAAAAATTGATAATTAGAGAGATTTTCTGGAATATTCTATTACTTTCTACGACGCTCTATTCAAAAACCAGAAGAAATATCCAAAAAGCGACTTCGACATTAGCTTAGTAGTTTCAAAAGTAAGAACTAAAAAGAATTTCTAGAAGATTCTATAACATTCTACGACGTTCTATTCAAAAACTAGAAGAGATATATAAATACCGACTTCGACATTAGTTTAGTTATTTCAAAAGTAAGAATCAGAAAGAATTTCTAGAATATTCCATAACATTCTACGACGTTCTATTCAAAAACTAGAAGAGATATACAAATACCGATTTCGACATTAGTGTAGTTATTTCAAAAGTAAGAATTAGAAATTATTTCTAGAATATTCCATAACATTCTACGACGGTCTATTTGAGAACCAAAAGAGATAATCAAAAAGTGACTTCTACATTTGCCTAGTAGCAGAAAGAGTAGCATTTACCAGTATATTCCAGAACATTCCATTAGGTTCTATTTAAGAATTGGAAGAGATATTAAAAAACCGACTTCGACATTCGCTTTGTAGCCCTAAAATACACGTTTTAAGTGATTTATCACGAAGTTGATGCTTACTAGACAAAGATCGGCCAAGATGGAAGATTTAACTAAAATGATGCAGGCTCTAGCAGCTCAAATGGCTCAAAACCAGAACGACATGAAACACACCATGGACGACATGAAACACACTATTGAACAAAATCAGAATGATATGAGACAGACCATCGAACAAAACCAGAACGACATGCAGGAAAACTTTGACCAAATAAAGAGCAACTCCGAACAGCTGAGAGAAGAGTTTAAGACTGCAACCGAAGATCTTAAGGAAGAAATAACTCAAAGAATGCATAGTGTGGAACAAAAGGTACAAAATAAATTGCAGAATGTAGAAGAAAAGGTACATAATGTTGAAGAAAAGGTGCAGAATGTTAGGGAAGAAGTTTTTAAAACCATAGAAGAAAAATTGCAGGACGTGTCAAAACAACTTATACAGCTCCAAAAAGAACACAACAAAATGAAAGCTCAGGGATGTATTGTGAATTCCAACCAAAACATTAAGCCTCCAAATTTCGATGGTACGTCTTCCTGGTCTACTTACAAATAACAGTTTGAAGCTGCCGCTGCTGCAAATGGTTGGGATGATGAGGAAAAAGCTAGAGCATTGTTAGTAGCTCTACGAGAACCTGCTCTGGGACTTTTACGGTCCATTCCAGTCGAACAAAAACAGAATTATAACGCTTTAGTGGCAGCGTTAGAAAGAAGATATGGAGATGAACATTTACGAAATTTGCATTGGTCAGAATTAAATATTCGCCAACAAAGAGCAGGGGAGTCATTACAAGAGTATGAAGCGGATATCAGGAGGCTGATGTACTTGGCTTACCCAGAAATGCCAGAAAATTACAGAGAGAGATCCCTTTACGGTAGATCGCTTTATTAACGGCTTGCAACGGACTTAGCAAAGTTACTTCGTCGAGAACGCTTCCATAACAGCAGTGAAGTGTTGATTCGAGCCCTTGAAATTGAATCATCAAATAATATGTCCAGGCCAAAAGTAAGAGCTGTTTCAATTCAGGAGGGAGAAGAAATGAGCACTGGAGAGGAGGTCAACTTAAAAACGCTAAACCAACTGTTTCAGTCACTGATAGAGAAGATTGATTCTTTGAAAGAAAGCAGACGATCCCCTCCAAAGGTAAAGTGTTTCAGATGTGGACGTACAGGGCATATTCAACGCGATTGTCGCGTCCAAATAAGGTCTCGCTCGCCATCTAGCGGGACAGAGTACCAAAGAAGAGATCAGGAAAACTAAAACTAGTCAACGCAGAGGGGCGGGTGTTGGCTAATGGGAATTTAGCCCCCAAAATTTACTCTATCACGAGCTTAAAACATACTGCTGACAGTCTTAACATCGACGGACTTATTAATGGAAGAAAAGTTAATATAACAGTAGACACTGGTGCTGCCATATCATTGCTTAAGTTCAAAATTGCAACGAGATATAAAATTCGACCAACAGAAAAGAAAATAACACTTAAGACTGTGACTGGAGAATCCGCCGACGTGTTGGGGCAGACAGACATAGACCTACAGCTGGGGAGGTTGAAGATTCGCCACTCGGTATTAGTTGCAGACATAGAAGACGAATTTATTTTGGGAATGGACCTGATAAGTAAACATGGATTTGCGTTTGATAATAAACTTAATACCCTAAGATTTGGGAACGAAGAGTTCATTTTGTCAAATAGTCACATCAATAAAGAACCAATAAAGGTGGTGGCAGTATGCACAACAAGACTAGTCGGTAACAGTGAGACCATAATTTTTGGGAGGCTAGAAAGTAAAACATCAAGCTGCGTCGGACTCATAAGCCAACAAAACACACCCAACACCTACCTCGTTGCAAAATCACTAGTTAAAACCGATAAAGACATCCCGATTAGAGTCGCCAATATTTTCCCAAATAGTGTCAAAATTAATAAGGGGGAGGTGGTAGCATTATTTGAACCAGTACAGAAAGTAACAAGATGTGAAGAGCCAACTTCCGAGGATACAAGCAAGTTACCAATGGAGGTACTTCAGCAATTTGAGACAACTTGGCAACATCTCACTCCAGAAGAATATAGTAAAGCGAGAGAGTTTATAGAAGAACAAAGTAATATCTTCGAAACTAGGAGTAGTTCGGGACGCACAAACCTTATTCACCATGCTATCAACACTGGCGATGCCCAACCGATAAGACAACCCCCAAGAAGACTACCAATGGCCAAGCAAGAAGAAGTTCACAATCTCATTAATAAAATGCTCAGCGACGGTGTTATTGAAGAGTCATCAAGTCCTTGGTCATCTCCTGTGGTGTTGGTCACTAAAAAGGATGGAAGTACTAGATTTTGTGTCGACTACAGGAAACTTAACGATGTGACCAAGAAAGATAGTTACCCACTGCCAAGAATAGACGACACATTAACAACGTTGGCAGGATCATATTGGTTTTCTACTCTTGACCTGAAAAGTGGGTATTGGCCAGTAGGAATCTTTGAAAGAGATAAAGAGAAGACTGCATTCTCTGCTGGAAGTGGACTTTATCAGTTTAATGTGATGCCATTTGGCCTGTGCAATGCCCCAGCTACATTTGAAAGACTAATGGAAGTCGTTCTACGAGGCCTTACTTGGAAAACCTGCCTAGTCTATTTGGATGATGTCATAGTAATAGGGAAATCATTTCAAGATCATCTAGATAATTTACGAGAAGTATTCTCAAGAATCAGGAACGCAAATCTTAAATTGAACTCAAAGAAATGTTTTCTGTTCCAAGAAAAAGTTGAGTTCCTGGGTCACGTCGTTTCCCGAGAAGGCATCCATACCGACGAAAAGAAGTTACATAAAAGAATGGCCTCAACCTCGTGACAAACATGAATTGAGAAGCTTTTTGGGTCTGTGTACATACTACAGACGATTTGTAGAAGGATTCGCCAAAATAGCGTCTCCATTACATAGACTTACAGAAGATAAAGCTTCTTACAGATGGAATACTGAATGTGACCAAGCATTTAGAAGACTAAAGGCAGCATTATGTTCTAGTCCGATTCTTGCATATCCCATTCCCAAAGGTAAATTCATATTAGATACTGATGCAAGCAACGATGGCATAGGAGCAGTACTCTCCCAAGTACAAGATGGAGAAGAACGGGTCATCCAATTTTTCAGCAAAAAGCTATCCAAACCAGAGAGAAATTATTGTGTTACCAGAAAGGAGCTCCTAGCCATCATTAAATCCGTAGATCACTTTCACAAATATATAATATTCGACAAGAGTTTCTGATTAGAACGGATCATGCTGCGTTACAGTGGCTCATGAAAATGAAACAACCTGAGGGGCAAGTCGCGAGATGGATAGAAAAGCTACAACAATACCATTATCAAATTAAGCACCGAGCGGGAAGGGTGCATAATAATGCGGATGCATTGTCCAGAAGACCTTGCCCTGAGGATTGTAAACATTGCAGGAAAATTGACCAGAAAGAAGGAATTACCTACGTGCGCCAGATAAAGTTAGAACCAGATGAAGAATGGATGTCGGCTTCGATTAGAACCACACAACTTAACGACAAAGATGTAGGACCTATCTTGCGATTGAAAGAAGATAACAAGCCACGACCATCATGGCAAGATATCGCAAACCAAGGGGTGATATTCAAATCACTGTGGGCACAATGGGATTCACTGATAGTAGAGGAAAACATCCTTAAACGTGCCTGGGAAAGTGCCGATGGCCTTACTGTGGTTAATCAAGTAGTGGTTCCTAGGAGCATGGTAGACAATATAGTGGCCGAATGCCATGGTGGAAAATCAGGCGCGCACCTAGGCATAAATAAAACCATGGACAAAATTCGAAACCGATTTTATTGGGTCAATTACTTTCAAGATGTGAAAAACTGGTGCCGCCGATGTTCGACTTGTGCAGCCAGCCAAGGTCCCAAAACAAGGTCCAGAAGTCAAATGAAACAATATAACGTAGGTTTGCCATTCGAACGCATTGCTATTGATGTGGCCGGACCATTTCCAGAAACTAAAAAGGGCAACAAATACATCCTTGTTGTCATGGATTACTTTAGCAAATGGCCAGAAGTTTTTGCTTTGCCTAACCAAGAGGCCGCTACAGTTGCAGAAGTTCTGGTAAATGATGTTTTCAGCCGATTTGGCATTCCTTTGGAACTACATTCAGATCAAGGAAGAAACTTTGAATCAAAGCTCTTCCAGAATCTCTGTGACCTTTTAGGAATACATAAAACACGGACTACGGCTTTACATCCGCAGTCAGATGGCATGGTTGAAAGATTTAATAAAACAATAGAAGAACATCTGTGCAAAGTTGTTGATGAGCACCAAACAGATTGGGACCAATATATTCCATTGTTTTTGATGGCCTATAGAACCGCCATTCACAATACGACAGGAGCTACTCCATCTAGTATCCTGTTTGGTAGAGAACTGCGTTTACCATGTGATATCATGTTTGGTTCACCTGAAGAAGAACACTTAGAGGTTAATGACTATGTCGAACGTTTAAGGCAAAAGCTGCACGATATCCATGAAGTGGTTAGAGAGCGAATAGAAATAGCCAGTGACCGCATGAAAGCGAGATATGACCTGAAAGCAAACTCTTCAGGGTTCAAAGAGAATGATCAAGTCTGGCTATACAATCCTCAACGCAAGAAAGGAAGATCACCTAAGTTGACACCACCATGGGAAGGGCCTTATAAAGTTGTTAAGAGAATTAATGATGTAGTCTACCGAATCCAGAGAAGCCCGAAGTCCAAGATGAAAGTTGTTCATCTAGACAGACTAAAACCTTACCTGGGAAATGTTGATCGAGACGATCAAACCTGAAGAGGAGGATAGTGTTCGGTTTAAGTTATTTAAATTTTATAATTGGAATTTATTTAGGTTTAGTTTAGTATTAGGTTGATTTATCTTAAGGTTGTATTCTTAGTCTAGGTTTTAGTTGCGTTATCTGTGACTTGCGGTCGTAATAATACGAGAACTTTCCGGACGTCGAAGGCTGCCGGAAAGTTCGAGAGAGATGGACGATTCTATATATATAGGGCCGGGGTCGCGCACCAGGCAGTCAGTCACAGATAGCGTGCTGTAGTGGTCGTAAGATTAACACGAAGTTAATAGACCGATTATAGTAGTGAATTATTAGCAAGTTATTACTAAGTTTAAGTGCGTGTTTTTGTACACAATTTGTCGAAATAAATTGACGTATCGTTTTCAACAATTGCGAGTTTTAATTTGTCGTTGTGAACCCGTAACAATATATATATATATATATATATATATATATATATATATATATAATATATCATTATCAAACTGAATGCTTTGGTTTTGGCATATTAAATAAAAATCACTACTTCCTAATAAATCAAAAGTACACACAGATGGAAAACACAGTAACTGCTCTAACCTGGGAAAATAGAAAACAAAAGAAATCGTCGCGTCGGAGATCTACCAGATGTGAAACAGGGGATTCCCAGTCAGCTCCGCGATGCCTACACTGCAGCTGCAGTATATATATATATATATATATATATATATATATATATATATATATATATATATATATATATATATATAATATATCATTATCAAACTGAATGCTTTGGTTTTGGCATATTAAATAAAAATCACTACTTCCTAATAAATCAAAAGTACACACAGATGGAAAACACAGTAACTGCTCTAACCTGGGAAAATAGAAAACAAAAGAAATCGTCGCGTCGGAGATCTACCAGATGTGAAACAGGGGATTCCCAGTCAGCTCCGCGATGCCTACACTGCAGCCGATTCTACACCTTTACAGATGCTTAGACTTTTGTACAGGGGCGTACTGACAAATATTCTGATATTTAGAATGGTAGAAACATTTTTAGTTTAATAAGTAAAATTATTGAATATATCGGATATATATATATATATATATATATATATATATATATATATATATATTTATATATAATTATGATATATATCATGATATATATCGTGATATATATCATGATATATATTCGCGGAACCCTGATTAGGTCTAAACTGGTTTTCCTAATTTCAAATAGGAATAATTTTTATTTTTGAAAGCGGCAATTTAAAAAGTCGCTAACTCATCTCACCCTTTAAAAGCAGCTGACCAGCATGATGTGCAATACCATCGGCTCTTTTTTAAGAAAACAAAACTTTAAAAAGAGAAGTAAAATTAAATCTCAGTGGTGAATTTAAACCAAAAAGTATGCTAGATAAAAAACTCGTAGGTAAGAAACACCAAATTTTAATCGTAATATCGTAGTATCGTAAAGTTTTTTGCTGGATCTTTTCATAAAACTTGAAATCAATGAGTTACGATCCACTAAAAAAATTTTCAAGACGAAAATCGTGTGGCGATATATAATCAAAAATCTTAAGCTTTAATCTTATGTAAAAATGTAACTAATGTTATTGTATTGTATTTTTAATAACTAAAAGATCCTGTTTCAATTTTTTTATTTGATGTTGTTCGTGGCCAGTTTGCAGATACTAAGATCCTATGGCAATACTCAATATTAAATCTAAAACTTTAATTTGAAATAAAATTGTAACTAATGTTCCTATCAAAGAAAATAATTTTAACTTTATTATTGTACGAGTTTTTGTAGTTCTTGATATCAATAAGTTATTTGTTACTAAGAAAAAGTCGAAAATCATGTGGCGATATTTGATAAAAAATTTAATTTTTTAATTTTATTAAAAATGTAACTAATCTTTCATCCCAAGTTATTGTATTGTATTTTAAATAATAATTTTAGTTGCATTATTGCAAGATTTTGATAAATGTTTTGTTGAAACTTGGTGTCAACAAGTAATCTGTTACTAAGAAAAATTTGAAAAAGGAAAATCGTGCGGCGATATTTTATAAAAGACCTTAAACTTTAATTATAGTATTTTGATTAATTTTAACTGTATTATTTATTATAAGATGTTTGTGGATCTTTTGATAAATCTTGATGTTACTAAGAAAAATTTTAAAGACGGCATTTAATAAAAAAACATAAACTTTAATTTTAAGTAAACATTACAAAGTTTGTGATTTAAACTGTATTATTTAAAGATGTTTTATTTAAAAAAATGCTGCCAATGAATAGTCTGTTACTAACGAAAATTTGAAAAAGGAAAAGTTTGTCGTTATACCTTGTGGGCCAAAAAAAACCGGACAATTTTTTTTCATTATAACTTTTGAACTATACCATTGATTTTAATGGGACAAACTATACTTGACAGAGAATTAATCACAGTTTTAATTTTGTACCCTTTAAAGATGCTCGTTTATTCTTCTATTGCGAACACGTTTTAATTATTTTTTAAATCAGTAAAAAGGCTGCATTTTTGCCACGCACAACAAGGTGCGAATCAGCAAAATCGGTTCGGTGGTTCTAAAAAAAAAATATTTTAGTTTCAACCATTGTTTTGAATATTATACGATTGCCTTATTATTTTCTTATAAATTCATTACTACTGAACCGATTTTGAAGAAATAAAAAAATCCTGATGAAAATTTATTGCCATTTAAAAATCATTTATCATCATTTTTTTTTATTTCACTAGGAGATCGGTTCAGTAATAATGATTTAATAGGGAAATGAATATGAGTACCACCACAACGATTTTACTAATTTGTACCTCGTTGTGCGGGAGAAAAGTAGTGCTTTTCTATAAATTAAAAAAAAACTAAAACATTTTCAGAAGATAAAAATAAACACGCCATTTTAAAGAATCAAGTATGATTATGTCCGCCATAAACTTTTATCATCATCTGTAAAAACCAATCAATTCTAACCAGGATGTTTTTTATTTCATTAAAATCGGTTATTAATAACTAATTCTAGATTTTCCTTTGAGTAGTAATCAAAGACTCTATTATGACTTTGTATATATTTTCAACTGCTTTGGTTGACATGCATTGTCTGTATATCATTCTAGGTAATTTGTCTATTAAATATTCAGCATGATAATTCAATTTTAAAAACTGATCCCAACGTATTTGATTTTTTCGACTTTTTTTTTATTATCACAGCTTTGACAAACATTTATATCACGGCAACTATGCACAGTACACTGTAAAAAAATTTGTCTACAATGAAAACACGTACATTTCTTGAATAATTTACCTTAAAACAATTTGTTTTGAATTAAAATATTTCTTTCTAGTTCAACGCAGCGTTTAATCTTGAAATGAGACTTTATTTTTCTTATTTTGTTTCAGTATACTCCATTTTGTAACAAAGCAAATTGTCTATATAAGTAATAATTTGCTTCCAGAGAAAACGGTGCCTTAAATTAATTCAGTTCCAATTTATAATAAAATTTCTGTTTCACATTAAAATAAAGAGGCAAGACATTTTTTTTACTATATCAAGAAAATATTCTCTTGGTGAATAGAAAAGCACAAATTATTTTACTTTAAAACAATTTGCTTTAATCAACGACAGTTTTTTTCACCGTGTAATATTAGAAAATTCTGGCTGTCCCGTTACGGTGAGACTAAAAGTTACATAAAAAGTTTTTGACATATTTAAAGGTAAGTAGTTTTCACCTCACTGATTTTGAGTTTTTTGTAATAGTATTAATGTTAGTTGAATATCTAAAACTATTGTGTCATCGCAGTAAGATTTTATTCTTTTTGAATTATCTAATTCTAAAAGGTAATTTACGAATATTTGAAACAAAATTGGACCAATAACAGTTTCTTGTGGAATTCCTGCCGTGATATTTCGCTCGTCACTACGTTGCTCTTCTTACCCCCTCTGTCAAGTAATCTTTATAAAGATTACCTGATATTCCCCTTATACCACACTTTTTCCAACAACAAATCATGAGACACTGTATCGACAGATCCAAAAAAACTGCCAAAGACTTCCAACAATTATTTAGTGCTCCATAAATTTCTGATGTAAGTTCATGAAGCGCGTCAGTTGTAGAACCCCCTCTCTAAAACCAAATTGTTTTGGAAATATTATTTTATATTTATTTAAAAAATCTACCAATCTTGTTTTTATTGCTTTTTCGATGATTTTGTGTGGTTCTATAAATTTTAAACTTGATATAAATGAGTTATTTGTTAGTAAGAAAAAATTTAAAGATGCAAATCGCATGCCAATATTTAATAAAAATCTTAAACAATTTTAATAAAAAATTTAACTAATGTTACTATCAAAGTGTGTATTTTAAATAATTTTAACTGTATTACTGTAAGATTTTTTGTAAATATTTTGATAAAATAATGAATTATCTGTCACTAAGAACAACAAAATTTAAAAGTCGAACATAATGAATCTTAAATTATTTTATGTAAAAATGTAACCCCATCAAAGTGGGTGGCTGTATTGTATTTTAAATAATGTTAACTGTATTATTGTAAGATTTTTGTGTTTTAAATAAATTGTATGGTATTGTTCTTATTAAAGTCAATGTTGTTGTATATTTTTAATAGTTTTTGCTGTGTATCGTAAGATTTTTTATTAATATTTTGCTAAAATCATAAATTATTTCGTAATATTTAAGTAACAATCTTTTTTTCAAAATATGAAACAAAAAAGCATCTTTATAACATTTCATTTTTACCAAACAATTATATACTCTTTTTAGCACAAAATTTCTTGTAATGTTTATATATATTTTAAGTTTTTTCAAGATGGCAGTCAAAAAACATTTTATTTTTACCAGCCAATATAATACCCTTTTTCAACATAAATTTTTTGTAATTTAAGACTACACATAATTTTTTATAAATTTTTTTGAAATTGTTCTCGTTTTTTTTTTATTATTTATAGATGGCACTATAGCACAAAACAAAAACACCTTAAACATCTTTATAAAAATTTTTGTTCCAACAATCAATATAATACTATTTTTCAGCATTAAATTTGACAATGAAATTCAAATATAATAGGAATTTGCCCTCCTTAAGTTGTGAAGGCCATAGAATTTAGAAAGCTGCCCCATCCCCATAAAAATAAACAAACCACCCCCCCTCCCTTCTGTTTTGGGTTGGACACGCCACTGTTGTTCCAATCCATTCTTGTTCCAATTTATTTCCCCTGCAACGCAAAATTTTTTATTTCACTAAATCTTAATTATAACCGATGGTGGAAATGCTTAATAACGTATAACAGTAGGTATGCTTTCGAAGCACACCCATGCACCACTATATTGTAGGTTGACCACATTTTAAATCTGGTTAAAACTAGATTTCTTGTGTTTAAGCACCATTTATGCGATATCAGGTGCCGCAGTACCAGTGGCGGCTTTTGATCTATTATAAGGAAGGTTAATAATTTTGAAAAAGCGACGAATATTTTTTTGTGGGTATTAACACCAAAAAATTATTTTTTAAAATTGCGAAACAAAAATGCGATATCAGGTCCCGCAGTACCGGTGGTGGCTTTTGATCTATTATAAAGGAGGTTAAAAATTCTGAAAAAGCGGAGGATATTTTTTGGTGGGGTTTACCACCAAAAATTTATTTTTTTAATTTCGAAACAAAAATAAAGTATATCGTATTTAACACTGGGATATGTAAAGGGGACCAACCTCAATATTTTTGGGGATATCAACGCTCCGGTTCATCATATACGCACTTGCCTAGGGCCCGCAGCCTCAAGGGGGCCCTGGTCCAAAAACTCAATTTGACTTAAAATGTATTGTAATGGAAAAAAATGCAAGAATAAAATGGAAAAAAAATTGTGTGTGCTTAAGACCACAGGGCAGAAGTGTAAACTTCAACAAGGCGAAATTAATAATACTGGTCCATAACATATTCTGCAAAGCGGACCGAACCGAACTCTTCTGTGTACTGGCCTTCATCTACATCATCATATCGCTCGCTGAATGTTTCTCACAGTTAGTCGACTCGAGCCGATTGCACCCGAATGAGCGTTACATAGCCGAGCCTGACGGCTCAGTTCAATTCGCTACCCACGAAAACTGCTAAATGCGCCTAAAAAAGTTTACACTTCAAAAAAGTTTTTTTAATTTTGGGTTTCTTTTTGAAAAACGAAAATTCTAGGTATTGAACAGAATTGACTAAATTATGGTACCAATAAAGTTTTATCTATGCATTTTTGCATAGGTAATCTTGAAAAAAGTGGCAGATTCAGGGAGGCACATAGCAAGTGCATGAACCGCATGTAAATCTAAATATATATATATCAAATTTGCAGCTTTTTTCAAAAATTAATTAAAAAAAAATAGTTATGTAGAACGTTTGAAATTTCCTAGAATTATATAAATGTATGTATACAAAAATCTTTAAAATCGTAAAGATGGTCTGGCAAACCTAATTTTTACCTCCCAAGCCTGCGTAGCAATGGTTGGAGAAGGTATTGTTTCCGAAGAAAATATTTTTTTGTTATGTTCGGTTGGTCGTGACGTCAATAGGTGTGTGTGTGTATGTGTGTCCGTAACACGATGGCTCCTAAATCGCTAAACCGATGTTCATGAAATGTTCAGATGAAATTGACGTTAAATGACTTTTCTCGACCAATGGCATAGGCGCCCGCTCTTGAGAGTTAGTGAATTTTACGCGTTTGAAGTGAAATTTGTTCTCCTGCCCCGTACCGACTGAAAGTTCCGCGGTCGGGTCGGATCGTAGAAGCTTGCGCAATGGAGGTATTTTCGCATAACACGTGACGACTCGGAGCTAATTTAAAGCTTGCCATTGGCTAAAGCATGTGCTGGGAACTATCACATCGTTCAAGACCCAGAATAGCTACCCAGACAGGTTGGAATTTCTCGGAGTAACCGCCGCGCCGCCGCCGCTGCACTATTATTGAATAAATTAAATATTAGTTCATAAAATAAAATATGCAAATGAATGAAGTAAACGCAAGAAAAATATCTACAAGAATTTGTTACAATTTTTCTACGATAAAAAGAAATGGTTTTTTAAAAAACTAACTAAAACTCAGGCATTATTTTCGGAAAGAAAATCATGTTATCGAGTTTTAAAAACAGAATTTCAATATTTTTTGTAGAGTAAAATAGGGTTGGGTAGAATCCCTGTATACTCAGGGTTTGGGTATAACCAAAATGATTTTTGGTTTCGTTAGGTTTGGTCAATAATTAATCGATAAAAAAAAATTATTCATTTACCCAGTGAATTTTCCGCATCGTCCGATTTTACTGATCGAATTTGACCGTTTAACTAGTGATCAATTGACCAACCCAAACAATAGTTTAGGAGTTGTTAACATTTTTAATTATCCAGCCTTAAAAAAAATTTCCATTTCCCTCAAAATCGGTTTAGTAATTTTCATGATGCAATTAATTCAATAAATTTAACCTTTTTTGGAGATACATTTTTTAACAAATAATTATCTTTTAAAATGTCACTTTTTGAATAGGTACCTTTATTACGATTTAAACCTTTGGCACAGTTTGGTATTATTTGTAGTTATCATTATAAAAAAAAATAAATGGATCCATGTCGGATCTGATACCTTCCTAGCCAGCCTATTAGCACACTTTCAGTGAAGTCACGGTATATCAGTCTTGAAAATATCTCAAAAACTCAAGCTCTTACGAAGTTTTTGGTTATAACACAAATTATTGAGCAAAATGTAGTCTACTATATTCCAGAAACCGCATATTCATACGACGCTCCATTAAAAAGTCAGTATTTTTTTAAATTAATTAATTGTCAAAAAACTGTTATTAGCATCAATAGATTTTTACCAAACTTTCATCAGCTCGTCAGTGTCGAACACTATTTTACCTGAAAATGTTATTAAAATCGGTCCTGCGGTTAAGGAGCTATCGTGTTATGGACAGAAATAATTTACACACACACAGACCCACACACACAGACAGACATCACGTCGATATTGCTAAGATAGGTCAAAATACACCCAAATAACACATTTTCGACGCTCAAAAAAAATTTTCGTCGAAAATAATAACTTCTCTAGCCATTGCTACGCGGGCTAGGAAGGTAAAAATAAAATTGTGAACCTGTTAAAAATTGTCCTTGCGGTAACCGCTATTATTCGTGAAAATTATGTCAAAATCGGTTTTGGAGCTTTTACAGTACAGAGAGAAAATATTGTGTCAAAAACTAAAACATACGATTTGTTTACATTTAATACCTTCCCGTCTCTAGCTACAGGTGTTTGGTTTAAACAACATTTTGATTTGTATAGTTTAATTAATGAATTTTCTTAAAATTAAACGAATTTGATTTTTAATATTTTAACTTTCCTAATAATTTTCCTCAATGCTCTCTCTCCTCCTCAAATGGACCTTATTGCACTTATTAATAATAATTTGAAAGGGATATTGCGAGGACACAGTCAAAAGCACAAAAGAAAAATAAAGTTTCTGGGCAAATCTCAAAAGGGGGATATTAGTAGCTTGTATACTACTCGGGAGTTTCGGCTTTGTTGGGCACTTCTCAGTACGAGCGTAACCAGTGTTAAGGGACGGTGAATGACGATAATGATGTCTGAAAAGGAAATATGAAACGTGGATATTTACTAAAAACAGAAAAACTGTCAAATTGCAGTATCAGTCAAGAGCCTCGGGTTTGAAGCCCACAAAATTTATTTTTATTTTGGTCTTTTGTCGTCGTTATCCATCTATATATCTATTTAGCCTTCTTTGATCCATCTTTGGACATAGGCCTCCCCCAATATTTTCCACTCTTCTCTATTTATCGCCCTGTTTTCCATCTAGTCCATGCATGTTCCATCCATTCATGCCATTTTCTATCTTTCTTGGCTTTCCATTGATCTTTGGGCTTTTGTTACCTTATCTATGTTTGATTTTGTAAGTGTCCAGGTCTGGGATCCATAGTACAGGAAGGATACATTGGCTACACACTACCGAATGCTGCCCAAGCCAATTACTCGTCTTTTGATCGCAGCCATGTGGTTTTCTTATTTTAGTTTAATAATTTGTCTCAGATATATATATTCTTCTACTTGTTCTATTTTTTCTTGGTTTCTTCTAATCACAGTCAAGCTCATATTTTTATGTAGTATCCAGTTCTTCCAGCATTTTTATCAGTTCTTCTTTCTAATCTGTTACTAAGGCGATATCGTTAGCACATCTTAGGTGGTTCAAGTATTGTCCGTTTACTTTGATTTCTATCTTCTAGGGCCTGGGTAAATAGTTTAGGGGATATTGTGTCACCCTGTCTCACACCTCTTCTTATGCGGATTGGCTTGGTCCTTTCGTGGATTTTGATTCATGTTGTTGCTTCGCTATATGTATTGACTAATAAGTCTGTGTATCTGTGATCTATTCGGCTATTAATTATAGATGCTTCCACTGCCCAATCCTCAATGCTATCGAAAGGTTTTCCAAAGTCTATAAACGCAATATAAAGTCCTTGTAATATCCCTTTCAATTTATTTTATAAATCTGGGCTTGAGATATTTGCTGATAATAATAAAACTAATTTCCATTATTTAGTATGCTTAAACACATAAACAACCAACACGAGCTAAAATGTTTTTATAAGGTAAAGATAACTGCTCCTTTAGTGGCCTAAAATTAGTTTTGTTGAAATTACTTTGTTTTTATTTTAAACCAGTTTCAACTGCTTTTCCAGTCACGTTGTGCAAGTTTCGAAACGGGTCAAAATTTCGAAATCGAAAAACAAAATGTCAACATGTTGCAAGAGGTCAGAATTGCCCAACAAAAAGTGATTTACCGTGTTTATAGAAATTCTGGATTTAACCGGTTTTTTAATGGGCTGTTTAAAAAAATATTAACGTCATATTTTTCTTGGGAGATTCCCTTTATATACTTTGCCAAATTATAGAGAATACAGGTTCCACATATCAATATAATTTTATTTACTCTTAAAAATTTTACATACAGATGCCTTTTTCAGTGTACGTTACTGTGGAGTTTTTTGTGGAAAAATATCTCAAAAACCAAAGTTCTGGCAATATTTTTAGCTATTACAAAATTTGTTGTAATTTTTTATGACGTCCCCCACACATTTCCATAGCACCTGTATAATAAAAACCTCAAACGGGACCATTGGTGGAAAAAACCAATTTCAGTTTACCTGTAAATCATAGACAGACGTGGAAAATCGAAAACCAAGCATAAATATTATTTAAATCTAATTATAAAATTGCCTGGTAACTGGTTTTATCCAGTTTAGTTTATAGTTTGACCTGTAAAAGCCATAATTACCTCACAAAGAGATAATCGGTTGTTTGTGCAGTGAAAATCTACAGGGCGTTCTTAAAACAAAAAAGTTTCTCCCCCATATAAATACACACACTTTTGGGCCAAAGTTTTTTTTTGTTTTGGTATAAGAGTTAATCAAGTTTAAGAAGTGGGGTAAAATTGTGATTTTCAAAAATAACAAATTTGAAATGTGTAAAATTTGGATTTTCGTAACGCAGTTTCAAGAAAAAACTGGTCATATTCGTTTTTTCGAAAAGATTAGGGGTTGAGACACATGCTCTCCAAGCACGGATCACCTATTTGTTAGGTGATCCGTGCTCCAAGTATCGGGTCGCGGAACTTTGTTCGAAAACACGTTGTTCGAAAACCATTTTTTTGAAAGCAATAGTTCGAAAACATTTTCTTCGAATGGAAATTTGTTCGAAAGCAGTTTCTTCTAACGGAAATTGGTTCGAAAACATTTTCTTCGAACGGAAATTTTTTCGAAAACATTTTGTTCAAACGGAAATTTGTTCTAAAACATTTTGTTCGAACGGAAATTTGTTCGAATGAAAATTTGTTCGAAAACATTTTGTTCGAACGAAAATTTGTTCGAAGGAACATTTTTTCGAAAAAAATTTGTTCGAACGGAAATTTGTTCGAAAACAATTTGTTCAAACAGAAATTTGTTCAAAAACGTTTTCTTCAAACGGAAATTCGTTCAAAAACATTTTGTTTATTAAAAACAGCAACTGTTTGACTAAGGGGTCTCTTTCTAATATATTTAAAAAAAAAACTTTCCTGACTTCTTTCGCGGGATCCTAGAGGGTGAAACCAAACCGAACTAAACCGATACTTCGATTCGGTTCAGTTCGGTTCGGTTCAGTTTTGTTTCACACCCGCTAGGATCCCGCGAAAGAAGTCAGGAAAGTTTTTTTTTTGAAAAAATATGTTAGAAAGCGACCCCTTAGTCAAACAGTTGCTGTTTTTAATGAACAAAATGTTTTCGAACGAATTTCCGTTCGAAGAAAACGTTTTCGAACAAATTTCCGTCTGAACAAATTTTTTTCGAACAAATTTCCGTTCGAAAAATTTTTTTTCGAACAAATGTTCTTTCGAACAAAATGTTTTCGAACAAATTTTTGTTCGAACAAATTTCCATTCGAACAAAATGTTTTTGAACAAATTTCCGTTCGAACAAAATGTTTTCGAATAAATTTCCGTTCGAAGAAAATGTTTTCGAACCAATTTCCGTTTGAATAAACTGTTTTCGAATAAATTTCCGTCCGAACAAAAAATGTTTTCTAGAGAAAATTTTTCGAAGAAATTTCCGCGACCCCCAAATATCTCCTGCATTGAGCACAAAATCGCTTCAGGAGAAAATACAGGGTGTTCTTATTATTTTTTCTACAAGATGGCGACCGAGATGGCGATGATATCTTTCAATTAAAAAAAAATTTGGTTTTTCCCGTATATATTTTTTTATACGACTGTCTTGTAAAAGGGGGTTTTGCGCACGGAGAACACGATCTGAAAATGGCATTTTACGCACGCTGTGTGCAAAACGTTTTGCACACGCTTATGTCATTTTTGCGCACGCCTATGTCATTTCTGCATACGGGTCTCCCGTCATTGTGATTTTTGTTGTTGTCACCCATCAATATAAGTTGGCTTAGTTCCGTAGCAACCGTCACTGCTCGTATGTTTTGTTGATTAGATACGTCAAAAAATTGTTGAATTTTTAAAGTTTTGTTGTAAAAATGTCGGAAATAAAAACAAGTTAAATTAAAATTTGATTTTACTTTCTTTATTAGCAGTCGTATAAAAAATATTGTAAAAAACTCGTTTGAAAACCTCTTTGCACACTCCCTCGACTTGTAGACCTTGCCTTCAGCTCGGTCTATCAAACTGTCTCGATCGTGTGCAAAGAGTCGTTTTTAAACCTTGTTGTTTAAATAACTATTACGATACAGCATCTGATTTGGGTTTGGAATAGCGCAGCTTTTTTCCCATTTAACCAAAGTTGTTACCGTATCGAAAATGTGTTCCAGAAAAAGTAACAAAGTAACTACCTACATGCACAGGAATTCCAAGATACTTAAAGAGTAATAAATATCAAACTCAACTAGACCTTGTTTCATATTCCAAAACACAAGACTGCAATTCAAACGTTCTTTTTCATATAAGGCGCCAAATATATTAGAGAATTATTGAAATACAGCCAGGCTATAATTGTGGCAGGCACTATTTTGACACATTCACATTGAAAACTGACAGTTGATCCTTCAAAATTGACATACCAAAGTCGAATTTAAAACTTTCGTCGTTTATTTTCAATTAATAAAAGAAGACACTATTTATTCCGGTTCATATAGTAAACAAAGGCCGTGTGTTGAAAGATCACAGCTGATATTACAATGTGAAGGTGTCAAAATTGTGCTCGGCACTATTATAGCCTGGTTATATTTCAATAATTCTCTAATAAAGACGCTAACTTTCATTTAATAAATACCGACACTAATAAATCCGGTTTTTAAATACACAAAGGCCGAATTCTGAAGGAGAGCAGCTGCTTTTTATATGTAAATCTGTCACCATAGCGTCGATTTTAAAATAAGGTCAGGTTTTATTCCAATAAGTGTCTAATAACGAGTTTCGTAAGCTTATAAATATATCTTTAAAATTCATTAAAAGTAAATATAAAAAATTCTTACTACAATCATAGCCACATCCAGGCTGGGAACAAAGCGTAAATAATACAAATATTTGCATTCACCCTTTTCTTTTTTTTTGCTTTCATTTGTAAAAATGAATAATATTTATATTTTACTCTAATTCATAAAACTGAATATGAGATAATAGGGACTTATTGCAGTAAAGCCAGGCAGTAATAGTGCCGGGCACTATTTTGACAGTTTTCCATTGATTCAAAATTGACATACCACTATAATTTAGAAATCCAGTCGTTTATTTTCCATTAATAGTGGCGGCAGTATTAATTCCGGCTCTTATATTGCACAAAGGCCTAATTTTGAAAGAAGACAGCTGTTCTTATAATGCAAAACTGTCAGAATAGTGCCCGGCACAATTACTGCCTGGCTTTATTGCAATTGCCTAATGTAAAATTTTTTATTATTCTTTCTTTTTTTAAATTTTTTGTACTGAGATATATAGTTTATTTTTCTATCTGAACTTTCTTTAAAACTCCGTTAATAACAGCTTTGCTGAACTTCGCGGTGTATAAAATAAAGGCGTTATTTATTTATTTTATTTATTTACATGCATTTCTCAAACAAAAATCCCTGACTTTCCTTGACTACCCCAACTTATGGAAATATCCCAGACCATTACAAAACAAAACATAAACAAGGAAGAAACAATCAGTCTGCTCGAACCATATATCTATTAATAGATATATGGCTCGAACCCCTTGCAGCTGACCTGATAACAACTTTTTTACCTTCCTAGCCCACGCACCAATGGCTTGAGAAGGTATTATTTTGGAAAAAAAAATTTTTTGAGATAACTCCTAAAATGTGTTATTTGGGTGTTTTTGAAATGGTTTGGACATATCTTAGCAATATTGGCGTGACGTCTGTCCAAGTGTGTGAATCTATCCATAACACGATAGCTCATAAACCGCTGAACCGATTTTAATGAAATTTTTAGGTAAAATAGTTCGACACTATTAAGGCTTATGACAGTTAAAAAATTAAAAATATGCAAACTTTTTACCGGAGCATCACATTATATAATTTGTTTTATAACCAAAAATTTCATAGGAACTTTTGTTTCCGAGATATTTATAAAAAACTGTTTTCAAGGCTGATACAGCATGGAGTTTACTTGGAGTGTTGTAATGAGCTAGAAAGGTTTCAGATCCATCATGGATCAATTTTTTTATTCATAGTTTTTTTAGATATTTTTATTTATTTGGGAGAACAATACAAACATATAAAATACCGCTATAGGTACATTACATCAGATATTATTTAAGTAATATTCTTAAAACACACAAAAGATAACATTGTTTACACTAAAAAAAAATAGACATTTTCTCCTTTTTTTGCAATTTCGAAGTCTTCTTTTTCTTTGTCATATACAGTTTGTTAAACATGCACTTATTTATGAAACATTAAAAAGCTGAAACAATCACAGAATGCTCAGGTATTTATACAAAAAAAAAAGATTTTTAGAGAAAATAAAAAACACAGGAGCAAATTAAAGTTGGAAACAGTATATTTTTCACAACTTAGGTATTTTATTTTCTTTTTGTTTATATACAATAGTTCGAAACTAAAGCATGGGAATATCCTCTCAAATACTCTCATTGGGGAAATATCCCTGACTTTCCAGACTTTTAAGTAATATTCTCCTGACCACTTTTTTTAACCCTGACTGTACAGCATGTCCCATTTTCGATGGGATTAAATGGGAAACTCGGTTATTATTAAAGATATCGATTTTCTGATTGCACCTTACCGTGCTCATTTTTTCAGCCTTTAAAAAGCCCTTAAAGATTTTTGCTATACCCCGTAGTTTCGCTAATACAGGGAGTTTTTGAAAAAATTTCATTTTTAATAATCCCTTATATCTTGCTGACTTCCCAAGATATTTTTATTCTGTAATAACCTTTTTATTGCAACTTTTTTAGAAGAAATTAATGACGTCAATTTTTTAAAATATTGTTTAGTTTTTGAGATATTGTATTTATCATAAAAAAATAAATACGGACCCGGATTTTTTTTATTACTATTTGGATTAGTTTTATGCTATTATTATCACAAAATAATAAAAATGTAATATTTGTTTGTTTTAAGGGTAAAAAGAAAATATTTAGTATTTAAAAAAAAAGTTAGTCCGAACCTGGGAATTTCCAACATAAATATAAATTCAAAATTGCTAGTTGAACGATTTTTAGTTTAACTGTTTTGATGACTGCAAATTTAAATGGTTTTACGTTAATTTAAAGAGTTATTTGAAACAAGTCTACGACAAATACAAAAAAAATAATGAATTACAAAAAATAATAACAAATTTTTCTTTAATGATATAAATGTTCAAACTGATTGCCATTATGTGTAAGACATTGTTGGCATTTTTGAGTAATTTTTCTTAACGCATTTTGCATAAAAATATTTCTGCCGTTTAAATATTGGGATTTGGTTGCTTGAATAAAGCAGTCAAACATATCACATTTTTCAAAGTCTAGAAATGGTCGACTTCTAGCCATTTTAGAATAATTTTGAATGAACCGTTCACAAAAATGACAATGTCAATTTCACGCTTTTGTTTTTCCATGTTAAAGTAAATTTCATGAGTTGCTTTGCTACCATCAAATAATTACTATAATATTATTTTTGTAACTTTTTAACGTTTTTTACTTTATTTATTAATCTTTTAATTAAAGTTTCTTACCACATAAACTAAAAATCGTTCAACTAGTGTGTCTTGCAATTTTTTAAATTATATTTACGTTGGAAATTGTCAGGTTCGGACAATTCTTTTTTAATATTAAATATTATCTTTATTAACCTTTAATCAAAAAAATATTTTACGTTTTATCATTTTAAGATAATAGGTACTTATTGGAATAAAACCTGACCTTATTTTAAAATTGACCCTATGGTGACAGATTTACATATAAAAAGCAGCTGCTCTGCTTCAAAATTCGGCCTTTGTGTATTTAAAAACCCGATTTATTAGTGTCGGTATTTATTAAATAAAAGTTTAGCCAGATTTTTTGATTGGAAATCAAATATAATTTTTTATATTATATAAATTTAATAATTAATTATCTATCTGTATTATTAAATTTGGCTTTGGTATGTCAATTTTGAGAGGTCAGCTGTTAGTCTTCTGTGCAAATGTGTCAGAATAAAGTCGACTCTAAAATAAAGTCAGGTTTTATTCCAATAAGTCTCTAATAATAATATAAAAAAAATTCATGTCCGTATTTAATTTTTTTTTAAAGATAAATACCATAACTTAAAAACTAAACAATATTTTTAAAAATTGACGTCATTATTTTGCTCTAAAAAAGTTCCCATAAAAAGGTTTTTACAGAATGAAAATATCTTGCAAAATAAGCGAGATACCAGGAGTTATTAAAAATGCAATTTTCTTAAAAAACTCCCTGTATTAGCGAAACCGCAGGGTATCAATCAGAAAATCGATATCTTTAATAACAACCGGGTTTCCCATTTAATTCCATCGAAAATGGGACACGCTGTACATGGGACTTTTGGTTTATTGGGAAAAAAGTGGCCCTATTAAGAGTCCAATCAGATGCTGTATGTATCGAAATTAAAAATATCTGCAAATATTTTCGAAACATGTATGACATACAGTTTAATGGGAAAAAAGTGGCGCTATTCCAAGCCCAATTAGCAGGTTATAATAAAAATTTAAAAAAAAGCCTATAAACTTTAGATTTTTTGTTTTTCTTTAAATATTTAAAGTAGTTGATTATCACCCTGTAACATTTACAAATATACTTAGATTTAATTACACCAATGGAAAGAGAAAGGAAATTTTCGGTCGCTATACCACAGTGTAAATATCTTACCTACACTGTGACTATACTGTATTTATATCAGAATGCTGTAACATAAGTTTTTAAGGCAATATAGTCCATAAGATAACCACTAAAAGCCTTTTTGTTTCTTTGGAAAAAAAACAATTTACAACAGTTTTTCTTTCTTTTCTTTCTTGTATTTTTTATGTGGGCAGCTCGAACGCTGTACATCCACGGGGGTTCAAGATTTAATGGACACCTATTAAGTGTTGACAGTTAACTGTTTCGTCCTTAAAGGACTCTTCAGAACACTGCATGGTCAAGTGACACTTTTGTAAAGCTACAGAGACGGTATATGAATCTCATCTTACGATATTATTGGTAAGAGAAATAAATAAATAATGAATGCCTGCGATACCGTATGCTTTCACATAAATGGCGACATCTACAAATACAAAAGAAACTACCAGAGTAAAAATAAAAGGCAGGCAGATGAAACTAAAAATAGTACTCATGACTGTGTCATAATTTGTCCCTCAGGTCGGGTTAATTTATATAAAAAACTACCAGAGTAAAAATAAAAGGCAGGTAGATGAAATGAAAAACAGTACTCATGACCGTGACATAATTTGTCCCTCAGCTCGGGTTAATGCATATTGCATTTTTTTCGCCTTCGCAACGTTTTATGTCGAGTCAGCGGAGTGTGAGCCAAAAATACTACAACCGTAAAGTTTAGTACCCGTGAATAAAATAATAACAATTTTTCGTAGCTAAGCGGGCATAGAAACATTTTGTTTCTCTTGTATTTTTCCTTAGGCAGCTCGAAAGCAGTACACTCGACATAAAACGTTGCAAAGGCGGAAAAAATGCAATATGCATCAACCCGACCTGAGGGACAAATTATGTCAGGGTCATGAGTACTGTTTTTCTTTTCATCTGCCTGCCTTTTATTTTTACTCTGGTAGTTTTTTTTTGTATTTGTAGATGTCGCCACTTATGTTAACACATACAGTATCACAGGCATTATTTATTTATTTCTGTTACCAATATCGTAAGATGAGATTTATATACCGTCTCTGTAGCTTTACAAAAGTGTCACATTGACCATGCAGTGTTTTGAAGTCCCTTAAGGACGAAAAAGTTAACTGTCAACACTTAATAGGTGTCCATTAGATCTAGGACCCCGTGAGTGTACAGCTTTCGAGCTGCCCACGAAAAAATACAAGAGAAACAAAATCTTTCTATGCCCGCTTAGCCACGAAAAATTGTTGTTTTTTTTTTCACGGGTACTAAATTTCACGTTCAAAACAATTTAGGGTAAATGCGGGAGAGTTGCCGTGGAGGGAGAGACGCCGCTTTACACGTATTTTAATGATTACGCTATAACATAGGCAACCAAGTATGCTCACATTCAGAGTTCATCATTTAGTGAACGGTTATAACATCGGACGTGTTTGTTTTCTAAAATATCGCTTGCAATCCTTGAATTTACGACGTTAAGGTAAAATTTTCTTAGCAAAATTTTAAGTACTGTCTTAATAAGTGTGGTTCTTTGCAATGTGGTAGTTTTTTTCACATTCGTGTGTTTTATTCAGTATTTTGGGGTTATGTTTACAGGTGCCATGCCGTATTTTGTTGCGTTTTAAATCTGTGACCTTGATAATCAGGTGCGGCATCTCCCCCATCAAAAAGGACAGTTGCCGCATTTTCAAGAAGACCGAGAAAAAATTCAATGGAGTGACAGCGATGATAAACCTCTAGCCCAAAAGAAAAATGAAAACCAGGAACGGTGCGTGGAATGCTTCGAAGTTTACGCAGATTGGTTACAATGTATTTAATGCTTAAAATGGCTACATGTCACTTGCACCATGTATGGTGAAGTTTGTAACATCTGTTCCAGACTCGAATTAAGGAAAAGAATTAAAATTAGAGGTTTTTTAGAGAAACGGTTACAGCGGCGTCTCTTCAATTTTCACGCGGCATCTCCCCCAGCAGTTGGGAGAGGTGCCGACTTTAATTAAAAAATATTTTTTTTTGCTGTGTTCATGTTTTCTTACATATATTTCTTATTTTTGTATTTTAATAGAGTTTAACGGAGTACCTGTGCATTGATTTTTGAAGAAAAAATCTCAAGAGTTTCAAACAAAGAGACTCTCAAGACTTACAGATGTTACAGCTATTTTTCAAAAAGTGCGGCAACTCTCCCGCATTTACGGTGATAATTAACAATATAAAAATGCTTTTAAAGAGATTTTTGTCTCGCAGTAGTGTTGTCTCGTATTTCTTTATGGCGACACTTCAATTGGCGTAAAGTATTCGTTAGCGGTTTCGCTGTATTTGGCGAAATATTTGCTGTATTCGCAAATATGGCAAACATGCCATTCACACAAGAAACGGAATTCGCAAACAACTTAAACATGCCAAATATGTTTGATTATTCGCAAACTAGTAAACCAGTTAGCCATGTTTACTACACTACAAAACAATAAAAGAAAATGACTTGAGGCATTTTTCATAAAAATTCACCTCCGTTAAATTCACTTTCATTCGTAGGTAGTACAATAAAAGTGATGGACCGAACTAAAAAAAAAATAAAGTTTTGACCTGTTTAGGGGTCGCATCTAAAAAGGAACCCATTCCACTAATTTTTATAATATTATCTTATACCAAATAATACACTTGTGTATTCATTGCTTATACTAAGGTTGATTTCAAAACCAACGTTTCTGTGGATTTGGTGGGAAAATCGATGAACATTAAAAATATTTTTTAGTAACAAACGTGAAATTTAGTACCCGTGAATTTAAAAATCAAACAAGTTTCGTGGCTAATCGGGTAAAAAGAAGTTTGTGTTTCTCTCATATTTTTCCGTGGATAGCTTGAAAGCTTAACCTTTTCAAGATCTAATGGACACCTAATAAATGTTGACAGGTAACTGTTTCGTCCTTATGGGACTCCTCAGAACACTGCTAACAAGTATTATTTGGCTTAAAAATTCCACTGATTGACGCTCACGTGTGTGATGGCGAGTAAAAACGCAATCAGCGTTGATCTGGCCTGAAAGGCAGAAGAGCTGTCATAGGTCACGCAAGGTTTGTTTCTTTTTATTTGTAATCGATCTTTTGATTGATCGATATGTATATCAGTTTATTTTCGCCTGCTGATGTTCTAGTTTCTCTCGTATCTTGGTAGATGGCGCTTCTTGCGAGAGTTTTCTCACTATTTACATAGGATTAGAAACAAAACCGTCTAATTAACTTCGCAAGGGTGTCACATTGACCAAGCAGTGTTCTGAGGAGTCCCATAAGGACGAAACAGTTAAGTGTCAACACTTATTAGGTGTCCATTAGATATCTTGGACCCCTCGTGAGGTTAAGCTTTCAAGCTACCCACGGAAAAATATGAGAGAAACCCGATTTGCCACGAAACTTTAATATTTTTTAGTTTTTGCTCATGAACTATTGCGTGATAAGGAAAATTGTTTAACCTTTAGTTATGTATAAATGATTCCATAAGTGGTCAACTAGCCCCAGTTAGCCGACAGACACCAAAGCTAAGACAAACCGAAAAACCATTAGAAGACATTGGAGAATATATTCCAGATTTTTGAAAAAGTTATTCCAGTGACAATCAATTTTAAAGGACTTTTGTGAAAAAAATTGTGATTGTTTTTGTGCAAAATATGCCGCCAAATGTAAGTATTTTTCAATTTATTTTAGTTTCTTAATTCTTAAATAAATGCTACCCCTATTTTCACCGTTATTATCACAAAGTATATGCATGTTACGAAAAAGTTCCCAAAGAGAAAACTATCATAACAAAAACTTTAATGTAAAAAGTACGCGAAAATGGTATTTCGTAAAAAGAACTGAGGTAAAAGTAAAGCCAAGTTCTCCAATACAAATTTCAAAATGAAAGGTTCTTACTAGTTTGGAACTGTTTTTTTTAAAACTTTGCTATTACAGTGAAACTTCTTTATGTTCAATTTAGCACTGTGCCTAAGAGTTATTTGCAGCCGTAATAGCCAAGTTGAGAAAAACATTTCCAAACTAGTAAGAAATTTTCATTTGGAAATTTCTATTGAAGAACTTGGCTTTACTTTTATCTCAATTCTTTTTACGAAATACCATTTTCGCGTACTTGGCTTGTTTTTACATGAAATTTTTTTTGTTATGATTTCACTCCTTTTGTAAAGGATTTGGATAATATTTAATTGTGATTCCATATTTAAGTTTTAAAGTAGTAAAATATGCGGAATATTGTTCAAAACTTTTGCAACTTGGCGCTCTAGCATTCCTGGAAGTGGGCAATGTTACTTTTACATAACTTTACATTTATAGGGGAGGGAAGTAAACTAAAATTTTGGTGTTTTTAAATTTGTTCCTATAGTTTTAGTTCGTACCAGTCTTCCAAAACTCAGCTCTCTAGCGTTTCTGGAAGTGGGCAATGACTTAACATTTATTGGCTGAGGGAAGTTAATTTAAATTTTAGGTTTTTTAATTTTTTTCTATAGTTTTGTCATAGTTCCTATCGGCCTTCCAAAGCTTAACATTTATTGGCTGAGGGAAGTTAATTTAAATTTTAGGTTTTTTAATTTTTTTCTATAGTTTTGTCATAGTTCCTATCGGCCTCCCAAAGCTAAGCGCTCTAGCGTTTCTGAAAGTGGGCAATGTTACTTTTGCATAACTTTATATTAATAGGGGAGGGGAGCAAATAAAAATTTTGGGTTTTTTATTGGCTGAGGGAAGTTAATTTAAATTTTGGGTTTTTTAAATTTTTTTCTATAGTTTTGTCATAGTTCCGATCGGCCTTCCAAAGCTCAGCTCTCTAGCGTTTCTGGAAGTGGGTAATGTTACTTTTATATAACTTTAAATGTATAGGGGAGGGGGGTAAATTAGAATTTTGGGGTTTTTTGATTTTTTCCAAGAGGTTGGTCACAATTTCTATCAGTCTGTCAAATTTCAGCATTGTAGCATGTCTGGAAGTACAGTAGAATTTTGATCTATACATGAGTAAGTGGCAATTTCGAAGTTTTTTGAAATTTCGTAACTACTTACTACGTTATGAAAGTCCATGAAACTTATAGAGGTTGTTAACTCTATGAAGTTCATCACGGTATCGAGCATTTTAGCTCACACTACTACTATACTATAGTAGTGTGAGCTATAGTGATCCTAATTTTTTCGAGAAAAAAAAAATTGCTCCGATTTCAAAAATTTTTATATATCTTTGCGTTTCAGATGATTTTGAAACTTTTCTGTTCCGCCGTCTGTATGTCTGTCTGTAACGACCAACGCGCATAACTCAAAAACCGCTTGCCCGATTTTAATGAAATTTGGTACCTAGGTTGGGTCTTGGGTCGAGATGGTCCCATTTAAAAATTAACAAAATCCACCGAACACAAACCAAATAAAAGGGTGGGGGTAGATTAAAAAAATTAGAGTTTATGTGAAAATATGGCGTGTGTGATATCAAACGAAAGGTAATTGAGTCTGCAGTTAAACAAAATACATTTTAATTTATTTAAAAAAAAAGGGTGGGGGTATATTTTAAAAATTAGAGTTTACGTGAAAATATGGCGTGTGTGATATCAAACGAAAGGTAATTGAGTCCGGAGTTTAACAAAATACATTTTTGTTTTTTGTTTTTTTTAAGGGTGGGGGTAGATTTCAAAAATTTGAGTTTAAGTCAAAACATGGCTTGTGTGGTATCAAACAAAAGGTAATTTAGTCTGGAGTTGAATAAAATATATTTCAGTTTTTAGTTATATTAGATCACACGTACACTATAACTATAGTACCTAGTGTGAGCTTAGGGGCCCATATATTGGCAAAGTATTTGAAACGAAAAAGCAACGACGGATTTAAAAAGAAAATAACATTATATAGTACTAAGAAATTATATAACTTTCCCAATGAACAATTTTTTGTGACATGTATAATAATGGAGAAAAAGGTTGAATATTATTTATGTCAAGTCGGCTAACGTTTTAGCTAACCTGTTAACTGCATCCCGATTGAACTAAGGACACTCATTGTAAAGGCAAGCTTTATAGAAAGCGAAGCCTGACATTGATTTTATATTGTTTGGTTATTTTTTTACACGTTTTCCGCGCTTTCGCATTGGGGGGCGGTTTTGTTTTAAAGATGTTGTTTTGAAGTGAACCAAACTATGATACGCCCATGTCCAGATGTGCCATGCGGAGGCAGACATGACAAGAGGTCGTTATATTTGGGCCCCCATAGTTTATCAAAAAGGACAAATAAAAAATCGTCTAAGATCAGACAGGAAAATGGCATAACAGTCCTATGTCAAAAACGGAATTATTAATAACCGGACATTATCAAAAACGTCATTCTTCAAAACCAGACAAGAGCAAAATCGAAGTTCTGTATAACGTCTTTTATCCCAACCGGACAAAATCAAAAAGGACAAAATCATAAAAAGGAGTCGGGCCTTGCTTGTGACGTTCACCTAAAGAAGAGCGGTTCTGATATTAGAAAAATAAAAATCACTAATTTGTCAGTGGCTTTCTATAAAAATAAATAATTGCCTAGTAAAACCTTGGGTTTTACTGGTTCTGATATTGTTATGCAATTGAAGCGTCCCTCACTGCAATTTATTTATTGCCATGCCTAATGAAAACGCCGTATCTCCATAGGAATTGCTATAAAAAAGTCAGTTGTTGGACCCTAGGTTAGGATTCATTTGCAATTAATTGACCAAGAGGTTCGGTTCGGTTTGTTTAACACCGATTTCGAACTCTCAAAAGAAGGACAGGGGAGCTAATTAAAGAAAAAACAGACATTTTTATTTTTTTTTAAATCTATTTTCGGGTTCAAAAACAACAATATTGTTTGATCCAGATTTAAATTTGCCGCCAAACTTCCATGATACCGATTTGTATGAGAGGAAGAGCGACGGAACGAGTATACATAAAAAGAAAGGAGATAGTTGCTCATGCTAGACCCGGTCCCTTTTGATAATTTTGTCCTTTTTGATTTTGTCAGATTTTGATAAAAGACTTTATACTACTTGTTTTGATGAACAACGTTATTGTATAATCTCCGGTTATTAAGAATTCCGTTTTTGCCATTGGACTGTTATACCATTTTAATTTATGATCTTGGACGATTTTGTCATTTACGACAATGGATAGGGATTCTTTCTATGGGCTAAAGTAAGGGCACTCATCGTAAAGGCAAGCCTTATAGGAAGCGAAGCCAACGTCAGGCTTTCTATTTTTTGGTTATTTTTATCGGTTTAGCATTGGTGGTTCTGCATTATTTTGAAGATGTTGCTTTACACAGTATGAAGGTACCTAAACTATATATATTTATGCAATTAGAATTAAAAAGTTATGCTGCAAACTATCTTGAAACTGTATCATTATGTAATAGATCTTTATATATATATTTATCGGTTTCACAACGTTCTACATCTTCCGATACCCAATCTCCACTTGTTTCTGTTTGCCCATAATTCATCATCTAGGCCTCTTATTCTTATTTCACTGTCTATTCCTTCTCTCCAGCTTCTCCTTGGTCGTCCTCGTTTTCTTCGACCAGTTGGTTTCCATTGTAGTATTTGTTTAGGTAGTCTTTCATCTTTCATTCTTTGTACATGTCCGTACCACACCAGTTGTTTTGTTCTTATATCATCCACTAAAGTACGTTCACACACTGTCATAATTTCTCTTATTCTTTGATTTGTAACTCTTTCTCTTTTTGATTTCCCTGCTGCTCTTCTCTAATAGTCTATCTCCGTAGCGGAAAGCATTTTTTCTGTTCTATCCTTGATTGGCCATACTTCTGAGCCGTATGTAATAATACTTTTTACAATAGTGTTATATATAAGCTTTTTGTTATGTTTTGATATACTTTGGACCCAAATTATTCCATTCAATAAAGTTATTGCTTTTCTTCCTTGTACGTTTCGATCTTTTATAGCTTTGTCTAGTGTTCCGTCAGCTGTCATTTTTAGACCTAAGTATTTATACTCATCACATGACTGAATTCGCTGCCCGGTATTTAAGATGAGATCCTGTTTCATTCCACCGACACACATATACTCTGTCTTATTGAGATTAACCTCTAGTCCCCACTTATTGTACTCTTCTATTAGTTTCCGTGTCATATATTCGAGGTCGTCATAATCCTGAGCCACTACTATCTGATCGTCGCCGTCGGCGAAACATAAAGAATATGTTTCGCTTTATTATAAATAGATCTTTAGATGTTAAAACCACATTTTTAAAATACGAACGAGCCGCCAATGCGAAACCGAGGAAAACATGTCAATAATTATAACCCAAAAATAGAAAATCAGAGTAAAGCTTGCTTGACGATGAGTGACCTTACTATAAAGCAGCCCTTTAATGACAGCGAAGTTCAACAACGTAATCAACCTAAGGTCACTCATCGTGAAGCAAGTGCCTTTACGATGAGTGTCCTTAAATCAACCAAAATAGGCCATAGCTTGTTACTAAGGAACTATATCGTCTGCGATATAGTATCAAATCTGATAAAAAATTTAAATCTGGGTTGTTCAAGACACAAAAGGTTATCATTTGTCCGGTCAACAAAGCTTCGCATGTTTCCCTACATTAAACTAATTCAACATTATGTAATATTGTTACAGCTTATTATCATTAGTTTATTAATCCTAAGTATATACAACGTTACTTTCAAACTGGCAATTTTAAAAATAATTTCCTGTTTTCTAGTTATTTAAATATAATATCTACTTGGAATGGCAGCACATTAGAAAGGAAACAATTTGTAACAGCATGAA
The DNA here is from genome assembly GCA_963576565.1 of Aspidapion aeneum. Lineage (NCBI taxonomy): Eukaryota > Metazoa > Arthropoda > Insecta > Coleoptera > Brentidae > Aspidapion > Aspidapion aeneum. Next base: position 39,575,879 of record OY755046.1, on the reverse strand, counting down.
ATAGTTATTTACTGCGGTAAAGTAATTACTTTACCGCACGCGCACCACTTAGAAACCCCAGCAACGCGTCAATAAGACAGCTTCAATATTTATTTACATTTCAAATTCATCTAATTTGACATGTTTATTCAAAAATTTCATTCAATTTTTTGAAAAAAAAAGGTACTCGTAGGTCAAATATTGTACCTAACAAATGAGGAAAGTATCTTTACCATCATTGACGGCTTGACCGAACTGCGCTCCGCGTCGTTCGGCCAACTGCCGTCGCGTGCCGTAAAGTATTACTTTCCACACTTGTTAGGTAAATAACTATTGTCACGATGAGCAGCGAAAGTGAACCTCCTATTCAAAAACAAGTTAAATGCAAAAATTATAGGTATTAAAAAGGTTTAGAACTTGTATTGTTGTTGTTTACCATTTTGTTACATAACCCAAAAATTTCATTGAAAAACTGAAAAAGTCATTTATTTTTACCTTCGTAGCCCGCGTAGTAATGGCTAGAGAAGGTATTATTTTCGACGATATTTTTTTTTCGAATAACGTTAAACGACGTTACTTTGCTCCACTTTTTTGAGTTAATTCGAAAAATTCAAAGAAATAACCAAAAATTATACCATAAAAAATGTTTTTTTTTTGGTTTTAATGAAAAACACATGGTATAGGAAATTAACAAAGGACATTTTTATTACAAAATATTTAGTATTGTAAATATTTTTTTAACTTGAAAAGTGGAGCAAAGATTCCCATAGTCCGAGGTTACTTTGCCCCACTTTATGAAATATGAAAAAAAACATTCGTGTTTTATATGTTGGCGCAAACTACACCCAATATTTAGTTAGCTTATCCCCAAACATTTAAAATGGTGAATAAAAAATTTTAAAATGTTAGTTTTTTAAGTTTTTATTGCATAGAAATCGATAACTGCACTATACACCAAATTTTTCGAGGTCAAATTTTAAAGGAATATCAAGCTGCACTTCACTCTGGTATTAACTCGAGACGACTAAGGGGAAAACAGCGGCTACCGCGTCTTTGAAAAGTCAAATTCGCAACAGCTAATTCACGCGTGGTAGCTTTGTGGTGCATGCGCAGATTTTTTATGTGGAATATCTAAGAACTTTTTTTCGCAATGGAGCAAAGTAGGACCAGGGGGCGTAAAGTAACCTCGTTTTACGATAACGCCGAAAATGTGTTATTTGGGTGTATTTTGACTTATCTTGGCAATATCGTCTGTGTGTGTGTTTCTGTCCGTAACCCTCCTAAACCGCTAAACCGATTTTCATAAAATTTTCGGGTAAAACACTCTAGCGAGCTGATTAGATTTTGGTCAAAATGCATTAATGCTAATGACAGTTTTCCAACAATTAAAAGTTTTTAAAATGCTAACTTTTTAACGGAGCATCGTATTAATATGCGGTTGTCGGAATTTAGTACAACGTAATTTCTCAATACTTTTTGTTATAAGCAAAAACTTCGTAGGGCTTTAGTTTCTGAGATATTTACAAAAAACTGTTTTCAAGGCTGATATATTATCATGGCTTTACTTGAAGTGTGCTAATAGGCTAGCTAGGAAGGTATCAGATCCGCAATGGATCCATTTATTTATTTTTAACTCGCATAGTTTTTTTCAGTTTTTTATGAAATTTGGTAAAAAGTTACCTTATTAAGCCTTACATTTTATAAAATATTAATTTGTATATTTTATTTTAATTTCTTTCACTCAAAATACCCAAGATTTGGAAGCAGTTTAAAAACAATCGTTTTTTTTTCTTGGAACACCGATTTTAAGATGGTGCAAAAAAATAAACATTACTATAAAAATAAATCCATAATTCCACCCTAACAACTCGGTTTGAGTCTAATTTATATTTTCCGTTAGCTACGATATTCTTTTCCTCCAGTTTTTATGCTGTCATAAATTTTTTGTATTTTTAAAAGGTATCTTCACTAGGCTACGTCTACAGTAAATAATATTTCTTCGTAAACAGTTCTGCATCTCCTAAAACCTTGAATTCTATAGTCAAGCCTTAAAAATTTCCGGTCGTATATTGTAGGTGGTTCAAAAAAAAAATATATGAATTATATTTAAGAGCTTTGTTTTTTTTACAATATCGAAAATTATATAAATAAAAATAAATATCAGAAATAAACACCACGTTGAAATATGTAATTATGATTGGAGAACGGTTCTCAAAAATTATGGAACAAATTATTTTATTATGAATTTTATGATCAAAAGGTATTATTTATAAAAAAAATCCGCACAATCAAAAACCTAAATACCAGGTGACAAATTTAAAAGGATCCACCTGGATTTTCTCGAAAATTATCATTATAAAAATTTAAAATCCATCTATTAATTTTGAGATATTTGCTTTCCAATTTCCAAATTTAACATGGAATGATAAAATAAAAATTAAATCCGAAAAATATAAAATTCTAATTAAATTTTTATTTTATCAGGCCATGTTAAATTTGAAAGTATGAAGGCAATTATCTCAAAAACTAATTGACAGATTTTCTGAAATTTACACGGTTGTAAGGACATTTAAAAGGCCTTCAAAACAAGCTATCACTAGATCCACTTTCCCCATTCAAAATATAGGGGTAAAGTATACCCTTCGAAGGGGGTTCGTGCTGCAAAAATTTCAAGATAGCCAAAAAGTGTCCCCCTTGCAAACAAAATCGACGTGTCTCGGCGTTTTTTTAATTTCCTGATAATTTTCGCGAAAATCCAGGTGGATTCTTTTTAAATTGTTACCTTGTATAATGTTTTATTATAAAAGTTTGAAAAATATATCTTTCCCACTTTATGGATAAAAATTGCACGTTTTATCCCGCATTATAGTGTCACTTTTGATCCCCGTAATGTTAAAATCAATATTTTGTAATATTTTTTAACACACCTTGTATAAACTTGGAAAATAATGATGTTTGAGTTTGACTATTTAATTTTAGCTTAGAGGACATACAATAGTTATTTCAAAGATTATAGATTATAATATATATTAGTTATTTAAACAACAAGGTTTGAAAACGACTCTTTGCACACGATCGAGACAGTTTGGTAGACCGAGCCGAAGGCGAGGTCTACAAGTCGAGGGAGTGTGCAAAGAGGTTTTCAAACGAGTTTTTTACAATATTTTTTATACGACTGCTAATGAAGAAAGAAAAATCAAATTTTAATTTAACTTGTTTTTATTTCCGACATTTTTACAACAAAACTTAAAAATTCAACAATTTTTTGACGTATCTAATCAACAAAACATACGAGCAGTGACGGTTGCTACGGAACTAAGCCAACTTATATTGATGGGTGACAAGAACAAAAATCACAATGACGGGAGACCCGTATGCAGAAATGACATAGGCGTGCGCACAAATGACATAAGCGTGTGCAAAACGTTTTGCACACATCGTGCGCCATTTTCAGATCGTGTTCTCCGTGCGCAAAACCCCCTTTTACAAGACAGTCGTATAAAAAACTTATTACGAAGTAAAAACGGATCTGATACCTTTCTAGCTAACCACACTTTAAGTAAAGCCATGATATCAGCCTTGAAAACAGTTTTTTCTAAATATCTCAGCTCTTACGGAGTTTTTGGTTCATTCTATATTTCGAAAACCGTATATTGATACGACGCACGGTGGTCAGCTTGTCGGTTCTGAACGATCGAAATTATTTTATGGTTTTAATTTTGACAAATTGATGCTGAAGGTTAGGAAAAGTCAACTAGCGTTTAAAAAATGTGATTTTAATATATTGTACATTCTGGTGATGGTACAGTCGCCTCCAAAAATAATGCTGCATATCGCTTTTTTCCTCTTAAGCAAAAAACTTGAAAAATTCATACTTTGTGAGTGTGTGTACAGGGTGTCCCAAATTGGGCACTTTTGGGGGGTTTAAGGTATAAAAAAATATCGTCTCGTCTTTGAGCTACGGGGGCTTTTTGAAAAGTCTGCATTTTGGAGGGGGGTCTATAACTTCGTTATTATTGGAAATATTGATTCAGAGTAAATTGCAATTTTATAGACTTTGTCACGAGGAATTCAACCGCTAAATTAAATTTTAACTGTCACTTTTAGTTTTTGAGATATGACATAAAGTTGCATTTTTTCTTATGGAATGGCCTATATTTTAATTAATTTTCGAATTCGTGATTGAACTCTTTTCAAAATGATATATCATATGTCATAGTTTGATTGAGCGGTTTCGGAGATAATTAAAGTTTTTTATTTTTGTCTAGTGTGCGTTGAATGGCGTCATGCGCCATTGACGTGAAAGCCTTGCGGTCAAATCCTACTTCAATGCTCCTATAGTTTTGTTGTCTTATACTATGCAAATCAAGTTGGCCTTGCGTCTTGGCGTTTTGTCATTGTTTTCAATTGTTTAAGCAATTTGACATTACGCTTTGATATGAAATTATTTTGCACAAAAGCGTTTTAATTTTATTTTGAAATATGTATCATTTTTTTAAACTTTTTATAACTAGGCTTTGAGGGCCGTCAGCTGAATTATAATTTTTACCTACTCGCGTGCGGTAAAGTAATTACTTTACCGCACACTGTGCGGTAAAGTTACTTTACTGCACGCGCATCACTTAGAAACCTTAGCAACGCAAGCAATCAATAAGACAGCTTCAATATTTGTTTACATTTCAATTTCATCTAATTTGACATGTTATAAATTACATTCAAATTTTTGAAAAAAAAGGTACTCATAGGTAAAATATTGTACCTAACACACGCGGAAAGTGTCTTTACCACCCTTGACGGCTTGACCGAACTCCGCTCCGCGTCGTTCGGCCAACTGCCGTCGCGTGCGGTAAAGTAACACTTTCTGCATTTGTTAGGTAAATAACTATTCCAAACCAGCCTTACTATATTTGTGACTGTGTAAAATAATAAAAATACTGGAGTGCCTTTACCTGCCTCAGCAGGAAATCATAGCGCACTAGAAATAAGTGAAAAAGCTGAATATCTCCTAAACCGCTCAATCAAACTATGACATATGATACATCATTTTGAAAAGAATTCAATGACGAATTCGAAAATTAATTTTCATATTTCAAAAACTAAGTGACAGTTAAAATATAATTTAGCGGGTGAATTCCTCGTGACAAAGTCTATAAAACTGCAATTTACTCTAAATCAAAATTTCCACTAATAACGAAGTTATAGACCCCCTTCAAAAATGCAGACTTTTCAAAAAGCCCCCGTAGCTCAAAGACGAGACGATATTTCAAAATGCGGTTTTCACTATAAGTCTTCTCTTGAAATTTGTGCCTCGCAATGCGTGGTCAGTTTTTCTCTGTCTCCCCTAGAAGTACCTTAAACCCCCTAAAAGTGCCCAATTTGGGACTTTTTTATAAAAATTTAACTAAATTTATTAATCTTGCTATACTATATATCAATTTTTTGCCATGCAGTGATATTCTTTATCGTAGTCTTTATATTCACTATTTTCACATACAAAGGTCAAGACGGGTTGATTTTGATCCTGTGAAACCGGTGTTTTGTGCCACATTTTAAATAAATTACGTCGGCCAATCCCATGAGCCAACGCTGAAACAATAATTCATAGCTAATACAGCGGCAAGAAGCGGCAGCTGAATGTAGCACCTATGAAACCCCTGATACTACTATGTCGGTTTAGAACGTTTTTCTACGTTGTCCGACGCCTATTCTCCACCTCCTTCGATCCTGACAATCATCCTCTGTCAGATTTTTTTGACTCATTGATACATGATTGAAATAATAAAGTCACAAACGCAATTGATATGTAACGATCCAGACTTTTTCAGTCCAATATTATATAATACATATTTGAAAAATTATAATAAATCAATACACAACTTTTATCTAATTTTTTTAATAAGCAAATTGAAACTTTGCAAATGGTTTAATAGTAAAAATTAAAGATACTAACCCATATGTTAAATATACGTGAAGAAATCACCTTATAATCTCTGGTTTACCAACTTGGAGCACTTTTGAAAATCGCCTTTCCGCGCGGATTATTATGCAGGCTATCAAACGGCCTATGACTTGTCGTCGTAACAAGTGACAACGAGTTAGTTGATCGATTTTCTGCATTGGGGTCTACTAATAAGGTAATTGGGCACTTTTTGAAGACTTAGTGGTTATGATAGAAAATAGTTCGATATTGAGGTTTCGATCGCCTAAATTAGACAAGCTGACCTCCGTGCGACGCTCCATTAAAAAGTTAGCATTTTTTTTATTTTCTAATTGTCAAACAATTGACCAAAATCTAATCAGCTCGTTAGTGTCGAACACTATTTTGTTTAAAAATTTTATGACAATCGGTTCAGCGGTTTAGGAGCTATCATGTTACGGACAGAAATACACACAAACACACACTCAGACATACATACATCACAACGATATTGCTAAGATAGGATAAAATACACCCAAACAACACATTTTCGGCGTTATCAGAAAAAAAAAATTTGCGAAAATAATACCTTCTCTAGGCATTGCTACGCGGGCTAGGAAGGTAAAAAGTTTTGGTTTGTATTTAAATTACAAAACAAAACAGGAAATCTTTTAAAAAATTACCGGTGTAAAATAGTTTTAATTTACCTGACTAATATACCAAACACTACATATTGTTTGGCTTTTATGAGTTTGTTATTCGTCATAAACCAAAAATGTATTGTTTACATTTTTTTTTGAAAAAAAAAATATTTTTCCATTGCGAAAATTCTTAAAAGTGATTAGTAACACCCAGCATATGATTTGTATTTGTAGGACAATGTTGTTTTACTTTTACTTTTAAACACATGTTTCAGGGGAAAATAATTATTTAGTGTTACTTTTTTATCTCGCTATTGTGACATGTTTTGGGTTGGGGATACGGTCGTCAAAGTATCTAATTTGTAGGACAAATGTTTTTTAATGCTTGACATCATTAAAGCTTTAGATTTAAGCAAAAAATTTATTATTAGTAATTTTTGACAGCCACTAAAGTAACGTCGGGCACCGCAGGTCACTTTTAAGAATTTTGGGAAAGAAAAAAGTTAAGCATCTCAGCAGAATGAAGCTATTAACGAAAATTTAGCCTCATCACTTAAAAAATAGAGCGGTGTACAGCGTGTCCCATTTTCGATGGAATTAAATGGGAAACTCGGTTATTATTAAAGATATTGATTGATATTCTGATTGCACCTTACCGTGCTCTTTTTTTAAACTCTTAAAAATGGTGTAATCAGATTTTTGCTATACCTTGTAGTTTCGCTAATACAAAAAGTTTTTGAAAAAATTGCATTTTTAATAATCCCTTATATCTTATTTTGCGAGATATTTTTATTGTGTAAAAACTTTTCTTTGGCAACGTTTTTAAAGGAAAATAATGACGTTGTCAGTTTTTAAAATATTGTTTAGTGTTTGAGATATGGTATGTATCATAAAAAAATTAAATACGGACCTATATTTTTTATCACTATTTGATTGGGTTCATGCTATTATTATCAAAACCTGAAACCAAACCTGAAAATTTCCAACATAAATATAAATTAAAAATTGTCAGTTGAACGATTTTTAGTTTAACTGTTTTGATTCTTAGTAAATTAAAATGGTTTTACGTTAATTTAAAGATTTATTTGAAACAAAGTCTACGACAAATACAAAAAAAATAAAGAATTACAAAAAATAACTATTTTTTTTTAAAATGGTATAAATGTTCAAACTGATTGCCATTATGTGTGAGATATTGTTGGTATTTTTAAGTAATTTTTCTTAACGCATTTTGCTTAATAATATTTCTGCCGTTTTAATATTGGGATTTTGTTGTTTGAATAAAGCAGTCAAAAATATTTCAAAATCTGGATATGGTCGATTTCTAGCCATTTTAGAATAATTTTGAGTGAGCTTTTCACAAAAATGACACGTAAAATGACAATGTCAATTCCATGCTTTTGTTTTTCCATGTTGAAGTAAATTTCATGAGTTGCTGTGCTACCACCAAATAATTAGGTTTTTTACTTAATTTATAAATATTTTAATTAACGTTTCAAAATAGATAAACTAAAAATCGTCCAACTAGTGTGTCTTGCAATTTTTAATTTATATTTACGTTGGAAATTTCCAGGATTGGACTAAAATTTTTTAAAAATTACTAAATATTTTTTTTAATCTAAAAACAAATTTTTTTCTAAGTTTTATCATTTTAAGATACTAATAGCATGAAAAATCCAGGTCCGTATTTAATTTTTTTATGATAAATACCATATCTCACAAACTAAACAATATTTTAAAAAATTGACAACGTCGTTATTTTGCTCTAAAAAAGTTGCTACAGAGAGGTTTTTACAGAATAAATATATCTTGCAAAATAAGCGAGATACGAGGAATTATTAAAAATGCAATTTTTTCAAAAACTCCCTGTTATAGCGAAACCATGGGGTATAGCAAAAATCTGATTACACCATTTTTAAGGGCTCAAAAAAAAGAGCACGGTAAGGTGCAATCAGAAAATCGATATCTGTAATAATAACCGAGTTTCCCATTTAATCCCATCGAAAACGCTGTACTGTGGCCTATTCAGTATTTTTATACAAATAATTTATTTAAAAAATAATTACCTTTGATTTTATTATGCACATAAATATAATATAAAAATCATACATATAAATTTAAATTTTATTAAAAAAATTCATATTTAAATATTTCTGTCTCTCTCTTTTAGCAAAATGGAGTGGACGCACCCGAATCATTAAGAGTGGCAGTTATTGGGCAAAGCGCATTCGCAGTAGACGTTGCGGACAGACTATTGTCACATGGACACAAAGTAGTGGGGATTTTTACTATCCCTGACAAGGGCAGGAAACAGGATCCATTAGGTATGTACGAATATAATCGCCAGGGGACTGGCCTTGATAATTTAGTATCCGCGCATCCGCTTGGTACGATTCCCATGTCTGCCAGTATAAACTCGAACCTACTCTCCGGTTTTGAATACAGATTCACCGGTGTCACAGGGGTAACGCTTGTTTTGGGGCAGAGTTTATGGATCAAGAAAGTAGACAAAGTTGATGATCAATACAAGGCCGTGGTTCGGAAGTCACTATTAATGGTCTCGTGTAGATGGCGCTAGCACGATAAACACCACTGTGTTAAAAAAAAAGTTCCAGGGAAAATTAAATCCTTTTTGAGAAAAGAAAATTGCCTGCCGTGAGAGTGCTTGGAGGGCCGGTCCGCTGGGTCTTTATATAGTATAAATGTGAGAGTGTATGAGTTGTGATTGTCCTGGACACCAAGTGATTTCGAGTCAGATTATCTTCGTGTTCACCGAATTAAGCGGGAAAAATTTTCTGCAATAAGCGGACATAGCCAATAAAGTAAAAACGAAACGAACAATTTTTACATAAATGTAAACTATAAATGAAAATTTATCGTTTAGATCTTGACTCAAAATGTAGAACGTACTGCAAGCCCTACACATGGCACATGGTAAAACCTTTTTGCAATGTTATTTTGCCAGGCGAATGGCTGGGAATGATTAGCAGCAGGCTGAAAATCGAGTTAATTCTGGTAGTTGAATTGAGATTTTTAATTTATTAAATTACTACATCTAGAAAGCGTCTCATTACATTGATCTTGTTGCACGTAAAAGAACCCTTGTCTCAAAAGAGGTGCGATAAAATTATATCTTACGCGAGAAAGGAAAAAACACACGCATGCGCACTTGAAAATTCGCGTCTGCGAATTTAAATTTGCCATTGTTTTTAAAGCAAGCTATGAGTATTATACATGTATTTAAGCTCTAACGTATTTGGATTTGACCAAATTCAAAGTGGCAAATCCAAAATGGACGCAATCCCGTTATTGTTCAGTTTGACATTTTCTTTCTCTGGTTTAGAAATGTTAAGTGCTTGTCAACAGTTGTTTTTGTTTATTTATTTTTTCTCAAAATAATGCTTCTTCCAATGCAGTAAAGAAAGTGCGAGATTTTCTTTCTTTTTCAACAAAAACAACAGCTGACAGGCTTTGCGATTATGACAAGACCGCGATATAAGATTTTTTCAATGGTAATGTCAAATGCATGTGTGTAATTACTCTTTTTATTTTCGTTCGTTGTGAAATTCAATATCTAGTTGTTCTAGAATCACTAGGTAGATGCGGGTTAATTATGGACAACAAGTGACTTCAAAACGATCTTAGTGTCCACCGATGTCAGCTGACAATTGTCTTCTACAAGTTATTTAAAAATTGCTTGGTTTAATTGATGAAAATATGTTAAAAACAGTGGCTAAGTAGGTAAATGTACCAAGTTTAAAAGTCATCGAGAAATACAAAAAATCTTTAGAAAAGTACATTCAATTCGGATTTTTTAAAGATTATTATTAAAAACAGACTTTTTCGGATACGAAAATTGTTGAAAGTGATTTCGAACAGCATGCGCTCAAATGCACCGATGTATTGTAGACCAGAATAGAATAATTTGATGTTGTCCGATGGATAAATAATGTTTACATGTTTTTTTAAGCTGACAGACAAGCTAGCTGTGTATTATGTAAAAGTTTAAAACAAAATCATTCGTTAATCTAACCTAAATTTTTATTTAATTTCAGCAAAATTCGGCGAAGAAAACGACATCCCAGTATTCAAATTCAAAGCATGGCGCAGCAAAGGAGTGGTGCTGCCATCTGTTTTGGAACAATACAAATCGGTGAATGCAGAGTTAAATATTTTACCTTATTGCTCGCAGTTTATTCCCATGGAGGTGATCAACTATCCAAGGTTGAAGAGCATCTGCTACCATCCTTCCATTTTGCCGAGGCATCGGGGAGCAAGTTCAATTAATTGGTGAGCTGAAAAAAAACACTTTTTAAACTTAACCTTATTTACGAACTGACATGATAGATGTCAAATGTACAGGGTGTCCCAATTTCGATGTTTATGAGGGGAAGATTTTCTTTACCTCTACTAGAAATACCTGAAACCCCCAAAAACATGGAATTTGGGATACACTATACATACTAAATTTCTTTTCTCACTGATTACAGGACCTTAATCTGCGGTGATAAAAAAGGCGGTCTAACAATATTTTGGGCTGACGATGGACTAGACACCGGGCCAATCCTGTTGCAGGAAGTGTGCGATGTAGAAGAGGATGACACCGTTGACAGTATTTACAAAAGGTATAAAACCCTCTTCAAAACTGTAAATTTACCGAAGGGTCTGACCATGTGAGCTTGAACAAAAAAGCCTTTCGTCGTGGTTTTTTGAATTAATTCCTCAGCTGTCAATTGTAAAAGTTTATGCTTATTGGTTGTTCAGTATCAACTGTTGTTATTGTTTGTCAACTTACAATGGCTTTGTTGTCAAATGTAAACTCTCAGCTGGCTAATGTCAACTCACACAAGTCACCCGTCAAATACAATAGATAATAAGAACCTGTATGACTCAAAAATTTTGGCAATCGCAGCCACTAAGCAACTTATTAGTTGTTTTGAAAAGGTCAATACTTATATTATATTTATATATTTTTGTGAAAATATAATTATTCCTTTATCATTTGAGACATATGACAGACAGTTCAAGACATGAATAAACAAAAAATAACCATACATTTATGGTTTTTGTAAAGTCAGTTAGCGTTTACGTCTTAATTCATTTTGCAGATTCCTGTACCCAGTGGGAGTGGCAGCCTGCGCACGCGCAGTGGACACGGTGGCCAACGGTACAGCACCAAAACTTGTGCAAAGCGAGAAAGGTGCCACCTATGACCCGATGTTGAACAAACCAGAATTGCAAAAGGTAGGTTTCTTTATTTTGAAATCATGTCAATGGATCATTAAAATAGTTACAATAAGATCATAAAATTAATAGATTGTCAACTGGCTGACCTACGGCTCCTTTATTTTAAAATAACGATAAATTATTATTTTTGGATAATGCCACCACTTTAGATGGAAACAAATGTCAAAATAGTTACAGAACAATAATTTTAATAATATTGAGGACTGTCCGGTTGTCCGATGAATCTTTGAGCACAACGAACTAATATCAACATCAATGGGCTGTCCGGTGGTTGTTTAAGCTAACTTGGCTAAAATCACAATGACAATGGTTCCTTTATCATAAAATCATTTCTGAATGACTGGAAGTTTAATAGATTGAAGACCTATCTCGTCAATTAGTTGTCCTGTGTATCCTAAAGGCCAACTGAAGTAGATGTACATTGACAATGGCTCCTTTATTTAAGATACAAACAAACGCCAAAACATTTATAATAATACTGTTTAATAGATGGACATGTTCTCTTGAAAAACAGTTAGGAATGCGCTTGACAGAGTTAAAGTTTCAGTGTAGGAAACTAATAGGATTTGGCTACTGTGCGGATTTCCAGCCATAGCAAAGTTGCTTCATGAAGTATCCGATTAGATCGACTTCTGAGATCTGAATAGAATCCTATCCAGACAAATAGAAGACCCTCAAAACACATTCAACCGGTTGTCGACAAAGTAGGGCTTTTAGAACCGAACCGAACCGAACCGAACCGCCAAGTCACATCCAAATCACCATATCAATTAAACTTAAATCCTGTTTTACCTTTCCTTCTTTTAACAGATCGATTTCAATAAACCAGCTCTAGACATCCACAACTTTATTCGAGGCATGGACTCAGTACCTGGAGCCAGCGCGAATATTAAACTTCCAGGATCTTCAGAATACCAACTGGCACTATTCTTCGGTAGCACGCTTTGGCAATCTAACTCGATACCCATCGGAAACCAAGTGGAGATTGAAGGCACCATTCCTGGTATTATATGCGATGAAGGGTTGCTGATCAAGGGTTCCGACGGGCAGTATGTTAACGTCAAAAAGGTTAAAGTAGGAGGTAAGAACTTAATAAAAATTATTAGGTTAGTAATTATCAGTCATTTGCACCAAAATACTTAATGTTTTTCGGTTTGCGCTAAAATTAAGTGTGGAAGTATTAAATAAAACATTTTTATCAGGAAAAATGAAGAATGCAGCAACTCTAGACCAAATACAAAAAGTAATCACGGTAGAATACACACAAGAAGAAAAAAATCAAATAGAAGATGTTAGATTGATTTGGGAAAATATTTTAAGCTTAGATATCGAGGACGACACTGACTTTTTTGCCGCTGGGGGTGGTTCGATGGATGTAGTAAGGTAAGAAACGACAGCCATATTAATTGGATATAGATCCAGGGTGTCCGGTGTTAAGTTTTCGCGCGACAATATATGTAAATTTCTCACCATAGAGGTTCAAGTAGTCAAACAATGTAGTAGTTGAACGTATAGCGAAAGCATATTGGCTGGTAAACCAACCGACCTATTGGCCAATGGCATTTCTTTTCAAATCAAATCAAATCAAATTATGCTTTATTGTCAAAAAAGTAGAGTTTTACAGACAAAGCAAAAAATGGTCCTTAATTGTAAATATAAGATAAACACTTGCTTACAAGTCTAAGTTGAGGTACAGAATAGTCATTTAAAATAGTGTAACAGTCTATAAATTTCGCGATATATATATTTTTTTTAAATATTTCTCCTATGCAAATATGCTCTCTTTCCACCTATCACACCTATTCACTTACTATTATCGAAATACAACGAAATTCTTTGACCATTAAATTAAAATATGTTAAAATATGTTAAAATACGTAAAAACATGTTAAAATATGTCAAATCATGTTAAAATATGTTAAAACGTCAAAATATGTTAAAAATAAAATATGTTAAAGTTAGATATAAAACACAAGAAACAACAAACAGAACAATCTGATACATACACAAGTAAAATAAAAAAATTTAAATGTTTAAATATATTTGTCAATTATCCTATAACTGGTCCTCGAAAAATTCATTAAGACTATAATATGCCTTCTCCAATAGCAAATCTTTTACCTTAACCCTAAATATTTTTTCCGAGTGAATGCTTTTCAGTCTATTTGGAAGCTTATTAAAAATTTTAATACTGCGGTAGATTATCGAGTTTTGGGTTAATTGAGACCTAGGAATAGGCAGTGGTATGCTGTTATATTCTTGACTTCTTGTTTGGTAGGTTTGTTCAAATGTGTGATTTTTAAATTTTTTATAAATCAGCACCACTGTTTCTAGTATAAAAAGGCAACAAAGAGTTAATATTTTTTCTCTCATAAACAAAGGCCTACAATGGTCTAGGTAGAGTGGTTGAAATGTCCATTTTCTAATTTTATGTATCACGCCATCTTTTTCAGGTTGGTTGAAGAGGTCAAAGACGTATTCAAGACTGATTTAGAAAACGATGACGTATTTATGGCGCCAAGTTTTGCAGAATTTGTGCAACACGTGATTTTGAAAACGAGAGGAGCGGGTGGCCACATTGAAATCGAATATAGGTAAGCATAATTTGTTTATAGTTTATACTAGAGGCCCTCTGTCAAATGTAGTTGTTTTAACAACTTACTGTCAAATGAATCGAGGGTCTCTAGTTTATACTATATTCAACAAACGCATGTATTGACATCTAAGTGTAAGTTTTATTATGAGAGCCATTAAGATTGTCAAAAAAGTGTGATATTATTTTTTTGGCCATTATTGTTTGAAAAAAAAGCTTGAGGATCATTGTGTGCTACAATACTACAAAAATTATAGCATATACCAAGATAGACTCACATCGTAATTTTAGAGTGTAAAAAAGATACTCTCTGCCCACAGTGGCTCCTAAAATTGATGTAAAATTATTAAAACATTCATTTAGGCCAGTGGAAATAGAAGCCAACAAGATGAAACTCAAATTCCCAGCTCAACTATTTATTAATGGAGAATTCGTCGATGCGGAGGGTGGAAAAACATTGCCTACTATTAATCCAGCTACAGAAGGTATGTTATGAGTTCTAGAATGTATAAAAAAAGGTGTATGACCTGTTCCTACTAAAGTCAATAAAATAATACAATGCAAGTCGGAAATGTTCTTTCTAATATAAAATATAAATAAAATTATATATATTTATCTGGAAGTAAAAAAATATAAATGGAACTCGGTTCAACCGCTGCGAAGCCTTAAATAGAGGCGACGGAACATTTCCAGTAATTTTTTCATAGATTTAAAGTAAAAGCCGCCACCGCTTTGGTGAACAAGCATAGCACAAGCCGCTAGTGGCCCCTGTTGTGAATAGGGAGTAGACTGACGCTCTGTCCAATGTCTGTTCTGTCCCATTTTTTCAACAGACATGCGCCGCTCTCTTTCAAACCGGGGCTACCAAGGATCTTGCTTAATCACTATAAAAATGACAAGATTTCAACTTTCTTCAATTCACGCAGGTTTGACATGTTTTCTGTTTATTTTTTCATATCTATGGTCTGGTATCCATATAAAAAGCTGGGCATAATAAAAGCTTGCATATAGTCATGTTTTTGTGCTCTCTTGTCTCGCCTTAATTAATTTCAAGCTAGCTACAAACGTTATGTCAAATCACTGTTAACAAAGGTTAAAAGAAACCGATAAAGTCTGACTTTAAAGAGGCTGTTTGGATAAAACTCATATTTTGTTGTTTTTGGTCGCAGAGAAAATTTGCGATGTTCAGTGCGCATCAATCAACGACGTCGACAAAGCTGTAAAAGCAGCAGAAAAGGCTTTCAAAGAAGGAGAATGGAGCAAAATTAGTGCTAGAGAAAGAGGTGCTCTTATGTTCAAGTAAGTAAAACAGTGACCACAGTTTAATTTAGGAGAGTTGTAATAAACCTATTTCAGAGATTATAAGAGACAAACAAATTGATAGTGAGAGTATCGCAATTGTCAACCCATGTTGAAATGGATGAAGAACAACTTCCAACAATACTGGATGAATATACCAGAACTGGCTCACTCTAAAGAGTTCATTAAAAGACCTTGTCAAAAGAGAGCCAGGAATATCATTGGACTTACCAGACAGGAGATCCGTATAGTGACTGGACTTTTTACAGGTCACTGTCGACTAAAAGTACCCATGCACAGAATGGGAATAAAAGAAGAGACCGAATGTAGACTCTGTATGGAGGATGACGAAACGGCTATTGCACGTTTACGTCAAAACACTTTCGGTAAACCTCAGATTCATTCAGAAGATCTGAACAGTGTCTTACCCAAACTGATAATCTAATCTTTTCGGAGGATTAGGCATACATTTGTGAGTAACCACTCCAAATTGAGCCACAATAGACCCACTAGTAGTCGCAGTGGAAGGGCTGCAAGGCCCACTCACATATGAATCATCATCATCGCAATTGTCATTGTTTATTTTAGATTGGCAGACTTAATGCAACAACACAAAGAAGAGCTGGCAACGTTAGAATCGATCGACTCTGGCGCAGTCTATACGTTGGCGCTGAAAACTCACGTTGGCA
The DNA here is from genome assembly GCA_963576565.1 of Aspidapion aeneum. Classification (NCBI taxonomy): domain Eukaryota; kingdom Metazoa; phylum Arthropoda; class Insecta; order Coleoptera; family Brentidae; genus Aspidapion; species Aspidapion aeneum. Next base: position 39,559,514 of record OY755046.1, on the reverse strand, counting down.
TGAGCATAGAAACGTGGCGATACTTCGCCGGTTGGGCAGACAAAATACAGGGATCTACTATACCAGTAAACCATGCCAGGCCCAATAGAAACTTAAGCTTTACTAGGAAAGAACCAATCGGGTAAATTGCTAGATCTAATTTGCTTAATAATGCAGATTTTAGTTACTATTTCTTATAGATTATAGCTCAATTATTGTGGAATGCTCATAAATCTCATCTAGGCTCTACACATTTAAAGCTAGTATTACCCGTGTGTGTACATACCCACCGGAGATAGGACTGGTTTTTGTGAGGAGTGTGGACATCAGCGAACAAGGCAAAGCTGATGTAACACAACACCGTCATTCGAAAAGCGTAGATGACGCTGGCACGATAAATAATCTTGGGCTCCACAAAGAGTTTCAAGCAAAATTAAATTCACCAAGCGGCCGGTCAGCTGGGTCGTTATGCAGTATGAATGTGAGAGTGAATGAGTTGTGATTGTCCTAGGGCACCAAGTGACTTCGAGTTAGTTATCTTGGTGTCCACCGAATCGAGCTGGCATATTGTCTGTAATAGACGGACAGAGCCAATTAGTAAAAACGAAACGAATGAACAAAACCTTCGGTAAAATTATAACTAATAATATATTTTTTTTCATTTAATTGATTTATTTTAGGGTGTGCGGTCTCATTACCCCCTGGAACTACCCGCTAATGATGTTGTCATGGAAAATGGCGGCGTGTTTGGCAGCCGGCAATACTGTGATAATTAAACCTGCACAAGTGTCACCTTTGACAGCTCTGAAGTTTGCGGAACTGTCAGCTAAAGCAGGTTTCCCACCGGGAGTGATAAACGTTGTGACTGGAAAAGGTAAGTGCTTCCCTTTTTTCTCATCTCCAAAAATGAACTCTATTGAGAAACTAGCTTTTGAAGACGGACTCTATTTTAAGAAAAAACTCTGAAATTAAAAAAAATGTTGGGGCCAATGATAATGAAATTGCATAGGTTTTAACTGACAGATTATTTTCTTGACAGGTTCTGAAGCGGGCAACGCCATAGCCAACCACATACTGGTAAGGAAGCTAGGGTTTACGGGAAGCACGGAAGTCGGTCAGACAATTATGCGTAGTTGCGCAGAATCAAATCTGAAGAAGGTCTCGCTGGAGTTGGGCGGCAAGTCGCCATTGGTTATTTTTTCAGACTGTGATTTAGACAAGGCTGTGAGATTGGTAAGTGAGACATCTGTTGGCGGGATATGTGAAGTAAAACACCGTTCAATTTAGCAAATATGGGCATCTTAGCCAATACCAATATCAACGCCACCTAGGGTAAAGCACAGAAAACTAACCAAAAAAACTCCCTTTCTTGCAGGGTATGCAAAGTGTGTTCTTCAACAAAGGTGAAAACTGCATAGCAGCGGGAAGGATATTCGTAGAAGAAGCAATCTACAAAGAATTCATTAGGCGAGTAGTATCAGAAACAAAAAAAATCGCAATAGGAGATCCTCTCAACAAATCCACAGCTCATGGACCTCAGAATCATTTAGCGCATTTAAATAAATTGTTGGAATATGTAGAAAATGGTGAGTAAATTCACCCTTTGCCTCAAGAATAGCAAAGCACTTTAGGTAATCCAATAGTTTTCCTTAAATTCATTTTATTCCTCAATATTTTCAAATTGCGTCTGCCTGTGTAAGTTTAAAATCGGGAGTAAGCACGCCCAAAGATTTAATTTGTATTTCTTCGGTTAACGAAAGTCTTGCAAAATTATTTTTTTTAAATATTTTGTTCACTATTTTGTTATTTTGTTGACTTGTTTGACTTGGAGCCGTTTCTTGAACCAAATCTTTCCAAGCGGTTCTCAAGGTTAACCGGGGTATTTACCGCTCGCTGGACCGCTTAGATAAAACTAAAAATCACTAAAATGAATTGAGATAACTTTGTCTAAAAGTTTTTTTTATTTCAGGCGTGAAAGAAGGTGCAAAATTAGAATATGGCGGTAAACGAGTAAAGAGGCCAGGATACTATTTTGAACCGACGATATTCAGCGAAGTAGAAGATAGCATGTGGATTGCAAAAGAAGAATCTTTCGGACCTATCATGATTATCAGCAAGTTTAAGAATGGGTAAGTGTACAGGGTGGGCCAAATTCGATGTTTTTCCTCAGTTGTGGATATTTCTAGGCGAAATATGTGGATAAAAATTAGTAGCTCGATTTTCGAGAAGAGAAGAAGAGAAAATATAAAAAACCCCTTATTCGTTTTTCAGCTACGAGGGGATTTTGAAAAGTCTACATTTAGGGATGACAGGGCCGTCGCTAGACTAGTGGCCGCCTGGAGCTAAACGGGGAATACGCCGCCCTCCTTGAAAAAAAAACTAAAAAGTTTTTTCTGAGTAATTTTAGGCAAAAATCGCAAGTACCATTCACAAGAGACGTAAAATTTATATGTGTTCTAAAAATGTTACAACAATTATACAAAGGATAGTCTAGAAACAAAATTTTAAAAGTGCTAAAAATGATCAATATTTCAAGATTTTTGCCAATATTGATATCATTTTTGCCAGTTTAAAAAATTTGTATGTAGACTACTCTTTGTCCAATTGTTGCGGAATTTTCAGGATCTATATATAACGTTTACCTCTCTTTCGAAAGGTACTTCCCATTATAATGACGTAAAATTACACAGAAAAATGTTCTAATTTTAGTTTTTTTTTAATGTGACAAAAAGGCACTAAAAAACTAAGAACTGGACTCAAGTTTTCAACTTATTCATTGATAGTTGGTACAGGACTAGATTTTTATACAATTTTAGGGGGTTTCTCCACTTTTTAAATATTGACATTTTCGAATGTTGTTATACTTTAATTCAAAAATTTTAACAATTATTTTGGTTTCCAGGGACATTGACGGAGTCCTAAAGCGTGCCAACGCCACAGAATACGGTCTAGCTTCAGGAGTGTTCACCAAAGACATCTCAAAGGCCTTGAGATTCGCGGAAAAAATAGAGGCCGGCACTGTATTTATCAACACATACAACAAAACTGACGTGGCGGCACCTTTCGGTGGATTCAAACAGTCCGGATTCGGCAAAGATTTGGGTCAAGACGCATTAAATGAGTATCTTAAAACAAAGTGCATTACCGTAGAGTACTGAAAAAGTATATGATAACTACCACAGAAAATTAATTTATCTGTGATAACTATTTTAAGAAGATATCGCGATAAAATATCAAGTAAAGCTGTACAATTGTATAAGGCGCTGACTCTTGACGTGGCAGGCAGAATTCAGAGGATTGCGAACCAATATGTAAAATTTGATGAGAGAAAGAGAAACAAAAAATGGGTGTTGTATGTTGTTTTCTTGACCGATACAATGGTTAAAAAACTTGATGTTTCCAACAAAAATTTTTTATTTTGAATAAAGTTTTAAAACAAATCTAGATTTATGAATGAAATATGTTGCTATAATGGGTGTAAAAGATACCAAATCGTACGCATCGGTTCGCAATAATAATAATTTTGGTATGTGACGTGAGAGCCAGTGTCTAGTTGCCTGGTGGCTAAATTTTGAAAGTCATAAACTTTCTTCCTCTATCTGCTTCTCATTCAAGTCGTCGGTGTCGTAACCCTACATATAGACAACTGATTAGTGACTTGAGTGAAAGAGAAAGAAAATGATAAATTACGTGAATAGAAATAATGTGCAGTTAAAAAAATTGACCCGAGTATCCCGAAATTTAGCCGCTAGTCCTAGTTGTGCGTAGGTTGTTGGTTAAAAAAAGTACTGAAACAAAGATTACTTAAGTATAGGTTCTGTTAAAAATAGTTTATAAGTATTTTAATGATAAGTTGTGTAAATATTTTAAATAAATAAACGAAAATGTTAAAGTTCAATGGCAGATTTTTATAACGGTTTTCCTATTAAAAAGATTCCTCATAAGCCAAATTAAAAAGCTATTTAGATTTTGAGCGACTCAGGAGATATATTGTGGAATGCTGCCAGCTCATTACTTTGGTGGCAAGACAAATAATGTTCCCACTCAAGTAATTAAAGTAAAGTTTTCCATCTTGCGCATAAGCCTGTAAAGCCAATCGGGATAACTGAGCCGCTACGTTCCTCCCTTGGATGATTGTTTTGTAGCGAACCGCCTCGGAAGTGGAGGGTATTAATTAGCAATGGGTAAACATTGTTTAGAACAAGAAAAAAAATCAATATATAGTCAGTGCCATAGGCAGTTACGCTTTTGTGACATTTCCAAGAACCTCTTTATTGAGACTGTTTTATCTGTGCGTTTTTTTTGTCAACATAGTCAGCATCTTTTTACCCAGATAGAGTGACAGTTTTACCTTTAATTTTATACCCACATGACATATTTAATTTATGTGTAGGAAGTATGTGTTTATATCACAATTAAAAAACATTTTTTTTATCTAAACCTAGATTTTGATATTGGGGTTTTATTCGAGGTAAGAAATTTGTTTTTGAAGATTTTTTCGATGTAAATTGTACAGGACACTCTCTGTGTCACTTCCGGTACATTAAAAAACAATTGTCAATTTTAGAACTATCTAGTTATTAATTGAAAAAATAACTTAAAAAGACAATAAAATTTTCTTACCTTATTTATTTTATATACAAAGGAATTACTTCAATACACAATGGATACCTATCTTTGCATAGCCTGAACTTGCTCCTTAACTTCTTCCAGCTGTTGCACATGTTTTAACATGGCGTCTTCTTGATAGCCCAAATAGTTGCAGAGTAGCTGCATTCGTTTCAAGTTGTTTTCTGAAGATTCTACTGCTGTTTCTTGAGCAGCAAAATTTCTGGCAGAATGCATTAAAATCTAAAAATACAATGTTTGTTAACATTTTACGCTGAAAAAAATATATCATAATACAACTTAGACTAATCAGAATTAACCGGTACCATGTAGCGAAATGCTGTGAAGGTTTGGTTGGGACACAATCAAGGTCTTTGTACTTTTACACAGGTTACCTACAGAATTTGAAAGGTCATTGAACCTGACTGGACAACTGTAATCGTATTAAAAAATCTACGTCACCGGGTTGCCTTAAACCATTTGTTGTGTGAAGTTCCCATGACTGGTCAATTTCTGTAGGCAACCTGTGTCAAAGTTTAAAGACCTTGGGACAAAATAATGTTTCTCGAGAAGTTTGCTTGTTTTCCTAATTCCTAAAAAACCGAAAAAACATGGCGTTAGCTTGATATAGTAGTAGTAGTAGTGGTGGTGGGGAGACCATTTTTAGTCTAGCGACTAGGCACACGGCGCGCCCTTTTCGCAAACCCCTATTTGTCCAGACACCATATATCAAACTTAGGATGCAAGTTTTCTTTCTCTAAGAGGACTTAATTTTGCAAGGCACCTCTTTGTCGAGGGCAGGGATCTTTATACTGCGTAGCAAGTATTCACAGTGAAATCACATCCCTTCCAAAAGGCGGTCCTGCTACATGTTAGACTTGCATCTCTATCTAATATCGCTATCGTATCAGTAGAACTTGGTTATAGACGCAACAGTCGTGGTTGTCATGAGTTGACTGTAGATTTATGCTGGCGCCATCCTGGTACCGACTATATAGCAGGCTCCTGGGTTATTATTCCTGGTTCCTCGGCTAGCTGCATGTCGGCTCCTAGACTACACCTGCGTATATGCTCGATGTTCAAGGTCAACTTATATTTTACGTGCATCGCATCGCATGCTAATTCGATGACGATTTAATTTTTTAAATTCTATCTAAGGTGAAACTCCCTGGGTATCTATTCTGGGTCTTGAACGATGCGATGTGACCATCCACATCACACGCTTTGACCAATAGCACACTCTAAGCTGTCACGTGTTGTGCGAAATGACGTGTCTCGACCAATGGCATAGTCGCCCGCTCTTCAGAGTTAGTGATTTTTACGCGTTTGAAGTGAAATCTGTTCTCCCGCCCCGTACCGACTGAACATTTCTTAGCCGGATCGTAGGAGAAGCTTGCGCAATGAGGTCTTTTCGCATAGCACGTGACGGCTCTCGGAGCTAAAGAAATAAAGCTATAAACCTTGCTATTGGTCAAAGCATGTGATGTGGATGGTCCTATCGTTCAAGACCCAGAATAGATACCCTGAAAACATCGAATTTAGGACATCCTGCACAATTTTTACCTCATTGCTTTTAGAGCCTCTAGTAATCTGCCTAGCTAGGGAGCTAATGTTATTGACATTGACTTGTACTCGATCTGCCAATCTCATCTTGGAGTCAGCAAAGAGGGAACGAGCTGAGGTGCTGCTTGCTGAAGCCATTACTATTTAACAAAATAAAAAATTCAATATTAAGTAATAGTAGGAGAAGCTGTGAAGATTTTGGGAACTTTTTGGTCAGCAAACATCGATATAATTGTTCATTAATCAATACTAAGCAAATTTTGTTATACGAATTAGGGGGGGGGGGGTTTCCGATGGGTTTAGGCGCAAAATGCAAAATAATATATAAATAGGACAAACCTATTTTCTAATTAATAAAACTATACTTAAGTTAACAAAAAAAAATATTCTGGCTAATCTAACAAGTGAAAAACGATATGAAATGAGTGCCCTTATTTTTTTCGTTCTGAAAGCTTATGAATTGATAGGTTGTATTATAACAAAAGCCTAAAATACCATCTGGCTGTTATTTAAAAGCCTCAAAGCCTTGCCAGAATTATCTGATGCCCGTCAATTTGACACATTCGATTTATGTTAATGTTTCTTAAAATCACGTACAAATGAGGAGTGATTATTTGGCTTATTTTAAGACTAAAAGTTTCCATGCACATATTTATTTATTTATTTATTTATTTATTCAAGTAGGTTAAGTTTACAATCTAAATCTTGTATTCTAGGGACATACAAATGAACCTAATATGGTTTGTGTGTCTATGTCCCTTATTTATCCTGTCTTATATTCTAATACCTTATTTTGGGTCAAAAGCCAAAATAAAAAACAAAAAAAAGCCTTAAACTTAAAGAAGGGAAAACCAAATAAAAAGAAGCGATTTTAAAGGAAAAGTTACATGATCATTGAAGTTATAAATAGAATATTAGTTGTGATCCACGTTTTTATTTTAAAAGCTGTCTTTTAGTGGTCAGGAAGTGCATTGAAAATTTTGGGACCTACATAGAGTATTTATGTTTTTGTGTTTTAGGTGTAATGCATTGTGGGTATAGTGATATTATTTGCATTTCTGGTAGTTTGATTATTTACTTTTGGATTTTTGTAAGTATTAAATTTAAGCATAAATCTAATTAAAACCTTTGCAGTAAGTAACGAAAGAGAAAGAAGTTCAGCCTCTTGAACAAGAATCCTGGAGGGGTATTTTCTAGCTTTAAATAAAATTATTTTAATTGTTTTTTTTTTTTTTTGATAACCTTTAGAGGACTTAAAGCCGTTCTGGTAGCCAGACCCCAAACCACCAACCCATAACTAAGGACCGACTCGACAACAGAATAGCATACCATTTTAATAGTTCTGCGATTTAACACCTGCCTTAATTGTAAGAATTTATACAGGAGTTTCCTTAGCTGATTAGTTACATAGTCAATGTGCTTTTCATATGTGAGATTTTGGTCAATATAAACTCCTAGGTATTTAACATAGGTACACAAATGCGTCGTGGCTGATCTACAAGTGGTTTTAAGATTTGTTTTATTTATAGTTTTTGCAAAAGTGAACGGAAGTGTCTTAACAGTCAACGTAAGTGTTCTTAAGGGATTGGAAGTAACTGAAACTGAACCGGAAGTTTCCTCACTTCCAGTTGACAATTGAAAGGGACCAAAAATTACAAAAGCTGAACTGAAAGTGACCTAAAATAACTGAAAACGGACCGGAAGTAACTAAAAGTGAACTTGAAGTGACTGAAAGTAAACTGTAAGTGTCCAGAAATGACTGAAAGATACTGAAATAAAACCTAACCTAATCTAACCTGCTTAAAGTGAGCTAGACATTATCTAAAAGTGACCAGAAGTGACTGTATGTAACCGGACATGTGACTGAAACCGAACCTGAAGTGAGTGACACTAAATTGGAAGTGACAGGATGACGGGAAGCCAATCGGAAGTGACCAGAATTTACAAAAACGAACGGAAGTGAATAAAACTTTACCGGAAGTGACCTAAAAAGACCGGAAACTAACCGAACGTTACTGAAAGTGCACCTGAAGTGAGTTGAAGTGAACCAGAAGTTACTGAAAGTGAAACGGAAGTGTTTGAAAATGGCTAAAAGTGGCCGAAAGTGACTGAAACTAAGCCAGAAGTTGCTTAAAGTGAGCTTGACATGTTCTAAAACTGACTAGAAGTGACTGAAAGTAGACTGTATGAAACCGGACATGACTTAAGTAACCGGAAGTGAGTGAAACTCAGCCGGAAGTAAGTGAAACTGAACCGGAAGTGAGTGACACTGAACTGGAAGTGACTGTTACTTAAATATGCACATATGCCACTTTTCTCCCCTGTCATTTGACTACCTGACCTTACAGCTTTTCTGATGAGGCCTTCCTGATTGTAAGTAACAGCCAGAGTAATTTTCTCCATGACATTATACTATAAGCTACCATGTAAAAAAATTTCAAAACTAAGAAAATAAGTTCCTAATTTTCCAATTTTGAAGACGCCGGTAAGTGCATTTTCCAACTTTGTAAATCAGCCAGTTATTTTACAGTGTATTATAACATCAGTTTATACGTTCCGGTTCAGAAAAAAGAAAATAAGAGCACAAATCAGTCCACTTTTTAGATCGTAAAATTTTTAGTCAGTGATATTTTCCTCCACTTGAGATGAGCCAGAATACTTTTTTTATAATATTCATGATCTCTTCCTCTTAGTGTAAAAGATTTAGAACTAAGAAAATAAGTCGACTCATATCATTTGCTGACCTTTTGAAACCATCAGAAAAGCATCATAAGAATGAAAAATACTCTGCCAATATATGGGCCCCTAAGCTCATACAAGGTACTATAGTTATAGTGCACATGTGAGCTAAACTAAAAACTTAAATATATTTTATTCAACTCCAGACTAAATTACCTTTTGTTTGATACCACACAAGCCATGTTTTAAATTAAACTAAAATTTTTGAAATCTACCCCCACCCTTAAAAAAAACAAGAACTAAAATGTATTTTGTTTAACTCCAGACTCAATTACCTTTCGTTTGATATCACGCACGCCATATTTTCACATAAACTCTAATTTTTTTAATCTACCCCCACCCTTTTATTTGGCTTGTGTTTGGTGGATTTTGTTCATTTTTAAATGGGACCATCTCGACCCAAGACTCAGCCTAGGTACCAAATTTCATTGAAATCGGGCAAGCCGTTTTTGAGTTATGGGCGTTGGTCATTACAGACAGACATACAGACGGCGCAATAAAAAAGTTTCAAAATCATCTCAAACGCAAAGCGATATAACAAATTTTGAAATTGGAGCAACATTTTTTTCTCAAAAAAATTTGGATCAACATAGCTCACACTACTATAGTATAGTATATGTGTGAGCTAATTGTTGATTATTATCCTTGTTATTATCATTAACACAACATACTTATTTATATACACAGACTAAGAAAATAATTTCCCAAAAATACTCATGGCCTCCCCTATTATAATGGATTTCTGTTTTGTCATTGTAATGTAATAGTCACTGTGAATTAAAAATTGAAAAGTATCCATAAAAACTTTAAAATAAAGCAAAAATAAAATAGTCAAAGTTGGTCAGCTGAACCAAATTTTATACACCATCCTACAGGACTTTAATAAATTTTTGGTCCTGTATAGTCCTGTACATGTCCTGTACAAGTCCTGTATAGTCCTGTACAAGTCCTGTATAGTCCTGTACAAGTCCTGTATAGTCCTGTACAAGTCCTGTATAGTCCTGTACAAGTCCTGTATAGTCCTGCCTGTGGGGTCTTGTATAGTCCTGTGGCTGAAAAAGTGCCCATAAAAAATTCGTGACCCAAAAAAAAAGGTCATCATGTCTTAAATCGCGATTTTCTTAGAGAGTCAGCCTTTGCCGGCCTTAGTACTTCTTAATCATGCTTAGGGCACTCTTAGGCGCCAGTACCCTTGGGGTCCTGTGGAGTCTTGTAGAAGTCCTGTATAGTCCTGTGGGGTCCTGTAGAAAAATTTGTACACCTACTGTGGGCAGCTGATTTTTTTCTGTAATGAAATGTTGATTTTGTGTGTAATGACAATTTCATTCATTTTAAAACAGGTAAATAAAATCAGTGATCCCAAATGATTCTGGGTCACTATAGATAAAATATAATCATTTAAAGTTCTTCTCAAAATAGACAGATGGATAAAACGAAATAAACTAGAACTAGCTTCTGAAAAAACAGTCATTCTTGGCAAAAGAGATACAAGAGAAATTAAATTTAATTTAAATGGAACCAAAATAATCTAAAAAAAAGCAGTCAGATACCTTGAAATCATGATAGGCGAAACATTGTCCTTTATAGAGCATATTAAAACACTTGTCAGAAAAGCAGACGAAAAAAACAACCAAGATTAACATACTAATGTCAAATAAAATGAAGTGCTCAAAAGGAAAAATAGGATCAACTTTGCTTTACAGAATAGTATTGACAAATTAGATTTTTATAAGAAAAATTTATAAACTTTTGAAAGTTGGCAACCCTAATTTGAATCAAAAGTACATGGAGCAGCCACCCATTATTCCTGAAGGCAGTGGCCCACCACATGGCAGCTGTTTAAGAGTATTTTAATATAAAATAAGGCGCCCACAAATTCGGCCGCCTGGAGCGGCTACTCCTCTGTTCCGCCCATTATGTAGTCTGAGGCTATATTCTAGCTAGTATATATTGAAATTCGGAAATAAGAAAAATTTATTACCATAAATTTTGGTGACTATTCTCACCAATAGAGTAGAGAGAGACTTAAATCATAAATATCCTCAAAAACAACTCCACAACTCAAATATTATAAATATAATCTATAATCCACAGATTAGGTAAATAAGTCTATAATCTTTGATTATAAACACACAAAAAGCAATAATCACAGATTAGGTAAATATAATCAGCTGCTTGCCCACAGAACAGCAAAGTGAGCAAAAGTCACAGAAAACACACCATTCTTGCTTAGCTTCGGTAGCTTTGCCGCAAGAGGCGCCAGCGTGGACGTAAAAATTTGGCACTACCACGTACGTTTTAATTATATCGGTACTGGGAATGGGCCTATAATACCCTGTTTCCACTAAGTCGATCATGGAAACAGGATTTTTACCCACAGGGTGTCGATCACATCAATATGTTTGGCACTATTACTGCCCTGCGTTATTGCAATTAGTATATTCTCTACTGCTAGAAGCCAGCCGGCATGTTGGATTTCAAATGAACCCAAACGTATAGGTTGGATAAATTCAGGGTACTGATAATAGGTGCCGCGCTCTCAACTTCGCATCTCTTTTAAAAACACCCGCTATTAGCAGTTACCTTGGATAAATATTTTAATTTGTTTAAAAACAAGCCAAGTAGGCAGCTACATCAACTCAATATAATATCTTTGTCTTCCAAAAACTTTCTAAAAAATTAAGCCCAATTTTGTCAAGTTGCCAACGTTATCTGTTTGTGGATCCTAAAATCGTCAATTTATACTTATTTACCTAATCTGTGATCGTCAATTTCAGATTTTATTAAAACCGTTTGCTTTTTTAATGCCGTATTCCATTGGGAAAATGAGTGCAGCACTGGTGGTGCACTGAACTGAAACGGTGCTGTCAAAAATTTGCACCGAGTGCAGTTTCAATGGAACACGCGGAAAATGAAAAATCGCACTAGTGTGGTATAAGGTCACTATATCACGAAGTTCCTAACATCGTGATATAGTCACCTTAGTGTGGTATGCCATTATGAGCTGTAGAACTTCTTTTTTATTCTTGCTTTAAGCAACGGTAATATAACATTTTCTTGCAAATAATTTTTTATAGTATATCCATTATGAATAGGGCAAATTGATTATGCAAAAATCTCATTTTTGAAAAAAATGTCACACAACCTGTAGTTTTATCAGGCGACGACGATATCCATTTTTATTTGTTTCAAAGTTACACGCCGATAAATATTAGCCTAAGATAAATAAAATTCGTCAAATAAATAAATAATGATTTTATTTAAAAAAAGTTAATAAGAATATTTTAAAAATGCCCACCTCCTTGTTGAATATGCAGGCTTGTTCTCGTATACCAACAGATAGAGTAGTTATCTATATTTCGCGCTTGTTTTTCAAAAAACCCTAACCAGAAGTGTACTTTATGCTCCCAAAATTTGAACATAAGTATTCGAAACACCTTGTATACATATATAATATTTCACAAGTTTCTTTTAACTAAACCTAACTTTCCTGCCTTGCAGAATTTGGTCAAAAACATGTTGTTCAAAATCCATTTGTTCGAAAGTAATATTAATACTTCAATAACATTTTCTTGAAAAGGAAAATTATTTAAAAACATTTCCTTCAAAAACAAAAAATTGTTTGAAAACATTTTATTAAAATTTTTTTGTTCAAAAACATTTTCTTTGAAAGTCATTTTTTTTTCATAAGGAAAATGGTTCAAAAAAGTTTTTGAAGAAAATATTTTTGAACAAATTTCCATTCAACAAGAACATAACCTAACCTAACAGCTAAGCGTAAGGGTGTTTTAACATACCATAAAAATGGCAAGACGTGCCTCAGCGCTAATGGGGTTTCGTCCCCTTTGTTCTTTTTTTGGACAAAATTGAGACAACTTGAATTTATTTATGAGGAATTCTGCAGTGCTCATCTCGAGCCGAAAGTGTTTCTTGAACTAAAATATACATTTATTTTTACTTATAATCATAGCTGCCAGAAAACCCTAACTGTCGGATAATTAGCCCCAGGGCCCCAGTCAACCAGATCCATACAAATCTACTTACCTGTTTGTTGTTAAATCGGTAAACCACATTTTCAATAACGTTTTTTATTTTTGGGGTTTCTGTTCTCATTGTTTTTATTGCACAGAACTGTTCTTCTTCATCTTCATCGCTGCTACTACTTAGCAGCGAAGAAAATAATAAAAAACAACTTTATTTTCACTCATTTTTACGTCCCACGACAATAATAAGCCTTTAAAATTAATGGCGGGAAAAAGTTTTCGGTGCGGCACGAGCCCTCAGAGCCGGTGTCAAAAAAGCCGCACTCAGTGCAAAACTGAATTTATAAGTTCCTCAATGGAATACGAAAACTGAAAAAGTGCATGTCAATGGAATGCAAACACCGAGCCAGTTGTGCACTAGTGCTGCACTCATTTCCCCAATGGAATACGGCATAAGCCAAGCCATACGTTTGGGTTCAATGATAGGGTGGAACACAGTGCACGCACAGTGCACGGAAATCTGTTGGTCTACTGCAAGGACTGTACAGTGTGTACAGTCCTTGGGTCTACTGTGGGAACTCTTGTAGCAGTGATTTTTTGGCAAAACGTACGTGGGCACCAAGGACTGTACACAGAGAACAGGACGGTCCACTTCCATAAGCCCCATATATTCCAAATTTCGCTACGTCACAAAATCCTCAAGGTGTCGAGCCATCCTTCTATGAACCTACTCATCCTTCTCAAAAGACCCTTGATCTGTTTGATAGGGTGGTCTTTCCTTTTCTATTCACATTAAATGAAAAAGGACAACCGAACTTATTGATTTTTTTCGCGAATCCAAAGTGAGGTTAATTTTTCCGTGCATTTCGCATTTTTATTTATTTTAAGGGAAAAAATTTGTGGAATCTTGGTTTTGTATTGTTATTTTCGATATTTTAAACAATTTTCGGAATCGCAAAATCCCAGGAGCATCCTGTGCGGTTTCTGGATGTAAATCCAACTATTCGAACTTAGAAGTTCTACGTTTATGAGTTTTTTTAAATTTCCACTTTCCAATGACTGTTCCCAAGACTATTTTGCAAGAGTGGCTAAGGCGTTGTGGAAAAGACAATCTGGATCCCACGAAAGCATTTCTACAGAACAGTTTTCGAAATTCCTTTTCAAGATAAATTGCTAGGTAAATATCATTTTTAACATTTTTTTAAATCTATTTAGGGCCACATTCTTCAATTATGTAAGGTTAAAATTCAGGATCTTTTGCCGCCCTTCTCCTGTCGTAACGCATTTTCAAGAAAAATATAAAAAAATCATTCAGTGTATAGTCCTTGCCATAGGCAGTTACACTTTTGTGACTTTGACATAAACATACCTATTTCCGAGCCTATTTCCAAGCATATTTCCTAACCACAAATATATTAAAAATTAAATATGTTGTGTAGGTATACCTTATGTTGTGTTAAGCCGAAATCATTTAGTTGTAATCTGCAGAGTTTTTTAAGTGCTGGGTGGAAAAAAAATATGCCACTTTAGTCAAACTCAGTATGTAGGTATGTGGGCACAATAGATCCATATGTGGTCACAGTGCATGGAGGTCCAGAAGGGCCTGCCACCATTTTCGAATACATACATACCTTATGTTGACAAAAAAAATGTTCTCATAAAAACAACTCAACAACATACCATTTTTCAGATTTTTTGATAAAGAAATAGGTTAAAAATGTCACAAAAGTGTAACCACCTATGGCCAAGACTATGACACAAAGGTAACCCTCCCCCCCCAGAGATTACTTAATGTAACACTAAGCCACATGTGAATTTATTTAGGCCTGTGTGTTCATCTATGAACAAGGCGTGATCAGCTGAACCAAATTTGTTCACCATCCTACAGGACTTTAATTAATTCTTGATCCTGTAGTGTATTGTAGTGTCCTATGAAGTCCTGTAGACCTACTGTGGGCAGCTGATCACCCCTTGTCTATGAAGAAACCTCTACAACCACAAAAATTAGACATTAAACATACTTTTTAATTTTTTTTTCTGTAAATGTGCAATTTAATTGTTTTTATGTTTTGTACTAATTTGACTCCAATAATAGTGAAGTTATCAATAGTGCCAACTTAATTTGGGACACCTACTGTAATTTTGACAAAAATGTCATAACAAAATAATACTTGGACAATTTCTAAAACCTCATGTTTTTTTGTGAATTCCATATGTACTAGAGTACAAAATTTACACTGTAGAAACTACCTATTTTTAAAAAAGTTCCTTATATATGTTTTTTTATTACAGGCTTATGTACTTCCAAAACAATACTAAGGAATACATCTGTGCCAAGTCAAAACCTATCAGTGAAACCAATAGAAGTTGATCCTGAAGAGCCAACTGCAGGTACAAGCATCGAAATCAAGGAACATTTGCTGGTTGATGTTGGTACAAAAGAAAACTACTTAGTTAAAGTCTGATTTTTTTTTGTTTTGTGCAAATTGATAAGAGTTATTGTTGAATTTTTTGTATCAGAGTCTGCTATTGTACGAAAATGAGTATTCAGTTGGTTTGCGACTGTTAGTGTGTGTCTTTAATAGTTTCAGAATCTATTCTAAGTTTAATTTAGTTGTTTTCTTTGCCTCCCCAATAATTTATTTATAATGTTCTAAGTTTTTGTTTTGTCAATTTTATCAATTTTAGTTTTTGCACAATGGAGATTTTGCTTTAGCACAGTTTTTTTAAAGATATATTTATATTTTTTATATATATTATTAAAATGTAATATATTATTATATTTTTTTCAATTCTTTAGAAGCTAATGTCACTTAATAAAAACAAAATGATGCTGAGAAGTAAAAAGGTCTTGCAGTTGGGTAAAAAATACTAGGACATTTCTTAGAAAGGTAAAATACCTACATGTCCTAGATTTTTTGCCCCCATGGTTCATTCTTCTTACATTTCATTTATCAAATTCAGGATTTGTTATCCTGATGTTTATGGTAACAAATTCCTTATTGCTTCTAATCAATAACCCCACTTAATATTGTATACAGGTTTGTTATTTTTTTGCTATTATGAGTGATATAACAAAAAAATTCTAAAAATGTATACAGATGCCTAAAGACTTTATCTACTTAGATAATTTCTAGTATTATAAATCAATAAATATAATAAATTTGGTCGAAATTAAAATAGGAAAATAACTTTTATTTAATCATTTTATTTTTTATCTTTAAATATGTAAACATGTATCCTGAGATGATATCTTTGGGGGCACTAACATATACCTCATAAAATCAAACCTATATGTAACATTTAGATGAAGCAATAGGTTAAAATACTGATAACTACAAATTGCTTCAACAGGACAAAAAGTGAGATTTTAATTACTAAAATAATAAGGGACAAAAAGCTAGTACTGCTGCTAGTTAGGTGAAGTTGAGCAATATACACACCTCAGTAGGTACACCTATGAACCTTATAAACATAGCAATGTTATAGAACACTCTACATCAGTTGAAAGAAAAAACTGTATAATGTATTGACAAAACATTTAATTTATCATGTCATGTGGAATGAGGTTTCATACTGTACAAATGACATGATAACTGAACATTTTTACCAACAATATCTCGTTTTTACCAAAGACAGTCAGTTTATAATCCTTGGTTTTTTCTATTCAACTGATGTGCCATGTTCTACCACAAGCCGCTACTGACAGAAAGTGAATATTTCTTAAGTGCAAAAAATACCTCTGGGCCTGTTGCTGATCAATAGCAAAAACTTTGTACAGGGACTTAATAAACCATATTTTTGTTGACCCTGTTAGTCCTTAAAGGTTGTGCCAGGTCCTGATTCTTATCAGTCCTGAGTGGTCATTAAAAGTGTCGAGATATTGTATAGGTCCTTACATATTGATGAGCCCCTCACTTTAGGTGGTACTACTAGGTGATAAGTGGAATGAAATGTATGCATTGTTCTACAGGAATTAGCAATAAATTTTTGGTCCTGTAGTGGATTGCAGTGTGCATGTATACTGCTTAAGCTAGAATGCCGCTATCTACCTATAAAATTTTCCTAGTTTTGATTAAAAAAACCTGAAAAATAATATACAAATGCTACTTTCTGATAATGGTAAGTTATTTGCTTCTTAAAAACCATAAAATCTTAAGAAGATTTGCTAATAGAAATTGATAAGTAGAATATTGTAGTGATTAAGACAGCAAAAAGCCGGGCAATATAGTGACCTGCACAGTCCTGTAAATGAATTTTGTACACCTACTATGGGCAGCTGATCACCCCTCATAGGCTTAGGTATTCTAATGGGGAGTAAAATACTATTCACAAAATATTCTAGATGATATTCCAAATATTAACATGTTTTTTTAAGCAAATGCTGATATTTGACAATGAAAAAATTTATTTGATTTTATTGATGATTGGTTCTGTAAACTATTTTCTGCAGAAGATACACCTAGGATATTTTTACATAAAATTGTATATTATTATTATTATCTTTCTACATTACAGCGAGACATGGTTTAAAAAAAAAACGTTTTAAGAGTTAGGCAACGTCGCAAAAAGTACAATGTGGGGAAAAATTGCGTCGCGATTTTTATTGATTTGTAGTGCTAGTAGTGAATAAAAATTCAGTAATTGTAATTCAAACAATGCTTAATAAGTGTCTTCACAGGAAAATTAACATTAACTCACGCAAAAACGGTTTTCTGTGGTGAAAAATCGCATTTTGGATAAAAAATACATAACCTCACAAAATTCTCCCTCCAAATATCCAACCATGTTGCCGAACTGGCAAAAGCTTCTAGGACAACGAAAAAAAAAAACCGGATCCAATTTACTGACTAAAAAGAAAAAGCACTATTTTGCTGACCAATCAAAATGTCGGTTGTAAACAATGACATAACCTCACTAACTGCGGGTTCAGCCTCACCAAACGATAAAAAGTCAACTAATTACAAACACCCTAGTTATTCCTGTGGAAAATGTGAAAAAATTGTGAAAGAAAAAGACAATGCACTTCAATGTGATAACAACGCATGTAACTTATGGTATCACACATGCTGCTTAAACATATCAAATCCTTGCTACAAAAAAATTCGTGAAGTAGAAAACTTTGTTATGTGGGTCTGCGACGACTGCAAGCCCTCTGTAAAACATGGAAATTCACTACAAAACTTGGAAAATGAACTACAGGAAAAGATTGCTAGTTTTGAAAGATGTTTACTTTCATTTCAAAAATTAGAAGGTGAGCTTCAGAATAAATTGGAAATGATTGATAAAATCACAAAAGGAATACAAAGCCATCCAATTCAAATAAGAAACAATGAAGAAATGAGCTTAAACTTAAGCTACTCTGGAGTTTTGAAAAACCAAAATGAATTTAAGAAAAGTCATGATGCAATTATTATAACACCAAAAACAAAAAACATAAAAACTGAGGATGCTGTCCAAATTATTAAAAACAAGCTTGACCCTATAAAATTAAAAGCCCCAATTGATATTTCAGTGTCAAAAAATGGCACTTTGATCCTAAAAACAACAAACAGTGATAGCTGCAATCGAATTTTGCAAGAAGCTAAACAAAATTTAAGTGATGAAACATTTAACATAAGGAAATCACAACGACTAAACCCTAAAATCATCATTACAGGATTAACAAAGCAATATAATGAAGAGGATGAATTAAGACGAGAGCTAATAGCACTTAATCCTGATATTCTATCGAACAAAGACTGCTTGAAAGTAACATATACAAGACCAACTCTGTATGGAAATAGATTCATTGCAAAAGCAGAAGTCTCAGGAGAAACTTTTAACAAAGTCGTAAATCAAAAATTAAAAGTTAGCTGGGGAATGTGCCATGTTCTAGAGGACATAAATCCGATCAGATGTACAATCTGCTGTGTTTATGGACATACAGCAACAAAATGTGGAAATAGAGTTCAGGCATGTACTTTTTGTGGAGGAGCACACAAAAGACAACACTGTAATTATATCAAAGAAAATGGTAAACCAAATTGTATAAATTGCATGTATGTTAAGACGAAATTTGATGCTGCTGTAAATACTGAACATGACAGTATGACACAACAATGTCCCATACGAGAAAAGAAGATCAAAAATTTAAGAGAGAGAATCGACTATACATCAAATGAAATATTTGTTTATAATATATAATCGTAAGCTAGCCCCTTCATTAGTTTTCTTTTTAGGATATTTATAAGGGTTTTTTTCTATCTTCCTTTACTTTTAAAGCTATACTAGCATAAAAGCTAGTTTTTTATTTTTCTCTCTCGCTAATTAGTTTTTTGCTACTAGTTTTAAATTTCATCTAAAAAATTATAATGAATTTTTTAAATGATATAAAAACTGAAGAAATACCAACAAAATACTTATCAGAATTTTGTATTTTTGAAAGAAACATAAAAAACAGTCAAGGTATCTCTGTTTTTCAATTAAACATATGCAGTATTCATAAAAATCTTGATGAAGTAGTAATCTATTTACAAAACATATTGTCAAACACAAATTCTACTAAAAATGTGGATGTCATTGTTTTCTCAGAAACATTTGAAATATTTAACATTAGTAACCATAATATAGACGGATACACTGCATTCTATAATCAGTCTAAAAACACATCTCACGATGGTACAATAGTTTATATAAAAAATTCTCTTCAACCTGAGTTTTCACTTATTAAAATAAACAACCACAACTTTATACGTGCAAAATTTAATAAATTTAACATTACTATAGGTATCACAGCTTTTTATCGACTACCAAGATATACAAAAACTGATGTTGACATTTTCAATGATTCTTTAAATACCTGTCTTTTAAGATGCAAAGAAAAAATAGAAATATTTTCTGGAGATATCAATATAGACATCTTGAACAGAGACAATAATGACTATCTCAATGTTTTGACTTCTTTTGGATATTTGACTTTTATTTCCAAACCAACAAGAGTAAGTGAAAACAGTGCTACATGCATTGACCACTTATTTATAAAATTACATAACTCCCTTAAAGAAATCAATATTGACTTTGGAATCTTTGAAACTAGAATAACCGACCATTATCCTATCTCAGCAAATATTCAAATACAAAACTTTGATACTAAAACTTCTTACTTAACACAAAATCAAAATAAAAATAACTTTGTTCATACAATAGATCACCAAAAATTAAAAGAAACTCTTACATCTGATAAACTTAATATTATAAAAAACATAAATAATCCTACCATTGCTTATAATCACCTTGAAAAAATTTTAACAGATGCTATTAAAAACAGCATGGAAATTAAAAGTTTTAAAACAAGAACAAAGATCAAACCATGGACCACTGTGGGTATTGTTAACTCAATGTCAAAACGAGATAAATTATGGCTTCAATCTAGAAAACATCCTCAAAACCATGAATACAAAACCCAGTATAAAAAATATAGAAATTTAATAAACAAACTTATAGTATCTGCAAAAGAAAACTACTACAAAGAAAAAATTGAACAGTCAAATGGAAATATCAAAGAAATCTGGAATATAACAAATGAAGTCACTGGAGGTGTAAAAAACAAAAAGTCAGTTGACAAAATCCAAAGCAACAACCAGATAATAACAGATCCAAAACTTATAGCTGATGAATTTAATGACTTCTTTATAAAGGTGGGTAGTAATTTGGCTAAAAAAATAACCAAGAATGTTAAAATACTTCATGGAAAAGATTATATAAATGATAAAAGCATATTTTGGCAACCTCTTTCTAATCAAGAAATTATAAATACAATCAACAGCTTAAAAAGTAACTCCAGTCCAGGAGTAGATAATTTTCAATCCAAAACATTAAAAACTATTAAACATATCATTGCCCCCACACTTGCACACATATTTAACTTATGTTTAAAACAAGGTATCTTTCCTAAACAACTAAAAACAGCTCTTGTTATACCCATACACAAAAGTGACTCTCCTCTGTTATGTGATAATTACCGACCAATTTCTTTACTTAGCAATATCACAAAAATTTTTGAAAAATGCTTAAAAAAACAGATTATGAATTTTTTTGAAACCAGTAATGTTCTACATAAACAACAATTTGGCTTTCGTGAACACACAGGAACAGAAAACGCGATTTTTGATCTAAATAATTCTATATGTACATCTTTAGATAAAAAGAAAAAAGTTATTGCTACCTTTCTAGACCTAAAAAAAGCTTTCGACACTGTGTCACATGTAAAACTTTTAGAAATTTTAGAAAATGCAGGAATAAGAGGTATTTGTCTTACTCTCTTTAAAAGCTACCTAACAGAAAGAGAACAAATGGTCAAAATCCAAAATGAACTAAGTAAAACACAGTATATTGAATGTGGGGTTCCTCAAGGGACGGTACTGGGACCAATACTTTTTATCCTATACTTAAATGTAGTTTTAAAAACCAAACTTCCAGGTCATATAATTTCATATGCTGATGACACTGTATTTATAGTTGAAGGAAAAAATTGGAAAGAAGCAAAACTCAATTCAGAAAAAGGACTATCAATTATAAAAAACAATTTAGACGCCATATTATTAACAGTTAATGTCAAAAAAACAAACTTCATTACATTTTCATGCTATAAAGATACATTACCAGAATTTCAAAATATCACAATACATAAACGAACTTGTCAGGATAATTGCAATAGCTGCCAAAGTAAAATAGAGAGAGTTCAAAGCACAAAGTACTTAGGAGTCCATATTGATCAAAATTTAAAATGGCAGGACCATGTTGACATATTAAGAAAAAAATTAAGATATATTGTGTATAAACTTAGACTAATATCAAATATCGTTACTATAAAACTAGCAAGAATTTTCTACTTTGCACTTTTTCAATCAATAATTTCTTATGGAATAATTGCCTGGGGAGGAATGTATAAAAATCATTTACAACCCCTTTGGTCACTTCAAAAATATGCAATTAAAGTCATTTTCAAAAAACCATTTAGATATTCCTCAAAAACTCTTTTTAAGCAACATGCTATTCTTCCTATAAGATTTCTATTTTTTAAAACTGCTGCAATTTATTTAAAAAAATATCCTAACATTATTCCTAAAATTAATCATAATCACCAAACAAGAAAGAATAACAAAAATTTTGAGACATGTAGATACAACTTGACCTTGTCCCAAAGACAGGCTATATATATAGGGCCAAAAATAATTAATTCATTGCCACAAAAAAACAAAACTCTAAATTTACCTTCTTTTAAACAAAAATTAAAATATGAAATCTTAAAAAATTATGAATATTATGAGAACTTTATGTAAAGCTATAAAGAAAAAGATACCTTGGCTACTAATTATATGATTTTAAATATAGTAATATATATTATATATAGGTATATATGTTTTTGATTTAATTAGGAAAACATTTTAAGTGTGAATGGATGCATGTTTGTGGCTATGTGTGATGGTATAACTATCTATAAGTATGTTTGCTATAAAAAATTTATTTAAGTACCTAATTCACTTTCAAATTTAAATCTTGATCTCATTTTTGTGATAGGTTAATTATTCAGAGTTTTTTTTTTTTAATTTAATTTTAGATTTTAAATCTATAAGACCACTTAACCTATAGGTCATATTATGTTGATTAATAGTCTTAATTATCTTCCTTTCGTTTTTTTTACTAGTTTTAAGATTAATTTTTTAAGAAAATACTGAACAAAAATAATAATAGGTAATATATTTATGTAAAAACATTTCTATATAAAACAATAATAATGCAGCTTAACACAAATGCAAATTTAATTTGCTGCATTGAATATAAAATGTAAATTTTTTAAAATTAGTAAAGAAATTTTGTAAATTTTGTATAAATTTATAATAATAAAAGAATCTTGAATCTTGAAATTAGTTTTTGTTTATATTTTACGAAAAAGTGAGGTTATGTCGTTGAGTATTTTGTGACCTATTAAAAACCGTCTGACAGATTTCGCGAAGTGGACCATCCTGTTCTCTGTGTACAGTCCTTGCGTGGGCACCACTCAACCGACCAAAAAAATTTCAATGATTAATAACCTTACATTTGTTTGACGTGTACTTTTTGTTTACCTACTAGTTTATCTCTAGTTTATCACTATTTAAGATTTTTATTTTTCGATAGTTTTCAGAATTGCAGTGGTTGATATGTCGAAGGCTAAAGTAATCATAGTGACAGGGGGCACAGGTCTAGTTGGTAAAGCCATCGAGACTATAGTAAATGAAGAAAAACGAGATGATGAAAAGTGGATTTTTTTAAGTTCAAAAGAGGCTGATTTGTGGTATGTTGTAAGGGTTGATTTATATATTTTTTATATTTCTTTATAGCCAAGAGTTCTAGCTTTCTAACAACATATTTAGCATGTTTCAGTCTTGTTTACCTGCAAAAATATTTTAGTATGATAAATTTTTTGCTTTCTGATCCTATATAGTGCTTCTAATCATTTAATCAAATAATTTGAAAAATAAAAGACTTTTTAAAATAAAATTTTAGACTTACAGGTTTTGTAAGTACATACAGTTGCTCTCTAACTTGAACTCTCCATAACTTGAACTGTTTTGGTGGTCCCTTCAGGTTCGAGTTATAGAGGTTCGACTGTATATCTAAAAGACTTTTAATTTTTGAATAAAAACATGTCCCTTATAAGAAAATCTGTTTTTTTTATTTTAGTGACTATAATTCCACAAAGAAACTTTTTGAAAAACACAGGCCTACCCATGTAATTCATTTAGCAGCGATGGTAGGGGGATTATTTCATAATATGTCGCACAATTTAGACTTTCTAGTAAGTGTCTACAAAGGTGTCTGCATATTAGGGAACATTCATAAAAATTAATAAGAAAAAATAAATAGATTCATGATGTATTCGATACCTTCCTAGCCCATTAGCACATTCCAAGTATACTCCATCCTATATCAGCCTTGAAAAGAGTTTTTGTACATCTCTTACAGATGATCCTACAAAGTTTTTAGTAATAACATAAATTATTCAGAAAACCATGTTCTACTAGCCACAATAGACCACTTGAGTCGCAGTGGAGGGGCGACAGTCGCACCACTCATAATCAAACCTAACCTAACCTAATGTTCTACTATAATCCAAAAACTGCATATTGATGTGATGGTCCATTAAGAAGCATACAGTCGAACCTCTATAACTCGAACCTGAAGGGACAACCAAAACAGTTCGAGTTATGGAAAGTTCGAGTTATAGAAACTCGAGTTACATGGGTTAAAATACATGTGAAAAGTGCAGGGACCGCTTAAAAGGTTCGAGTTATAGAGAGGTTTGAGTTATAGAGGTTCGACTGTATTTTCAATTTTTAAATTGTAAAAACACTGTCATTAGCATTAATAGATTTTAATCAAAATCTAATCAGCTCCTTACAATTTTTAACACTATTTTTGTTGAAAATGGTATAAAAATCGGTTCAGGAGCTATCATGAGCTGGACAGTTTTTTTTATAAAAAACAATACCTTTCTAGCCATTGCTGCATGGGCTAGGAAGGTAAAAATGTTTTAAGCAGATTTATTGCTAAAATAATTTTTAAAATGTTTTTATTTTTTAGAGAAACAACATCCATATAAATGATAATGTTTTGCAAGTTAGTTTTGAATTGCATGTTAAAAAAGTAGTGTCATGTTTGTCAACATGTATTTTTCCTGATAAGACAACATATCCTATAGATGAAACAATGGTAAATATAGTTAAAAGAAAATATATGAAAACAAATTAATTCAAGGAACAAAAAAATACTTGATATTGTTGGGTACGATTTTCTTTAAAATTGAACCCTTAATTGAGGGTACCATAGTTGATCTCTTGTGTGTATTGCAATTTACAAATTGTTACAAGACTTTTCTTATGACCTATAAAACAAACAAGACCCAAAATATTTAAATAAATACTTTAACTTACCAAAATAGCAAACTGCAAAATATCATTCAAATAGAACAATCTTATGTTTCTTAACTGATAATTACTTTAGAGGTTTTAGTTTAAATTCAACAAAACTTAGAATGTGACTAACCCAGTCTTCTCAAAGTTTGGGTTTTTATTAACGGTAGGTTGGACCTAAGTAATCCATTATCCCCTCTTTGAAGAGCTTGGAGGAACCAAGTCAGTGGCATTGCTGGGAGGAACCAAGTCAGTGGCATTGATAATCCTAAAGAGGCGGACCACTTTCTTATCTCTGCAAAACCGTGTTTTGCGCTTTTCGTTTTTCTAAGCTGGTTTCATAGAAGTCAAGGGTAATTTACAGTCCTGACAATATTATGATGGGCATCTGACTTACACTAACACCCGGTTTTCACCTATGCATGGCCAACCTGATTAAAAAAACGCATCAGGTGACGCTGCATGTAAAACCGGTGCAAATCCATGGCCCATCACGTGATGCGTTTTTTGAATCGGGGTGGGCATGCATTGGTGGAAACAGGGTATAAGTACTGGTTTTTTTTTCTACATTTTGACATGGTTATTATAATTTCAAAAAAGCAAGTGTGTTTTTGGTTATTTTTTCAAGTTCAAAGTTTTTACCCTAGCAGGGGCGTGCAGTGAAATAAGACAAGGAATTTTTTTTGAAACTTGCTTATTTGTATTTTTTTATCCTTTTTAGTTTTCAGTAAACTTAAATTTCTTACTTTAGCCTACCGTTATTTACAATACCTATTTATCTTTTCATTAAAACTTTGGGAGAAAAATATTTTTTTTCAACACAAATACACACTTTATGACTACACAACTGTTGTTTTAAAGGCCTCGAGAAAGTATCGTTTACCGAAAAATCAGTCATACCCACCATTGTTAAAATCAAAGTATAATCAGGGAGGGTAGAGTATTGTGACCACCCTAAGGATAAAAAGTTCACATATTATTTTAAATCGCTAAAACCGCTATGATTCCAGACACTAATTTCATTAGCAAAAAGTAAACAAGGCCAACAAAAAAGTTTTTTTCCCACAACTGGTTAGCCACTTGTACTGCTCATACTTATCGGCACTAAAATGTTGTGTGCAAGTTTTAATTTTCGCTATAAGCTCTTTTATTTCGGGCTTGGGCCTACTCCTATTTATTATATCTGTCTTTTGAATAAAATTTTGGGAAGAAAACTTTTTGTTAATCAAAAAACACACTATACAATCACACAACTGTATGGTTTTTAACGGCCGTTGCAATATCCTTTACCGAAACCTTGCTGGCACGCCATTGTGAAATGCGTATTTACATAATCGAACCGGACTGCTTATTTCAAGGCTAAAGGACGCAAACTGAATTCTCGCATTGGGCTTGCATGCATTGACCCCCACTATGTTTTACATAACGAGAGAAGGACTTGTATCTGCCGCATAGAGCGCGAGAAGCCAGCGGTTGTCGCGAAAGCGACGCTGCTCTCGGGTCGGTCAAATCAAGACCGCGTGAATGAATTCGTATTCGTTTCCTACGCGTACGACAAAGACAACTGCTTATATGGTTTTCGTTTCTTATAAGCTTTTCTATTATATACAAATAGGTATATAAAATAAGATGCCGCTTTTCTAGTACATAGCCACGCGCAAAACATATTGCTTCTGATACAGTCTTACCATTCCTAGAAGACTGGCGCTTATTACGTCAAGTTATAATTATTTCTTATCTTTGGTACCTATGCTGAGCTAAAATCAATATTGGCATGGATATATTTAAGACTCAATTTAAGGTTAAGGTAATTTATTGATGAAATAATTTAAAACAAATCTAAGCCTGTGATGTAAGAAAAGGAAAATGTTTTAACATTATTTCCAAAATGTTCTGAACCTGTTCTTCACTTAGCCTTTCTTCAGTTTCCTCAATTATCTGTTGAATTTCCAACGCAGTTGTGGGTGGTGTATTAATCAACATCAACTTTTCTGTCTTATTAAGATTAAAGGGCTCCAAATCTTGCAAACAGTTTTTGATACTTTCTGGAGTTTGTTTGCTACATGGAGATTCTTCCAAATATCTTAATGTCTCATATGTGATGGTAGCCAACTGGCCTTTGTGCTTTTTTGTGTCTTTTATCTTCTGAATGTGTTTTAGAACTTCATAGTTACTTAGTGTGGCAGCATTTGAGTTTATGATTTCCATCTTATTCAATTCTCCAACAAATGCCTACAAGAAGAAGAACATAAATGACTTTGTCTTGATTTCAAAATTCAAGTTCAAAAACAGCATTATTAATGTAAAAAGGTTTTCCAAAAATGTCAAAATGTGATGAATTCTATAAAACACTTATATAAAGAGATAATAAAAAAAACTTTTAGACTAAAATATTCCCAAAAATGCAAATAAATGTTTACATTTAATAAATTTCATAATGCTACTAATATATAAAATCTTGTTAAAGTTAGGTTTAAAGAGAATATGATGAAAAAAAATCTTAGAACTGCAACACCAGTATTTACTAAACAGTTTAAAGTAATGGGTTTTAAAATTATTTTTAGTTTTTAATATTTATATAATTTATTTATAAATACTTTGCAACATGGGCCTCTTTAAAAAATATATAATATTTTGGTTCAATGTCACTAGGAGATATCGAATAAAAACAAATTAAGTCAGTCTCAGCTGTCCACTATATTTTACATGTTAATTATTTGGACAAGTTAGCAATGTTTTGGTAGAGTGGTAGTGAAAAATGATTCTATTATATCTTACGCTTATTACACTATTCATATATTAATACATATTTAGTAGGGTACTCCATCTACAGATAAAAATATTTTTATCAATCATGAGTTTTTCAATTTTTTTTATTAAGCCAAAGAGAAAAATTAAGTTACATCGGAATTTCGTACATAGGCTCATCCTTTCAGTAATAGAATATTACACTAACATTAATATAGGTTAATACACCTCTCCAACATGAACCAAGTACTAGAAAAATAGGGTAGGGGCCAATTCGCAGAGGCCGAGATAATTTTCGTTTAATTTTTATTTTAAGCTAACATTTAACATTAACACAACTTATTTTTTTTAAATCATAGCTCCCCTGTCCTTTTAAGAGATCAAAATCTTTGTTAAACCTAACAGTGGTCCGAACCATAATCACAAACATATCCTAACCAGTGCAAAAAAGTCCCCTAAGAACAATGGTTGTTTGAAAAAAAAATGCTTTTTAAAAAAACTAATTTATAAAAAAAACAAAACAAATATTTTTGAAAAAAAATTTTTAGAAAATTTTTTAGAAATTTGTTTATTTTTTTTCCAAAAGTAATTTATAAAAAAAAGTCTTAAATTTTTTTTTTAAATGCCTAACCTTGTCGGCGGCGAAGTATCCCCGTGGCAAAAATAATACAATTTTAGGTCCATAATGGTCCTCCCCATCCCTCAAACTTTGGCTACAGTTATGCAAAAAGACTAATTGATGTTCAAAACCATGCATATCATGAACAACATGGTTGCAAATTTACTTCAGTCATTCCCTGCAATGTTTTTGGACCACATGATAATTACAATCCTGAATCAAGCCATGTTATACCTGGACTGATAAAAAAGTTGTTCGACATTATACAAGCAGGTCAGTTAAAAAATGTAATATAATCAAGTACGCTTGATTTGTTACCTTCCTAGCGCGTGCAGCAATCTCTAGAGAAAATCAAAATCTATTAATGCTAATGACACTTTTTTGACAGTGAAAAAATTTCATACTTTTTACAGAGTATTGGATCAATATACAGTTTTGGGAATTTTTTTATTATTACTTTACACTTTATTAGCTATAAATAGCTCTTAATTATTACAATGCATTACCTACTTACTAACAAATGACCTAACTACTTACTTACTAAGTAAGGCAACATTTTCCAAGACATATTTTTTACATTTTAGCTTAAAATTATTTACAGACTGTATATTTTTAAGTTCCACAGATTGTTAAACAATATTAATCCTTTACTGTAAATAGTATCAACTCTGTTTTCTACAATGCTGACATAAAAGTCATTTCTTGCATGAGATCTTGTATTATACTGATGAATATTTTGAGTGAATGTTAATTCTTCACTTAAATAGTTTGGTAACATTTTATTTTTTAATTTAAAAACAAACAGTAGCATATTATATGTTAGTCTTTGATAAACACTCATTAGAGAAAGTCTGTCGAGCATGTTTTTAATGGAAGTTGTTTTTTTACACATTAATATAGCTCTTAGTGACCTGTTTTGACTTTTTTGAAGAGATTGGATTTCCCTATTATTTAAAAAGTATAATAAAGTGGAACAGTAGTCAAAATGGGGAGCAATAATTGACTTATACACAACTAACTTGGAAAAACATGATATTTTTTATCCAAACGATATAAAAAATGTTTTTTTTTGCAATTTTCTTTTTAATGTAATTACAGTGTTCTTTCAGATTTAACTGTTTATCAATAATAACACCAAGGTATTTATGTGTGCTTACTTCTTCAATTTGACAATTGTTTACTGTAATATAAATTTTTTTAAGATCACTTTTAAGTCCTGATAAAATATTTTTAGAAGCTAAAATAATAAATTTAGTTTTTTCAGTGTTTAATGAGAGCCCATTATCACATAACCACTTAAAAATGCTGCTCAAATCGTAATTAATAAACTTTTCGATTTCCTCTGGTGTCCCACAAAAACATAGTAAGCCACCATCAGCAAAAAGCATAATTTTACAGAATTTGATATGTTTAACTAGATCATTAATAAATATTATAATCAATAAGCAGCCCAACACAGAGCCTTGCGGAACACCATGTTCTGTTCGGAGTTTCTCAGAGTATGTATTGCTATATTTAACCTGTTGTTTTCTAAATTTTAAGAAACTATCAATAAGTTTTAGGGCCTTTTCACTTATTCCATATTTTTTCAGTTTAAGCAACAACAAGTTTATATTGACACATTCAAATGCTCGTCTAATATCTATAAAAACGGCTCCGACTACCTTTTTTTGACTTATTTCTGCTTTCCAGTTTGTCAGTACAAACTGCAATGCAGTTTCACATGAATGAGATGTACGAAATCCTGATTGCTCTGGAGTCAAGATTTCATTTAAATCAAAAAATTCTAAGAGCTGTTTTTTTATCCAATATCTTTTCATAAATTGGCAACATGTTGACAGGTCGAAACTCCGAGCACAATACAGTATTTTTTACTTTTTCTATAGGAACAATTGTAGCGGTTTTCCACGCTTCAGGATATGTTCCTGTTTTAAAAGAAAGATTGACTATGTTCAGCAGTTTCTGACCTACTGTACCAAGCACTATTTTCATGATACTAAGATCTATCCCATCATTGTCAGTTGTATTTTTCTTGATAGAAAAAATAAGTAGTTCAGCTATTTCTATTTCATGAAATTTAGGAAACAAATTTTGTGGTTCTGAAATATGCTCCACTACATAATCATGATTATTAAAAGGTGTTATATTGTTAATTATTTGACTGACACTTTCTATAAAAAATTTATTAAAGGCATTTGAAATTTGCTTTTTATCCTCCAGGAGACAACCATTAAAATATACCTGCTCCCTACCTAATATACTAACAAATTTTTCTCAATAATTTGTGTTATAAACAAAAACTTCAAAAATCTGTTTTCAAGGCTGATATAGAGTGAACTTTACTTGGAGTGTGCTAATGGGCTAGGAAGTTCTCAGATCTGTCATGGATCCATTTATTTATTTATTTTTTGCATTTCAGGTGGTGATACATTTACAGTAATGGGAACAGGAAAGCCTTTGAGACAGTTTATCTATTCGTTGGATTTAGCAAGGCTATTCATTTGGGTCTTAAGAGAGTATGATGAAGTTGATCCCATTATTTTATCAGGTATATTATGATCAAGTATGATAGAAGAACAGTAATTTACATTTTGCAACTTTTTTTTTGAAAATTATTTATATT
Organism: Aspidapion aeneum; assembly: GCA_963576565.1. Classification (NCBI taxonomy): domain Eukaryota; kingdom Metazoa; phylum Arthropoda; class Insecta; order Coleoptera; family Brentidae; genus Aspidapion; species Aspidapion aeneum. The sequence goes on along the minus strand of OY755046.1, from coordinate 39,528,716 downwards.
TTTTTTTAGTGGATGAAGAAACTGAGGTCTCTATAAAACAACTAGCTGAAGAGTTGGTAAATGCATTTAACTTCCAAGGAAAAATTGTATATGACACTTCAAAAGCTGATGGCCAGTACAAAAAAACAGCTAGTAACAAAAAACTAAGAAAGTATCTGCCAGATTTTGAATTCACTCCATTTTCAAGAGCAATAAAGCAAAGTGTGGATTGGTATAGAAAAAACCATAAGACTGCAAGAAATTAAGTGCTTTTTAATTAATATGTTATTATTTTGAATTACTTATAGAAGAACACAAAGGAGTTGTCAGTATTTTACATAATAAAAGCAAAAAAGTTTAATTTACAAAGGTTAGTTTTAGCACCTTAGGTATAAATTATTTAGTGGCATAAGGGCAAGGAATAAATAAGAAAAATAAGATAACAAAAAGATTTGTCTATAAAAGTATAATTTTTTGTTTTTAAAATATGATATAATAACAGGATCAAGATTAACCACAGCCATCTATATATGGCTGTGGTTAATCTTGATCCCTGATAATAATCAACCTAGTAAAAATCATTAATGTTAAAGGGTGCTTGATATGGAGCAATAAACTTGCAGTTGCATGCAAGATTAGGGTCCCTGACATGACATTTGTTGTATAAACAAAACAAACAAATATGTCTGCTGTTCTTAAAACTGTTTAGTAACTTAACAATTTTATTGTAGTAATAAATTACACATACCTGATTAAAATTTCCAAATGGGTAACAAAAATTGAGGGAAGTTATCAAAATTGTTAAAAAATTAAAAATAACTAATCTTATCCACAGAACACCATCTTATCTCTCTAGAAGAGGCTCTTCTGTGCCGTGATCTTATCTAATGTAATCTGGTGTTCTGTGGTAATCTGTGGTGCAGAATCCTTGTAAACAAAACAATCGGCACAGAACGCGTACGTCTTAAATATATCTGTACCACAGAACACCAATCTGTACTGGAAAGGGCTCTAAAAATTCCAAGTGTGCCGGCATGTCTACATTTGGATTCATTTGAAATCCAAATGTAAAAACGTATGGCTCGGATAAATTCAGGCTACGTTTTAACCATGGATGATTTATTTTACCTTGATGGTTTTAACAATATCGCCTCAGAGGTGGTTTTAATTTGTTTAAAAAAATGCCAAATAAGCGGCTACGTCAACATAAGATAATGGCTTTGTCAGTGACATACCCAGGAATATGTCCTAAGAGGGGGCGAGACCTTATTATAATGTCGTATTTTATGCTATTTTATCTGTTTATTCATGAAATATGTAAAAAAATCTTAGGTTCGTTTCGGTTCGACCCCTTCACACCCTCCCCCCTGATGCGCCCATGGCTTTGTCTTTCAAAAGTTTCAACATACAAAGAATTTTCTTAAATTACAATCAAAAATAAAAATTAATCCCAACAAACTTTTTCAACGTCATTTAAAAGCAGTCCCTTTCAAATTTTATTAAAAGCGTGTGCTTTTTTAATCCAAGCCATACGTTTGGGTTCAATTAAATCCAATATGGCAGAACGCTTTGTAGCAGTAATTTCACATAACGATTTTAATATGCTTTAGCCAAATACGTTAGAGCATAAATATGGGGCATACGCATGCATTCTTACTGCGCATGCGTCAGTTTTGGTGGTTTTGGAACATACTCCGTTACGTTATTACATTATTTGACATTAATTAAATGTTTCGTGTTATGTCTATTATTTTCTTCTAAAAACTAGTTGATTGGGTGAAAACTTATCAAATTGTGGATTAAAATTGTAGTTTTCTAAAACTAATTGTGCATATTTATTGTGGACACCATAAAGAGTGTTTAATGACATCTATAAACCACTCATCTTAACTTTATTAAAAATACACGTAGTTACCTATGAAATGGCACTTTATGGACAATTTTCCACAAACCGCGCATGTTTTACATCAATTATTTCCCATTTTTTAGAGAAAAAAAAAACATAATTTTACACGACAAACGTAAAACACCGCAAAATATCAATATGGCCTCCAGTCACATCGCAGCTGTGTGTCTACATGACAAAACACACGCATGTGCACTTGAAAATTCGCGTCCGCGATTTTAAATTTGCCATTGTTTCCAAAGCCAGCTATGAGTGCTTCACTTTTCGATTCTTTGAACATGTATTTAAGCTATAAAGGCCGCTTGACATGGTGCATGACGCGCTGCAAATTTTTGCAAGCAAAAAATTTCGGTCAAATTGTTGCCTGCAAAAAATCTTCTATTCGTTTGACATTGTGCATGGCCATGCATTGATTCCCCAGAATCTAGGTAAAAATTCCCCAGTTTGCATGCAAGTACAGTTTGCATGCAAAAGAATGGCACCGGACCGATAAAAATGGAATGCCTGCAACAATCAGCTGGATTTGTACTGCGCATGCACCTGGGCAAAATTTCATGCCATTTGCCTGCAAATTTTATTGTCATGCACCATGTCAAGCGGCCTTAACGTATTTGGCTTTAGCAGTACGCAGACATATTTAAAGGCCGCTTGACATGGTGCATGACAATAAAATTTGCAGGCAAATGCATGAAATTTTGCCCAGGTGCATGCGCAGTACAAATCCAGCTGATTGTTGCAGGCAATCCATTTTTATCGGTCCGGTGCCATTTTTTTGCATGCAAACTGTACTTGCATGTAAACTGGGGAATTTTTACCTAGATTCTGGGGAATCAATGCATGGCCATGCACAATGTCAAACGAAAAGGAGATTTTTTGCAGGCAACAATTTGACCGAAATTTTTTGCTTGCAAATATTTGCAGCGCGTGTGGTACGTGGCACTTACCCAAGAAGGTTGGCATAGAACAAACCACAGCACCACAGAATAGGTAAGAAACAGCTGTTCTCTTGCTCAGCCGAATAAAATTCTCGTTATGACGTCTAGGGGCGCCACTATAGACGTCAACTTTGACGTGTGACGTCAATTAAACGTCACATTTCATGGCTGATGAGTGAAAAAATGCGGAGGAGTGCTTCAGATAATTGTTTAGTTTATTAGGAAAAAATTAGTTATTTTCCACAAATTTAATTTTAACGCGTACTAGAAAGGTAAGGTTACTTTTTGGGGTATATTACTTTATATTAATCCTATGCTAAAGTTGGTTTTTTTGCCGTTGAAAATGAACCCATTTGTATGCAAAATGGGTGGAACATGAGGTGCACCCTTTCAAATGTTTGCTTATTTTTTTTAGGAAGATTTGGTTATTTAGTACAGTTTTAACTTTTTCCTGATCTGCAGGCTTTAGGCTTTAATTTGATGTATAACTTACTGTAAGACACTTGTACTAAATTATATTTTTTTGCGGTTAAAAGCGACCAATATTGTGTAGAAATAATAAGATGTGCAAGGTTAAAAAATACAAGACATCACTACAGATATTTTTAAAATTCTTTTACAAAAAAATCATTTATGTCTAAATGTTTATTTTCGGCTTTTTCTAGAAAGTTCAGGCTAAAATTCGATGTATAATTTTATTTATAACTTGGGTGATAAAGTGATGTTTTTGCTATTGAAAATGACCAATATTAATGAGCCAAAAATGTAAATTTTTTTGAAGGTTTTTTTTCCAGAGAGAGGATTATTCACTGCTATATATGGCAATGTTAATTGCAGAAAATGACCTTAATTATGTGTACTAAAACTTGAACTTATAAAACATATTGTTCTATTTTTAACAGTGATAATATAAGGCTAAAACCATCCAGAAGAAGTCAGTTGCTGATTAAACTGGGCCAAGCCAAAAACATTTGGACAGTGCTGGCTAAAAATAGCCGCGCATTTTCATTTAATTTAAACGCGTTTTTTATTTTGCTCCTTTGTGACATATTTTTGGAAAATAACAGAATCATTCGGATGGTCTATTTTTGTGCCGCCTTCCAATGAGTAGGCTGGGTGTTTATATTACAGTTTTATGGGTTTCCAAGAGTGCTTTTAATATAAAAAGCATTTGACAAGGTCACTCCAAAACATCATTGGAAAATTGTTAATTTCAATCATAAATTGTTAAGAAAAGATAAAACTAGAGTACCTAGTTATGCAAGATCACATGCAAGATAGGTACCTACATCATAGGGTACTATTAAGTATGTTTCCTGAGATGTGGCCAAACTTACTTTGGATTGTTATCTACTTCAGTTTGAAGAGAAAAATCAAACTCTACAGGGTGTCTTAAATTCTATGCTTTTAGGTGTTTCAGTTGTTTCTAGGGGATAAAAAAACTGACCCCTACTTGTGAAGCTGAATTTTGAAGGGAAGTTTAACAGAAGAAACCACATTTTAATACAGCAAGCCATTTTTAAGCTTTTGACAAGTCTGCATTTAGGGGAGGCAGGCCTATACTTTTTTTATTTAGGTGTTTTTCTATAAAGAATCCAACTGTCAATTTAAACTGTATCTGCCACTTGTAAAAATTATGATAATACATAAAACTGTTATTTTTAGTTTATTACCTTCCTAGACTGCATAGCAATGGCTAGACAAAGTATTAGTTTAATAGAATTTTTTTTTTGAGATAACACTGAAAATATGTTATTTGCATGTATTTTCACCAATCTTAGGAATATTTTTGTGATGTCTATATCTGTGTGTCTTTCAAATTTTCAGGTAAAATAGTCTTCAACACTCTTACGAGCTGATTAGATTTTGGTCAAAATCCATTGATGGTAATGACAGATTTTTGATAATTAAAAATTTTTAAAAACTAATTCGAAAATTAATTAAAATATAGGCCATTCCATAAGAAAAAATGCAACTTTATGTCATATCTCAAAAACTAAAAGTGACAGTTAAAATATAATTTAGAGGGTGAATTCCTCGTGGCAAAGTCTATAAAACTGCAATTTACTCTAAATCAAAATTTCCACTAATAACGAAGTTATAGACCCCCCTTCAAAAATGCAGACTTTTCAAAAAGCCCCCGTAGCTCAAATACGAGACGATATTTCAAAATGCGGTTTTCACTATAAGTCTTCTCTTGAAATTTGAGCCTCGCAATGTGTGGTCAGTTTTTCTCTGTCTCCCCTAGAAGTACCTTAAACCCCCTAAAAGTGCCCAATTTGGGACAGCCTGTACAGTAGGTAACCGAGCATTTGAGCCTTATTGGAAACACCCTAGTATAAGCAAGTGTATTCAGTTGGAACAATGAAATGGTGGTAGTCATGCAAAAACTTGAAAAAATTTTAATTTTTAAAATTATTGAAGATTTTTAACTTTTAACTAACTTTTTTTAAAACTTTATTTTATTTGTTAGAATATGATGAACATTTATGGTTTACGTCTATATAACCTTTATTATTTACCCTAGGAGTGTAGAGGTCATTCCAGTCATGTTAAGACACCGCTAGCCCAACATTTCTAATTTAAACAATTTCTAACCATCACCTTCTCTAGATTTTCGATGTTGTTATCAATAAATTACAAAAATTACTAACTGCGGTAAAAAAATCTCTAATGTATGCCACAAATGTCAAAAAACATGTCAAAAGCGAGAATTTGAAGGATGCTTAGCGAGTTCCATCTCAAGGGCGCGTTTATCAACTTGAATACCAAATTCGATTGTTCAGCGCAAATGCCATGAGAGAAGGGTGCTGTGCGTTTCGCTTAGCGTTTTCAAAACGTAACATTTTTGAGCCAGATCTATCAAAAACAGCTAATGAAAAATATTTTTATGTTTGCTGCCACTTTGGCCCCTCCCCTTCGGAAATCCTGGATCCGCCACTGAGTATAGTCCTTGCCATAGGCAGTTACACTTTTGTGACTTTGACATAATATAAACATATTTGCAAACCATAAATATATTAAAAATTAAATATGGCATGTTGGTATAAAATCACAGCCCCCTGACCCTACTTTGAAGGCTGACAGATCAAAAATTTTGACTATTTTGAAAACTAAAAATATAGCAAAGGAAAAACTCAACTTCTCCATTAAAGTCTTTATTGTTTTGGGTTTTATTTAGGACATGTTTCGAGTCTAAAGAGACTCATTATCAGCTTTCAAAAACCTTCAAAAGACACTTCAGTATTAGCAACTTTTTGAACCCTCACATGAGCTTGCTGGGGGTATGAGTGTCTTTTAAAGGTTTTTGAAAGCTTATGATGAGTCCCTTTAGACTCGAAACATGTCGTAAATAAAACCCGAAACAATTAAGACTTTAGTGAAGAAGACATTGAGTTTTTTCTTTTTAATTTGCATTTAACTACACTTTGAGAAATGGACTATTCTTTTAATTTAAAAAAATATAGGCTGACAAAAAAATAATGGGAATGTCAGTCTTCGACTGTGTTGTATTTGAAAGATGATCGGGCTTGTTAATTTGAGGGAGCTGTGATTAAATATAATGGTAAAACTGTCACTGTTTTTAGAATTTCTTTTATTGATGTCATGCATATGATGTAATGTCACAAAAGTGTAACTGACTATGGCAAGGAGTATAGACAGCAGCAGTGACATAGTTTCCACAAGTTGATTAAAAGTTTCATTTTCAACAAAAATATACCTTAACACCCAAAACATTTAGACTCATGGACGGCTGTATGTGCCTACTGGCGCCAATTTTTTCTATTTTCCCTAGGAATTAAGGTCACCACTCATCATAAAGCAAAAGGCTTTCTTTACGATAAGTGTCCTTACTATAGGAATACCTGAAACCCTTCAAAACATTGAACTTGGGAAACCCTGTACAGTGTGTCCCATTTTCGATGGGATTAAATGGGAAACTCGGTTATTATTATAGATATTGATATTCTGAGTGCACCTTACCATGCTCTTTTTTTAAACTCTTAAAAATGGTGTAATCAGATGTTTGCTATACTTTGTAGTTTCGCTAATACAGGAAGTTTTTGAAAAAATTGCATTTTTAATAATCCCTTATATCTCGCTTATTTTACGTGATATTTTTATTCTGTAAAAACTTTTCTGTAGCAACTTTTTTAAAGAAAAATAATGACGTTGTCAGTTTTTTAAAATACTGTTTAGTTTTTGAGATATGGTATTTATCATAAAAAAATTAAATATGGACCTGCATTTTTTTATCACTATTTTGATTGGCTTCATGCTATTATTATCACAAAATAATTAAAATTTAAGTTTTTTTTGTTTTAAGATTTAAAAAAAATATTTACTATTTAAAAAAAAAAATTAGTCCGAACCTGGAAATTTCCAACATAAATATAAATTAAAAATTGCTAGTTGAACGATTCTTAGTTTAACTATTTTGATACTTAGCAAATGAAAATGGTTTTACGTTAATTTAAGGATTTATTTGGAACAAAGTCTACAACAAATATAAAAAAGAATAACGAATTAAAAAAAATAATAACTAATTTTTCTTTAATGGTCTAAATGTTCAAACTGATTGCCATTATGTGTGAGACATAGTTGGCATTTTTGAGTAATTTTTCTTAACGCATTTTGCTTAATAAAATTTCTGCCGTTTAAATCTAGGGATTTTGTTGTTTGAATAAAACAGTCAAAAATATTACATTTTACAAAATCTGGATGTGGTCGATTTCTAGCCATTTTAGAATAATTTTGAGTGAGCTATTGTTTTTCCATGTTGAAGTAACTTTCATGAGTTGCTGTGCTACCATCAAATAATTTGGTTTTTTACTTTATTTATAAATCTTTTAATTAACGTTTCAGAAAAGATAAACTAAAAATCTTCCAACTAGTGTGTCTTGCAATTTTTAATTAATATTTACGTTGGAAATTTCCAGGATTGGAGTAAAATTTTTTTAAGAATGTATTAAATATTTTTTTCAATCTTAAAACAAACCAATATTAAAGTTTTATCATTTAAAGATAATAATAGCATGAAACCAATCAAAATAGTAATAAAAAAATCCAGGTCCGTATTTAATTTTTTTATGATATATCTCACAAACTAAACAATATTTTTAAAAATTGACAGCGTCATTATTTTGCTCTAAAAAAGTTGCCATATAGAGGTTTTTACAGAATAAAAATAGCTTGCAAAATAAGCGAGATACAAGGAATTATTAAAAATGCAATTTTTTCAAAAACCACGGGGTATAGCAAAATTTTGATTATACCATTTTTAAGGGCTCAAAAAAAGAGCACTGTAAGGTGTCATCAGAAAATCGATATCTTTAATAATAACCGAGTTTCCCATTTAATCCCATCGAAAATGGGACACGCTGTACATACATACTAGTTGTGGGCGAGGTTACGGCCATTTCATTAGTTCTGGCCAATATATTAATTTAAGATCAGAATATTTGTGATTCATAAAATGTAGTTTCTTAAAATAATTTACAAATAAAACATTTTTGCATTTAAAACATTACTGTTATATTTACTCTTTTGACTTATTATAAAACCAGCAGTGCCTATTAACTATAGGTCATGTGAAATGATAAAATTAAAATTCTTACCTTCCTCGCCTGCGCAGCAATGGCTGGAGTCGGTATTGTTTTTGATGAAAAAAAAATAGATAAAACCAAAATGTGTAATTTGAGTGTATTTGGACCTTCTTAGCAATCTGCTTGTGACGTCTGTCTCTGTGTGTGTGTGTCTGTCTGGTCCAAGACAGCTCCAGAACCGCTAGACCGATTTTCATGAAAAATAGTGTTTAACAGTGTAACAAGCTTATTAGATTTTGATCAAAATCTATTAATGCTAAAGACGGTTTTTTTGGAAAAATTATAACTTTAGAGAGCACTTCTGAGGGGGGCTGAGGGTGGATTGCCCCCTACCCCTTCTTTAAACGGCTAAACTAGAAAAAAATGTGTTTCAAGTTAATACTAACCAGATAGCTTTTTACCTGTTTACTGAGTAACAAAAATTGTTCAAATTTTGTTATTGAATTGGTTCCAGAAACCCATTTATTTTTATTTTAAGGGGACTCTTTTAGAAGGGTATGTCGACCTTATTCAATAAACATTAAAATACATATGTAATGTATACAATGGATTTTTGATAAAAAATACTTTTTTGGGAAAAACAATATGTTAAGGATTAAAATACCACAAGAAGGGGAACTGATGTACAGGGTGTAAAACATAGACCTGGGGATCCCACATTACTGTCCTTAAATTTCGAGACCTAAAAGTCAAAAATAATTTTTATTCTTTCTTGTTAGCTTTTTGACAGAGCGCTTTTGACTATTTAGTCATCATCAGTGTCTTGCTAATGTTGGTGAGACAGTCCAACAAAAAAATTTACATTTGCAACATAAAGTTGTATATTGGACCAAGGCCAACACAAAAATAGAGGCCACGACCCTGAAAAAATCAGCTGTTCTCCCGGGGCTGAATTTTACATTGGGTCTTATGGGAGGTCAGAAGTTTTTTTATGATATTTTCAAAATGGCACTACCGATTTCAGCAAAATTTCAGTGAAATATTCTCAGACACCATCCCGATATTCCACCAAAGGTTTGTAAGGAAGCAACATGATTAAAAGGTTAAAATCTTCAAGATTTAGCATTCCTTATTTTGAATTCAAATTACCCGCCATGTACCACATGCCAACTGTTATATTTGACATGTATTTGACTTTGTCATATGTGATTGTCACATTCGCTTCTGCTTTAAACTTAATTTTTGTGTGAGCTAATGAAGCGGCTATGAAAAATTAGGGCTTACTATACATTTAAAAAGAATTGTTCTGCCAGAATAAAGTAAAAACAATCTCAAAAACGGCTTTATTTAACAAAAAATCAAATATCCATGAACCGTCATTCCAACTTCAAAATTTTAAAGACAATCAGCTGTGTCGTAACGTGACCATCAAAAAAAAATCAGCCCCGGATGTGACGTCAACAAAGTGGAGGATCGTGGCCCGTCCATTTTGATAGCCCTGATTGGCTATCACAATAATTAAAATTCAAATAATCAGGTTCAATGTCATGATACGCAATTAAAATTATATTTGGATTGTTTATGTTGAAATGTTTGTTTTTTAATGATAAAAATTTAAAAATAAAAAATCCAAAATATAATGTTAATTGTGTAACATGGCATCGAACCTGATTATTTGAATTTTAATTATTGTGATAGTCCTATATACAACTTTATGTTCCATATGTTTTTTGTCGGACTGTCTCACTAAGATTAGCAAGACACTGATGATGACTTAATAGTCGAAATCGCTCTGTCAAAAACCTAACAAGAAAAAATTAAAATTATTTTTGCACTTGATACACAATATTTTTTACTCACGGAATCAACAGTTTTACCCGAGAATATCAAACACAGTTTTACTTTGTACGATTTGTTCTATAATATAGTCCTTGCCACACCCAGTTACACTTTTGTGACTTTGACATGAAATAAACATATTTCCCAACCATAAATATATTAAAAATTAAGTATAAAATTAAAGGAAAAAATGTCACTGTCTCTGGGTGAGTAGTTGCAGACTGTAGATTGACAAAAAAATGGACAGGTAAAAACAACTCAAAGACATGCCGTTTTTTAGAACTTTTTTTGTTGCTGTCATTAAGAATATGATAAATAAAGAGGTTGGAAATGTCAAAAAAGTGTAACTGTATTAGAGCCGAGCCTATAGATTTTTGCGCCGCGGGCAAAAGCAATTTTTACCTTCCTAGCCCGCGCAACAATGGCTAGAGAAGGTATTTTTGACGAATTTTTTTTGAGATAACGCCGAAAATGTGTTATTTTGGTGTATTTTGACCTACCTTAGGAATATCGTCGTAATGTCTGTCTGTGTGTATGTGTATTTTTGTCCGTAACACGATAGCTCCTAAACCGCTGAACCGATTTTTCTAAAATGTTGAGGTAAAATAGTGTTCGGCATTCTAACAAGCTGATTAAATTTTGGTCAAAATCCATTAATGCTATTGACAGCTTTTTCACAATTAAAAAATGCTAATTTTTTAACGGAGCATCGCATCAATATGCAGTTTTTGGAATATGAACCAGAAACTTTGTAGAAGCTTTGGTTTCTAAGATATTTACAAAAAACTGTTTTCAAGGCTGATATATCATAGCTTCACCTGAAGTGTGCTAATAGACTAGCTAGGAAGGTATCAGATACGTAATGGGTCCATTTATTATTTTTCTAGCCTGCGCATAAGAGAAGGTATTGTTTTCGATTTAAAAAAATAGATAATCTGAAAGCAGTTTGGTCAAAATTCATTTATTCTAATTTTTTTGACAGTTTTGCAACAGAGCGTCGGAATTCGCGGATTATAGTGGAACCCATTTTTCTCAATAATTTGTCCAATAATCAAAAACTTCATAGGAGCTATTGTTTCTTAGATATTTACAAAAAAACCCTTTTCAAGGCTGATTTTATTTATCCATTTATTTTTCGTTATGCCTGTGTAAAATTAATTTCGCAAATCCTAATGGCGCCTGGGGCGGTCGCTCTGGTCGCCCTGCCCTGGAGACGGCCAGGGTAGCTATTCTGGGTCTTGAACGATGTGATAGTTCCCATCACATGCTTTGGCCAATGGCAAGCTTTAAATTAGTTCCGAGCCGTCACATGCTATGCGAATAGATCTCCATTGCGCATGCTTCGCCTACGATCCGACCGAGAAACGTTCAGTTGTTACAGGGCAGGAGAACAGATTTCACTTTATATGCGTAAAATTCACTAACTCTGAAGAGCGGGCGACTATGCCGTTGGTGGAGACAAGTCATTTCGCGCAACACGCGACTGCTCAGAGTTTGCTATTGGTCAAAGCCTGTGATGTGGATGGTCACATCGTTCAAGCCAAGAATAGCTACCCAGAACTGTATTGGAATAAATTGAATTTATATTTCATAGTTGTTTCATATATTTAAAAAGCAAGTGATTTAAAAATATGGTTTTGTTTCAGTTCTACACCCACAAACATAACTTGATTATGCATTCAAATTAAGCTACAAAAACCGCAACTAATTTTAAGAAGAAAACTAAGAAATAAGTTATAACAAGAAACCATAATACACACGTGCAATGCCTGTCCTAAGCCCACATAGAAGCTCCTCCTCCGGACTCACAGGTAGGTCAGATTATATACAGGCTGTCCCATTTGGTAGCGGGATTTATTTCAGAAACTACTGCAGTTACGACTAGAGGTAGTAGACGCTATATATATATATATATATATATATATATATATATATAATGACATATTTTGAGGAAATACAGACGCGACAAACGTATCAAAGTTAAATTTATTTAAGTCAAAAACAAAGGAGGGAAATATTGGTCCTCTATACCTCAGCATTGTTTAGAGAGAGACCCACCTTCAGTCCTTGTTAATTCATAAGTGTAGGAAAATAAACTATTTTTGACAAAACATATACATAAAAATTAAAGTTACAAACACAAAAACTTGATCTTCAGATAATACTAGAACGATCAGCTGATTCACACAGAACACCGTGGAGCTCAGCGGAGGTTTGGGTGCAAAAAAAGCGAGGGTCTAAGGTAGTGTCACTGCGTCCTAAGGTTTCACCGGCGCACAATGGGTTATAGGAAAGGGCTAGCGCGACACTCAATTTTAACTCAGTTTTAACCCACTTCTAGACATCGGATCAACTTCAAATTTGGTACACACTTAAATTTTCGATGACAATACAATATGCTGATATTATGAAGTTCACAGCTCCCCCCTCCCTTTGAAAATGCTGGAGGGGGCTACTATCTAAGTATGTCCGATATCGTTCCAAATTGGTATGCAGGGACTTTTGGGGATGGGGATCAAGAATTTTTAATTAGATTTTTAAAATTATGAAAGTAACGCCCCCCTCCCCCTTGGACAATTTTGACCATCTTGTACATATCCGATCAACATCAAAATTGTTGTGGACTATAGTTATTATAAGCTACAGTGCCAATACAATACAATATTATGCTTTAAAGTTTTGACTTTGAAGAGGGTGGAAGGAGACCATCTAAGTATGTCCGATTTTGTTCAAAATTGGTATGTAGGGACTTTTGGGGATAGGAATCACGAATATTTAATGATATTTTTAAAATTGTGAAATTGACACCGCCCTTGTCTCTCTTGTAAGTCAATTTTGACCAACTTGTACATATCCGATCTACATCAAATTTGGTATAGACTTATAGTTACAGCGACAATACAATATTATAAAGCTCTAAAGTTGGAAACTATCCACCTTTAAGGATAGTGGAGGGGTTTTCGGGATTTAGGATCACGCACCATATTTTTTCTTATTTAATAAGCTTTCGAACAAGTTTTTACAAGTTGGATCTACCAGTTGCAAAAGAGGTTGGATGTTACTAACTTTTTACTTAAGTTTTTTAATTAAATTATAAATTTTACTTAAAAGGATATTTTTTATTGTCTAAAAATGACAAAAAAGTAAAGGTTAGCTTTTTTTAATTTTTGACAGGTGTCAAAAAAAAGTAGTTTATCGTTTTTCTTTTTTGATAAGCTTTCGAGCCAGGTTCCAAAAGTGGGGTTATCTAATTTAAAAAAAAAAGTGTTATGCGAGTAGACCCCTTTGCAGGGGGCCTATACAAAAAAATTTCGAACAGGAATATTGCTCCTTAAAAATCTTAGTCGAAGTACTTTTGGATTTTTTAGAATAATGTAAATTCAATCCGCTGTCGAATTTATTCCATTTGGCTGATACACTGATTGTATAAAGACCACGTACATGGCAGTGTTTAGGGCTACTCCCAAAAAACAGGGGCAACGAGGGGCAGAAATTTTTTTGTTTTTTTAGTCAAATAGACCCTCTCTCTAATATTCTGGTGGAGATTTTACTAAGTCTTGCTAAGCTTGTTTCTGCAGGCTTTACAAAGAAAAATTGAGACGAAAATAAACGTAATATATTTCAAAAAATTTTAACCATAAGAAGGGTTATGGAATTAGGAAATTACTAGTAGTTTTGAAAAGTGCAGTTACTGCTTATGCCCACTTTATACCCATATACCCAAAAAGTGATGTTTGTATTGTCATTTTTTTTATTTAAAAATACTGTAAAAATACATACATTTTTCTTCCAAAATATTTTTCAACTTTGGGGCTCTGTTACAGAGAAATACATTAAGACTTTTTTTTATCAGTTGCATTTTTTTTATTAAGTGGACTATCTGCAATACATTTGGGTGGGTTTGGTTATCATAATTTAAAAAACATATACAGGGCTAATGTCGTGCTAGCTCCGCCATATAACCCATTGTGCGGCGTTGCAGTGTTCGGACTTTGAAAGCTCGAGTGTCCAAACTGACAAACCCTAGGGAATGAACGAAGTAGGGCCAGAACGTCAAACACATCCTGCAGTGATCTTTAGCGTTGGGGGAAGAAACCTTGAAGAACAAAGCAGCGAAATTGGGAAGAAGCCCGGAAAAACGAATCAAAGAAATTGGGAGGACCACCCTGAAGAACGAAGCAAAGAAAGATCTTGCCTTGAGAATGGCAAAAAGAAAAGAGAGCTAACATAAGCACAAACATATCAAAATCAAATACCAAAGAAAGAATCCCAAGTGGCTTGGGGCCAGACTATTTTGGGTATCTCTGCATTTGAGCTGGCTGATGACCCTATTTGGGTAGACCCAAGAATTGAATCTAGAATGTTTAGCGTTTTTAGCGATATATGTCAGCAATTCATTTTGAGGTTAAGACATCTGTGATCACACCTGTTATAAATCTTGATAAATGAAGTTTATTGCTTTTATTTTTTTAGGTACCTACCGATCAAATTATGGTTCATCTTTAGACAGGCCATCATATTATGGCACATCAAACTATAACCCTCGAATATCATCTTACTCCGAACGATTCAGCACTCGAAGTTATACAGATGCTGATGGAAGGAGAGTATTTTCTAGGTAAGCTTTATCACCTGCCACACTTTAGAAAAACTGTATTAAAATTTATCATTTATTTCGAGATGATCGAAGTTCGCTATATGAGGATTGTCTTTTAAGTTTTGCATATACCGGATGGGCCAAAAAAAATCGGTGAATTATTTTTTCATTATAACTCTTAAGCTATACAATTGATTTTAATGGGACAAACTGCAGATAATTAATCAAAGTTTTGACTAAATGTATTTTTTTGTCCACCTTCTCAAAATCCAAGATGGCGGACGAAATTTAAATGTACCCTTCAAAGATGCTCGTTTATTCTCGTGTTGCGAACATGTCTTAATTAGTTTTTTAAATTAGTAAAAAAGCTGCATTCTTGCCACGCACAACAAGTTACGAATTAGCAAAATCGGTTCAGTGGTTCTAAAAAAATATTTTTGTTTTAACCACTGTTTTGCATATTATACGATTGCCTTGACAATCATGTCTGCATTTATTTCCTTATAAATTCATTACTACTGAACCGATGTTAATGAAATAAAAGACATCCTGGTGAGAATGTATTGCTTTTTAAAGATCATGATCAAAGTTTATCGCCATCTTAAAATTTAAGATGGCGGACAGAATCATACTTGATTGAGCAGTACTTTTCCCTCATACAACGAGCTGCAAATTAATAAAATCGGTGTGGTGGTTCTCAAAAAATCTATTTTTGTTTTAGCCATTGTTTCACAGATTATACGATTGCATTGCCAATCCTGTCTGCACTGATTTCCTTATAAATTCGTTATTGCTAAACCAATTTTAGTGAAATAAAAAAAATCATGTTGAGAATTGATTGCTCTTTAAAGATTATAATCGAAATTTGCCGCCATCTTACAATTTAAGGATGTGGGATAGAATCATACTTGATTCTTTAAAATGGCGTGCGTATTCTTATTTTCCGAAAATGTTTTAGTTTTTTTTTTAATTTATAGAAAAACATTACTTTTCTCCTGCAGAAAAAGATAAAAATTAATTGATAAAAAACTAAAACATTTTTTGAAAATAAGATAAACGTGCCTCTTTGAAGGGTGAAGTATGATTATTTCCGACATCCTAACTTCTAAGATGGCGGCAAATTTCGATTATAAGCTTTAAAGAGCAATCAATTCTTACCATGATTTTTTTTATTTCACTAAGATCGGTTCAGTAATAATAAGTTTATAAAGAAATGAATGCACACAGGATTGGCAATGCAATCGTATAATCTGTAAAACAATGGCTGAAACAAAAATAGATTTTTTGAGAACTACCAAACCGATTTTACTAATTTATACTTCGTTGTGCGGAGGAAAAGTAGTGCTTTTCTATAAATTAAAAAAAAAACTAAAATGTTTTCAGAAAATAAGACTTAACACGCCATTTTGAAAAATCAATTGTGATTCTGTCCACCATCTTAAATTTTAAGATGTTAATAAATTTTGATCATGATCTTTAAAAAGCAATCAATTCTCGCCAGGATATTTTTTATTGAATTTATAAGGAAATAAATGCAGACATGATTGACAAGGCAATTGTATAATATTCAAAACAATGGTTAAAACAAAAATATACTTTTTTTAGAACCACCGAACCGATTTTGCTGAATCATACCTTGGTGTGCGTGGCAAAATTGCTGCTTTTTTAGTGATTTAAAAAAATTCTTAAAACATATTCGCAACACAAGAATAAACAAGCATCTTTGAAGGGTACAATTTTATTTCGTCCGCCATCTTGGATTTTGCAATAACAGACAAAAAAAAATATTTATTCAAAACTCTGATTAATTCTTTGCCAAGTGTTCTTTGTCCCATTAAAATCGATGGTATAGTTCAAAAGTTGTAATAAAAAATTGTCCGGTTTTTTTTGACCCACCCGGTACAGCTGGAATAAAACAGTAGATAACTTTTAAAGACTTTATTGTTTCTCGAAGTATTCTCCACGAAAATTAATGCACTTTTGCATGCGCTGTAACCAGTTGTCAAAGCTGTAATTTTACTCGTTTGTTGGTACTGTCAAAATATCATTCTTGAAGGCTTCGACTGCTTCCTCTGGCGACTGAAATCTTTGACCACGCAGTCCATTCTTTGCCGAGTCTGTTTTTGTTGGTACGGAGGATTCAAGCTTGGACGGATTAGCCTTAGCGACGATCCAAGGCCAGGTGCGTCAAAAACAGCTATCACTCAGGAAAACATCGATGCTGTGAACATGCACATTACGGAAGATCGACATGTGATATATCGCGAGATTGAGGCTCCATTGGGGATTGCAATAATGCAATTTTGACAGTATCAACAAACGAGTGGAATTACAGCTTTGACAACTGGTTTGAGCGCATGCAAAAGTGCATTAATTTTCGTGAAGAATACTTCGAGAAATAATAAAGTTGTTTGTTTGAAACTCGTAGACAATGATTGTGTAGAAATAAAATTTCGGTTTTCCATTGTCTTTATTTATTTTAAAACACGACGTTTCGGTTAGTAAGTATCTCTAACCGTTATCAAGTGTAAACAGTTTACACTTGATAACGGTTAGAGATACTTACTAACCGAAACGTCGTGTTTTAAAATAAATAAAGACATTGGAAGTCCGAAATTTTATTTCTAAATAATAAAGTTGTTAAGTTATCTACTGTTTTATTCCAGCTGTATATGCAAAACTTAAGAAACAAGCCTCAACTGCTTAATCTTCTAATGAGCTGGAAGTTTTTTGAAAATTTCCTCTTGCTATATTTTTGTTGAAGCTTTAGTTTCCCAGATATTTTAGTAAATGGTGTTATGGGTTTAAAAAGAACATGCTTAGTTTAAAGAGTTCACGAAAAGTGTATTGAACTGAATAAAATTAATTTGTTTTTATTTGAAAACTTCTCAACTCAATTTTAAATTATGATGGATGAACCGGGTCGCCTCGTCGTATCAGTAACATCTTGAAGCTTAAAAATGCGATATAAACCAACGAACGGCTGAAACCATACATGTATTAGAGGATATATCTGCCCCAAAATAACAAAAAAGTGTAAGCAACACAGTGTAACATTTTTAAGCGGGCCGAAATTCTTCTTAGGCGCATGCGTCTACAATGCCGATTGAGTGACAGACAACGTCAGGTTGTTGGTGACGATGTCTGGACGATATAAGCGCAATGCTAAAAATTGAGTCCCATTAATTCGTCGCCAAAACCACGAAGTAACCCACAAAAATACGATTTTTAGATTAGCACACTAAGATACATAAAAAAGTTGCTCTACAAATCCACGAGGGGGCGTAAGAAAATTCCAAGAAGTATAGAATCCTTTACCATATTTTGACATTATTTTGACAGCTGTCAAAGCTGCTATGTGATAATAAAAAAACATTTTGAACGCTCTCCTGTAAAATAGTAAAAAATCAGTTACGCCACTTCGTGGTATTGACGACGAATTTATTAATGTTGGTTACAAGAGTGTGTGAAGGACGTAAATGAAGAGGGCAAATATATCCTCTGTACCATGCGATCCGAGTTACTGCGAACATAAAGAGGAATAAGTCGAATTTACTATCGACCGTCGTAGGTATACGTAGAAATGAATCCTGGGGGGGGCTTAAGCGCGGAACGATACTCAAAGATGAATCCTAGGGAAGCGCTTGAGTGCAGATGAATATTGATTTTGCTTCAGTTCCTAAGCCCCCCTTCTGCGTACGCCACTGCTTGTCCATTCGTATGTTTGGAGTACCTCGGACCGCATTGTATATGTATGGCTATAACTCGTTGTTCCATCCACCAGAAAATACACTTGTAGTGTCAACATTTGTCACACATTTGAGAGCGGTTAACCTCTTAACCTGAAACAGCCTGTGATATTATTAAACACAAAGTGTCAACATTTGTCACCTATGAGGGCGCTTAACCTCGACTACTACCTATTCCAAAAACATCCTTTTCCCTAAAACAGCCTGTGATGTAATCTTGTAATTAAACACAAAGAGGTTACTTAAAACCCTTTTGTTGTAGGAGTGGTTCAATAACTGAAGACGGTGTCACGACTAGATTTAGAGAAGAGTCTAGGGATGGCAGTCTTTTACGAGAGTCAATTTCTAGAGATAGGTATGAGAGATTATTTGTTTTTTTTTTCAAAGTAAACAAAATATGCAAAAGCTACTGTGCACGTCTCTTATGGTAAAATAAAAATTTCACGATTTCAATGAAATGGAAGTGTGTTGTAGATCTTAATGTTTTAATTAAAATACTTTGTGGATACTAAACTCTTGCTGCAGTTGCCTGGTACGACTAAAAAGTAGCAGGATCACTTGAATTAAATTTGAAAAATCAGGGTTGTCAATTTTTTACCAGTTCCGCAATATATGAAAATATTTTTGACTAATTATAAGTTGATAATCTATAAAAGTGACACCGCATCATCAAAGGGAAAGTGGCACGTACTTTCTCCAATTTTCCCAGTGACATTAATTCCCAACACGCTGCACTGCACTAATTAGTCTTTAGCTTAATATTATACTTGCTTTTTATTAATGTCTTCTTCTAAACGATTGCATTAGAAAGAAACATATGTATATACTCTTATCTGGTTGTTCAAAACATTGTGATTTAGCCTTATTTTGACGTTTCCCGTTTTGTTTTTTTGACTGTTTTAACAAAAGATATGACCCTTTCGGATCTTTATTTAACCCTATTTATGCAAACTTTAGAAGTAAAAACTCTCTGCGTTTATCATATACATATAAATCGGCAAACTGCATATATACAATGCGAAAACTAATTGTTTTTAAAGGAATTTTGTGGCTTCTTTACAATTTTTGCCGCAAACTTTGGTTCACCATAGCTATGACGCGGTGTCATTTCCATAGATCCTTAACTATACCTATACGCGATAAACAATCACGAAAGGCCTTTGTGGTTCTAAGATTATTACCTTATTTTCATAACATTAAATAGTAACATTTGATAGCGCTAAATGTAATAACGATTTTTTTTATCAATTTTTATAAACAAATTTTTATTCCTAATTTTAACTTTTTTCCTTGAACTTAATCCCTTATTTTTCCTACATTAGAGAAAGTTCAGAACTCGAATATCGTCCTCGGGAAAGTTCCCTTACCCGTGGCGAAAGATTGTCCACGTCAGGCGTGATCGAGTCAGTGGCTGACCTCAGAAATAAATACTCACCGGCAAACTACGTTCCTGCCATCTATCGGAACAAAAATGATAATAACATTGCTAGGTCTAAGTCGATAAATGATATTGGTAAGTTTTTTTAAAGTGAGTTTTATTTATCCACCTATAATAACGTAAACGTACAGGAGTCAACAATATGTCAACATGTCAGCGCTTGAAGCATTTCGGAAGTATATGACCCATATAGAGTGACAACCAAAGACGTTATAGCATAAATAAAAGTTCAAAGAATCGAAAAGTGAAGCCCTGACTGGTAGCTGACTTTGGAAACAATGAATTTTCAAGTACGCATGCGTGTGTTTTGTCATGTAGACACAAAGCAGCTATGTGGGTGGAGGCCAATTGACATTTCGCACTGTTTTGCGACTGTCCTGTAAAGTTATGTTTTCTTCTGTGAAAATAGAAAATAATTCATGTAAAACATGTGCGGTTTGTAGAAAAATGTCCGGAAAAAGTAAGGGAGTGCCATTCCATAGGTAACTACTTGTATTTTTCTTTATAATTTGTTAATAAAGTTAAGAGTGGTAAGCAGATGCCGTTTAAACAGCCTTCATGGCGTCCACAATATATTTGCACATAGTTTTAGAAAAACTACAATTTTAATCCACAATTTGATAAATTTTCACCCAATCAACTAGTTTTCAGAAAAAATGATAGACATAACTCTAAACATTTGAGAATTATCAAATAATGTAGTGACGTTATAGAGTATGTTCCAAACCACGAAAACTGACGCATGCGCAGCAACCAAAATCCTGTCTACCCTAACGTATTTGGTGGCAACCGGCGAGCCTTGCAACATTGAGGGGCAGATGGCGCTGAAATAAATTCGTCTAGTACGCAACATTCAGAGACAACTACTATGATCTAATGGCATTTGTATGATAGGCATGAACCTCGGAACTCGCCTAATGCTAAATCGTACTTGTTGTCTCTGAATATTGCGTACTAGACGAATTTATTTCAGCTGCATCTGCCCCTCAATGTTGCAAGGCTCGCCGGTTTCCACACTATATGGGTCATATACTTATTGATTTCGGAAGAAATTGCCGCTGTTTTACGTGAAAAACTGCTCATGTGGCATCAATGCAACGATGTGTAGGGCTAGATTTATAGTCCCATATTTCATTTAGATGTGTTGAAATTTTATATAAAATAGTTAATTGGAAAGAGATACAAAACACGTTTTGTTTTACACTATTTTCTTGTTGATTTTCTACGCATGTTTCTTTATCCAGGACATCAAGTTTTTATACACAAAGTTCACTCACAAACCGGTTGAAAAAATAGTTTTTTATTGTCTTTTCTTTCAAAAAAATTAAAATTAGTCTTTAATTTCAAAAATGTCATGAAGACTGTGACGGCGAATTCGCCAAAACCCCACTACCGCCAGTTAAGTTTATCAAGTTGGTCTGACTCGCCGTATCTCTTTTTTGCTCAAGGTGGAAGTGTTTATGAGAGACGCAAGCTGTCCGTGGCTTTCTGAGATGAGTTCATTACGGGCCAAATAATCTTTACTACGCGGTATATTAGACACTTAAAGTTGATACCTCCGCTTTGGTAGACTAAGGGTGTAGTCACGTTCATTACACACTTAACTTGCGCCCTTATAAAGTAGTAGTAGTAGTAGTAGTAGTGGTGGGGAGACCATTGTTTTGGTCTAGCGACTAGGCACACGGCGCGCCCTTTTCGCAAACCCCGATCGCCCTTATAAATAAATAGTTCTTTATTTCCAACAGTTAAAAAAAAGCCACTTACAGGAAATATGACAAGTGTAAAACATATTTAAATTCCTATAGTAATTTTACAAAAAAAAAATATTTAACTAATTGTTGGTAATTTTAAGCAATTTCTTTATAATAGTGACTAGTGAATCTGCGAATATACCAATATTATTTCCAAAACTGTTAAATATATAAAAGATAGGACATCTTGTAAGCAGGTTGGTATTAGGACGCTCACATTAAAAACTAACTTTACGAGTTTCTTGAGTTTTGCCTAGGAATATTAAAAGCAAGTTGATTTAGCAAATAAATACAGTCAATTTTATTGTGTAACAGTTTATAAAGAACTGATACTGCAATAAATTGTCTACGTTCTTCCAAGCAATTCATCTCAAACCTTTGTAATAGTAATTATTATTATACCAAACCATAAGGACGTCTAACGCCCTTATGGCCCCAAAGGGGAGGGAGATACGCACCTCGCAATAGTGATGGGTAGTTCGCGAACGAACTGGAAAAATGAACTAGTTCATTCAACAAGGAAAACGAACTAGTTCACTTTTCTTAAATGAACTATAAAGAAGCAACACACAATAGTCTTGCAAGGCTTAACCCAGTTATTTCTGTACATTATATTGTGCATTAGGAATGTGGCCATCGTGTTCCTGTTCGTGAAATACTGAACGATACCGCGGTGCTTCCTACCAAGAACGAACGAACTTATAGAAATGAACTGTTGAACTAATAAGTAAAATCCGGCGTTTATTCAGTCGATTAGTCGAATCACCTGTTTCGTTGCATTAAGTGGTACGCTCAAGCTACAATGAACTATTTGAAGTTTTGATTTGATTACGGAAAATTAAGGAACTGCTAGCCTAATACGAAATAATAACATTTTGACGAATGTCTAATTATTTATTATGTATTTATACCTACTGTAATATATTTTAGTAAAGAAAAGCATTATATTAAAAATGATTTTAAACTGTTTTTGATTCTGCAAATATTTGAACTAAAAATTGAACAATTAAATAAAACAAGCTAAGCAGCTTTAGAACAAAATTATATAATACCTAAAATGTAATAAATATATTTATTATTATTTTATTGCAACACTCATAACTATGTTGTATTTAACTTTTATGTAAAAATGCATTATATTTTATTTTAACAATTATTTATTCTATAATTTTCTAGCAAAATAAAATCTACGGATTTTTCGCGCCCTCCCTACGGATTACGTTTCCAAAAGTTGGAAAAACTGATAGGATAGCCATTCCGTTAATAGTTCACACGAACTAGTTCAGTGAACTACTTTATTTTGGTGAACTAATTCACATGAACTCATAAAGGCGAATATTTTAAAAACCACAAAGCAATTTTGAATGACACTTACTTATTTTTTTTATCAGGTCTTATTTTTTTTATCAGGTCTCCCGCCCATTGAGAAATCATCCACCTCTAAGAAAAAACAGGTAAACGGCGCCTCCAGCGCGATCTGTGTGCCCGTCCACAATAACAACACAAATAACTGTGTGCAGTTTGCTAATACTAACAACTCCTCAGCTACAAAGAATAACCTAGCTACCAGCGTAGCTAACCGCTCTTCGGTTAATCTCGTTAACAATTCGGCAAAGTTCGACGACTTGGCTGAAAATTCGGCCAAGTTTGAAGATGCTAACGGCAACAACTCACGCGCCTCTGTTGCCGAACTTCGCAGAAAATTCGACGAAATGCCCCACCGGACGGTGCTGCCATCTAAGGACGTAGCCGGAAAGTTTAGTTTAACAGAAAAGAGTGTTAGTGTGAAGGTAAGTGTTTTATTTTTTGTTACTTTTTTTAAGCTTTATTTTATTATAGCCATATAACGAACTGCCTGCTTGATTATATTATAGAAATTCTGACATTCTGGGGGCAATTCTTCAGGATTCGACAAGATCTGACAATGAGGCGAATTCCTTAAACATTGAAAACATCTGGCAAAAAAGAGGACATTTTTTGACATTTGACAAGACCTGACATCTTTTATCATTTAAAATCATATCATGAATTATTCAAAATAAACTAAAATTATTGTCCGGCCAAAATAAAATGAGGCCCAAAAGAGATGGCTTCAATTAGCGCTATTTTTCTCTGTCCAGTGGCGTGCTATAGTTTTTAAATTCATCATTATTAGGTATTAATTTTATATTTTACTTCTCCTAAGCCTTTTTTTGCTGGAAAATTTCATATCTTATTTTTCTTAAAATGTAGTATTGTTTCAAAACTTTTATACTTATTATATTATATAGGTACCTACCTATTTCATTATTTAGGTTCGTACGAATCTAGAAACCTAAAAGAATACCAATTGACTTTCTAAAAATTGCAAAAATTCAAAACCATTCGTTATTCCTTCAAAATTGGATCTCCACACAGTTTTATTAACAAACTAAAAAAAGTGTAAATGATACTCGACTATTTCTTTTTGAATTTTAAAATGTGTATGAAATGTGCCTAGTCATCCTGTTTGAGCGCAGCGATAACAATAGAAGTCCAATAAAAGGGTGTGAATTGTGAACAGGCCGGAGTCTAATTGGGCCAGCGGTTACAATAGAAACCCAATAAAGGGTGTGAATTATGAATGGGCTGGAGTCGATTTCGTTAAACATACCAGACGAGTACTGTGTTTGCTTGTATTATTAAAATTTTGTTTATGGTAAATTTACTAAAAATGAAGACCAACCAGTAAGACCAAAGTGCTGTAAACAGAGGAAGATAGAATGAGTTGAGCCATCTCTTTTGTCCCTTATTTTATTCTGGCCGGATAGTCAATAAGTTCTTAAAAAATGCATTATACACGTCATTGTAGAAATAATTTCCTTAATTTATATTTATTTTTGTTTCATGTTTTTGTCAAAAACAAAAAAAGCCTGTGTTTAAAAAAAACAACCTGTAGTATTCACGTCGTATCGACACTTTTTAGAAATCAATAAAAAAAACATTTATAGAAAAAAGTTTGTAGTATACTTTGTTGTAGTGGTGTTAGAATTATAATTATCTCGTCAGTGGCATGTATTTTGACGATCCTAGTAGATTATTGAATACAGATTTATATTTTTACCTGTAGTATTCACGTCGCATCGACACTTTTTAGAAATCAATGAAAAAAACCTTTAAAGAAAAAAGTTTGTAGTATACCTTGTTGTAGTGGTATTAGAATTATAATTATCACGTCAGTGGCATACATTTCGACGATCCTAGTAGATTATTGAATGTAGATTTATATTTTTATCTTCCTAGCCCACGCAACAATGGCTAGAGAAGGTATTATTTTCGACGAAAAAAATGTTTTTGAGATAACGCTGAAAATTATTTATTTGGGTGAATTTTGACCTATCTTAGCAATATCGTCGTGATGTCTATCTATGTGTGTGTGTGTGTGTGTATGTCTGTCCGTAACACGCTAGCTCCTAAACTGCTGAACAGATTTTTAAAATTATCAGGTAACGAGCTGATTAGATTTTGGTTAAAATCCAATAATGCCAATGACAGTTTTTTACAATATATTTTTTTAAATTAACGGAGCAAGTGAACCAAAAACTTCTCTCTCTAGTTTCCGAGATATTCACAAAAAACTGTTTTCGAGGCTGATATAATATCATGGCTTCGCTTGAAGTGTGCTAATTAGCTAGCTAGGAAGGTATCAGATCCGTCATGGATCCATTTATTTTTATTTTTCGTCCTTTTTTAGGGTTACTTGTAAGACTAAGTTGTTTAAAAAAATATTGGGAAATGGGTATCCCATTAATGTCAATTTTAAAGCAAAATTTTAAAGAGGTTGGGTAATTTTTGCGACAACACTATCGTATTTATTTAAAAAAGGATGCAAATATCATGTATATACTCTATCCAATATTTAGAGATAGAAAGCATAGGCGACCCTTTATTTTTATAAAAACCACTCAACTATCTCATATTAAAAAAATATTATATTGCCACACCGATGAAAATAGCATAACCTAGACTTAACTTGCTATCTGGAATGTGCCTTAACACGGCTGTTTTTGACATTGATGGGGTTTTTTCTGATTCCTTAGCATATTGTCATTGCTTTAGCTCTAGAATATCATCATAATTTATTTATTAAGGTCACTAAGCCATCGGAAAAAAACGCTTCGCCCTCGAGCTCCGCACTAAACAGCACTCCAGCATCGCTTAGCAACGGCTTTGCGCACGACTCTAGTGAAAGCGACAGCAGTTCTAGTAGCGCTTCTTATTCTAACGAGGTATATTTATTTTTATTTTTAATCAAATACGTTAGAGCATTTAATAAATTACACCGCTCTACAAAATAAGAAAAAGTTCTTGTTGCAAAAAAAAAACAATTGAATTTTTATTCAGTGCTACCTACTGATGCCGTTCACCATTGGTTTGTTCAAGTTGGCTCACTTTTGTGTAAAAAATATTAAAAAACGATTTTTCTTTTTCACCGTGTTTTTCGTAAAAAAATGTCCTATAACTTTAAAACTATAGGCAGCAAATTACAAAAATTTGGCAAAATAATAAAGTATTACCTGGAGAATTTTTGTGCAAAAAAATGGTATATTTACATAAGCGCGCTTGATTAGAATACGTTTCGAAACCGAAAAAAAGCGATTTTTCAGAAAAAAATAAATTTAATCAAAACCGCTTGGTAACGTGGCTTGTCAGTCATACCATTAAATTCCTTGGAGAAGTAGCCAAAAAATATGTCAAATACATTTTATCGTAAAATCATCAGGTTGAAAGATATCTAGGTTTGAAGTAGAATGTTGAAAAAAAAACAGAGAACAGGGACAGAGATTCCATCAGGATATTAAAAGAATGGAAGAGCGTTACCAACGCAGATGGGACATTCATTTTTATTTTTGATCAACTTTAAACCAAATTTACTTCCATAATTGTGAACATCTTAAAAAAGTGTATAGGACATTTTTTCTAATAAATTTGTTACTTGATACAACTGTCAACCCAAATTTTCTTCTTAGCTATTCGTTTTGTTGTATTGGCTTGTTTTCAAATGTATTAATTTTTAGCAGTTTTTTGGCCATATATTCGTAACACGGCTACGGATTGTTTTTGTATTTCGCTGTAAGATACAGCTAATGATCCCTCAATTTTATCCCAATTTCGAGTTGTATACCTTTAGATGCTTCCAAGATATAATTTTTTTTATATGAATTTTAGAAAAAACAGTTTTTATTTTTTTTCCAACAAAAGTGAGCCAACTTAGATAAACCAAACGTGGTTATGGAATCAGGGTATCCTAGAGAATAATAATCCACAAAAAATATTCTTGCAACATTTTACCTGTTGAGCGGTGTTATGTATTAGCGAGTGACCGCTCAAAAACTTTACACTGAATTTTTTCTATTGTTATCAAACATTGCGTTTATTTTTGTGGTTTAAAATGTTTGTGGGGGACACTGATTGTTGTATCTGCCTCTTGCAACCGCCTCAGCCACCCCTACCTAAAAGTGTAATTGAAAACCTTAATTTTTTAACAGATTATATTTATAAAAGTATAATTTTTTATCTAATAGCAAATTATTTTTGAAATAATGCAGCACTGGTGCGCCACTAGTGCAGTTTTTGTAATCTTTTGAGAAAACTAGTGCAACTTTTTGTATTCGATTGAGCAACTGACAAACCCAATGTTGCACTCCGTGTACATTTTTCGGCACATGCTCTCCAAGCCAGGAAAGTTCGGCTCCGAAGTCAATGATTTTTATACGGAGTTTTATTTATTTCCTTATTTTAAAATATAGTAACAGTTTTTATTTTGCTTTTTTAAGTAATTCTCCTTATTTTAGTTGTTTAACGGCCAACCTGTATTTATTTTGGCGGGTTGGGTTTGGTTAGGTTAGGTCGTCACCTTAATTTTGGCTACAATAATAGGGGAGAACAATAATAAAAAAACACATTGAAAGGTTTTTTTCAAAGCCTGGACCATTCCTTACTCCTTAATTAGGCCCGCCAAGTTTTTTAGGCGAAGCGGCGGCGCCGAATAGTCCTGGCGCCGAATTATACTGGACCCTTGCACTGGCACATTTAGGTATTCGATTGAAACTGCAGTGGGTAAATTTTTTGACAGCACCAAAACAGCGTAAGTGGAATACTGAAATAACTATGTAAAAGAATTAGTTATTTGAACGAGTTTTTAAAATATTACGGTTTTCAGTTATCTGTTTGTTGTTGAGTAAGAAATATTGCTCTATGATAATCTTTAAAAAAAACAGGATGGCATTAAGATTTTTTAGGTAGGGATGGCTGGGCGCTTTTCAAAGCGGTGCATTAGGGCTGATGACGTCCAACGAACTACAAAACTACATAAATTTAAATTTTCTAAAATAAAAACCAACCGAAAAAGATTTGAGTGTTAGTTTTTGCGCGGACTTTTATAATAAACAAAAAATAACTTACAAATAGTTACTGACAGTTTTGACAAGTATAAATGAATAAAATTGTCAGTTACTTTTTTGGAAATGTTGTGTTTTATAAAGCATATAATTGCTTTTTATACATTTTATTAATATTATTTTTGAGTGCACTTTTCCGTTATTTTAAAAGGCTCATCCATAATTTGTTGCATACATTTTAGAAAGACTAGTTGCGCATGAATCCAATTATATTGTTTTTTTAGCATTTTTAACCCACACGTGATTTTTGAAAACTCTGCAATTTGGACGAGCTTATATATATATATATATATATATATATATATATATATATATATATATATATATATATAACACTTTTTTATTTATCAAAATTTCATTTAGGTGTAAATTGCGTTTTTATGGTTTTTGTAATAAATAATCGAACTATTAAATTGAATTTTACCTGTAACTTTTAGTTTTTGAGATATAACATAAAGTTGATAATTTTCTCATGGAATGATCGATTTTTGAATTTAGCATAGTATTTCTTTTAAAATGATGTATCACACTCAATATTATTTATTTTTTGTTTTTTATATTTGATTATTCAATCATTTCTTTATTTTTGATGAATTTCTTAATTTTGTCATTTTAAAATATCTTAAACCTAGTAAACAACTTAAAATATAAAATAATAACAAACAATATACAAACAAAGAATATGAAAAAATAACATTTTTATATAATATCTCAAGAACTAAAAGTGACAGATAAAATTTAAAATCAGAGTTGGATCCTTGTTGGGCTCTTAATTAAAAAAAAACCATAAGAAAGCAATTTAAATAAAAATGTTATAGGCAGAGTTTTTAAAAACCGTAGCTTAAAAACAGCTTTATTGCAAATTGAGCCTCGCAAGTTGAGATGAAAATTTGTCTATCCTAGAACACTTGAAACCTCCCAGAAACATTGAATGGATTGAACCCTGTGTAGAATGTCCCATTTTTAATAGTATTGAAGGGTAAATTAGTTATTATAAAAGATAGAGACCTGGGGATTTCTTCTTCTTGTAGTGCCTTATCATTAATGGACGTTGGCGATCATTCTGCATAACCAATTATTGAAGTATTTCGTATTTTTGATTACGCATTATATGGGGATTTAAGATTACACTGGTCTTGCAAAAAATAAAAAAATATTGAGCCCTGGCATTATTTCTGCTGATTCTTATGTTCCCAATATAGCTTGCGTTTTCTTCTACCACCCACCATTTTTGGGGGAGCAGCCCTTTTATCTATTGTTATCACTTTTCGATGATAATGATAATCTTATCGATATAAATTTAAATATTTAGGAGCGAAGATAATTATTTTAGCTGTAAACAATAATAAATAAAAAGATGTACCTTCACTTGGTGCCTGCTTTCCGTTTATACCTTGAGGTACAACCCGGTCGTTTCAAAAACCAGTAGTACTTCGCCAACATGCTTGTATTCAACTTGCCTAAAAATCTCTTTTCCAACTTAGCGATGTCTTGATAAATCCGTTCTCCGTGTTCATCCGAGGCTACTCCTAAACTTTCAGATAAGAAGTCCAGATGCGAGTGAAGGAAGTGTACTTTAAAAGACATGTTACATCCCATTGCCTTGTAGGCTAAGACCAATTCCTCGACCTGAGCGACTCAGGAAATTCTTACACACGTTTTGGAATGCAAACCAAGTTTTTTTTATTTTTGATTCAGGTGTTCAATAAACGTCGAATCTTGAAAAAGTCTAATCTGGGGCGCCACAAAAACACGTTCCTTGATTCTAGCCTCACTAAGACGAGGCAATTTAGTTTTCATATATATGAATGCGTCTCCTGTTTTGTACAGTCCTTTTACAAACTGTTTGATCAGTCCGAGTTTAATGTGCATAGGCGGCAAGTGAATATTATCTTTCGGGACTAAAGGATTGTTATAACGTTTATTACTTACTACTAAAATTTAAAAAACATAACTAAAAAATGTATATAAAACCGAAAAATCGACGATGTCCATTTATCATTGATGCGGAACCTCCCCCCGCCAAAAAAAAAGGGCCTACCCGAGGGGAAATTCGCCACCCTTAAAAACATACAGTGATTTCCATTTTTTACCAATGATTCCCAGAGATCTTCAGGTGTTTTCCAGTCATTTTGAAGTGATTGACAGCAAATTTCGAGTGATTCCAAGGTGCGATTCCCAAAAAAATGTACAGTGATTCCCACCCGCGAAATTCCCCTTGGTCCTACCACCTTGCTACAAATATTAATGTTTGCCAACACTAAACGTTTCCAGTACCTCAGAAATAACGATGTTAAGGAAAGGATTACCTTTCCATCCAACCAAACTATCGAAAAGCAGTAAAAATAGGTAGGGGGTCTCCCCCAAAAATGGGAGGTGATGGGGTAAAACGGAGTTCATATTTGGATTCAGGACGTCATTTTACATAAGAATCGGCAAGAATGGTGTCAGGGCCGATTTTCATGCCGACCAGTTATAAATAAATTCAAATTCCCTTATAGCTTCAAAACAAAAGGGCTAGAAAAAACTTGACATATTTTTTGTTGTCTGAAAATTTAAGGACAGTAATGTGAAATCTTTAGGTGTCTATCTCTTATAATAACCGAGTTTCCCATTCAATGCTATCAAAAATGCGACACCCTATACACCAGATTCACATACTTTAACCTCGAGAGTACAGCCGCTAATCTAAATTAAATTTTTTCTAGTCAAAGCTCGACACAAATGGTGTGAGCGATGAAGAAAAGCCGCGCCGGTCACGGGTCAACCAGTACTCTTCTTATATCCCGTCAAAGAGTGGAGCCAATGGCGACATTTCCAGCGACAATGAGAGCAAGAGTGATGCTATAAATAATGTAAGTTGGTCTAGCAGCTTAGCTGAATTTGGCTGGCTCAAAAATATAGACCTTTTTATTTATGTATTTATTTTGATTGTATGTTAATCTGATCTTGAGTTAACTATCCAAAAACAAGTGGTGCATTTAAAAACTATATTCAGTTCAATTTATTTATTAATTAATTTTTTTTAGTTTTAGGCAAAAATGGCATATACCACTTAAAAGAGCCGTAAAAATAATGTGTGGAAATTTCACAATCGGACACACAATAGTCTACATATAAATTTTTAAAATGATTAAAAATGGTCAATAAATTGTTGTGAAATTTTTAGGACATATTTAACTTTAACGACGCTTTCCCGTACTTGCTATTGACTAAAATTACAACGTAAAAAAACATGATTTTGTGGGGAAAATCGCTAACGCAACTGGATTGAAGTTTTCAAATGCACTACTTGTTCTTTGATATTTGGTACAGGAATGGTACAGGATCAGATTTCTACAATTTTAGGGAGTTTCTTTACTTTTGGCTGCTACTGTAACACATAAAATGCATACGCCGATTTAACGTGGTAAAATTTAAGCTTACATTTCAGTACCCTTATTAATCAAATATATTACTTGCCAAAAACATTATATTATATTGTCGGTTCTTGTTGTTTTTTCGAAGTTATCCAAAATGCCTCCACAAATTTCCGAATTTGATAAAGCTCAAATTTTGGTCAAATTAGAAGCCGGTGGGTAGCCGCTCACTATGGACGAAACAGGTGGATGATTGTGCGAATCAAAAGAAGATCTAGAAGAACATCCCTTTTCCAACGCCTGTGAAGCAAGAAACGCCTCTAGTTTTTCTGGTTCACTTCCAACGAGTCGAAGGCGAATAAGACGTTCCAGATTTAGATGTCGTGTGGCAGCAAAAAAATTCTTTTAAATGCAGAGAAAAACAAGCTTGCCTAATTTTTGCTTGAACTTATTTTCTGGAAAATGAAGATTTTTTTGCAATGGACGAAACAGGTGGACGATTGTGCGAATCAAAAGAAAATATAAAAAAGAGACAAATGTTCGGCAAAAGCAAGGTACTGGCTTGACCTCAAGAAGATCTAGAAGAACATCCCTTTTCCAACGCCTGTGAGGGAAGAAACGCCTCTAGTTTTTCTGGTTCACTTCCAACGAGTCGAAGGCGAATAAGGCGTTCCAGATTTAGATGTCGTGTGGCAGCAAAAAAATTCTTTTAAATGCAGAGAAAAACAAGCTCGCCTAATTTTTGCTTTAACTTATTTTCTGGAAAATGAAGATTTTTGGCAACGTGCGGTGTTCACAAATGAAAAGATATTTCAATCACACAGTGATCGAAAACAAATTTTTTGTTTATCGGGCACCAAGAACGCGCTACCAAGAAAAATATATTTCAGGAAACGAAGACTTAGCCGGATAATTTTCTGTAAATGTTTGGGGATGAATTTCGGCTAGGTTTGATGCTCAGGCTTATGTTATCATCATGAGAGACGTCATGCTTCCTCAAGTCAGAATTATTTAGCCCAGATGGTTTTGTATGCCGGCAAGACAACTGCCCTGTCCACACAGCCCAAATATCACGACAGTGGTTTCAAGAAAACAATGTCGAAGTTTTGCCATGGCCAGCCAAATCTTCCGATGTCAATCCAATCGAAAACGTGCGGGGACTTATTTCAAGAAAATTAAAAAAAATTAATATTACTCTTAGAAACTCGAACCACCTTATGGAACTTGTTATACAAGCGTACGATGACTTCATTCCGGAGAGAAAAATTTGTTGCAAAATTTAGCAAATTCAATGCCTAAATGACTAGCAAGTATTTTCCAGGCCGATGGTGTAACGACACGTTATTAAATATTGTTGTAGTTTCATCGAGAAATAAACTACAAAATCAACTAAAATATTATGAGTTCATCTTTGTTTCCTACTTAAATTTTTAAGCGAAATCGCATGCTGACTCCAAAATCTTCAAGGTTGGCCCTCAACCTTGACTCAACCTACGGGCACCTTTACATGTTTACGAACGGTCCCTATATATCTTATCTGTCAATAATTTGAGTAGCAATCACATATTTGTCACACGATTGTCACAACAATGTCGTTTTACTATATCAAAAACACGTATTTTTTCGTTGATCAGAATGAAAAAATGCTCAAAATTTAAAAACTGTCCCATCAAACCATGTTAAGAAAAGATTTAGTTAAAGTCGTAGAGTATAGAAGACCCGATAGGAGACGTATTTCGGTAAGGCTTTTTGGGGTAACTCTACTGTTCGTAAGTTCAAGTCAGTTAATAGGTATTTCTAGACCATTTAAGGTAAGATTTGGAGGCAATAGCAAGGGAAACTGTAACCTATATTTAGGCAAAACCTAGCGCAAGATATTGTTTACATTTACACTTTAAAAAGAGGGTAAAATACCGGCAAAATATTAAACTAGAGGGCAGCAAAAAAGTTTCTTCAATTGCGAAATATCGTTTTGAATTTACACCAGTGAAGGACGTTGAATTTGGACGATAGAATCGATAGGCAGCAAAAAATTGACGCCTTCCTGATTCGCTCGAAAGCGCCTGAATGTAAATACTACCCGTTCTGAAAACGTCTTCTCGTGGAAGACCGTGTATTATCGTGTAAATACGGACGTAAAAATCCAAGTTCTTCTCTTTTTTCTTTGTTTTAGCCATCTATACCGGAGGTTTCGTTTGGTTTATTGCTATTGGTATTGGGATCGTCAAAAAAACTTGTTTTATTTGCACTCTAAATATTTGGTTCAAAAAAGACTCAAAAGAATAAGCTCCAAACAGACAATGGAAGTACCGTAAAACGAGGTTACTTTGCGCCCCCTGGTCCTACTTTGCTCCATTGCGAGAAAAAGTTCTTAGATATTCCACATTAAAAATCTGCGCATGCACCACAACGCAGCCACGCGTGAATTATCCGTTGCGAATTTGACTTTTCAAAGACGCGATAGCCGCTGTTTTCCGATTAGTCGTCTCGAGTTAATACCAGAGTGAAGTGCAGCTTGAAATTCCTTTAAAATTTGACCTCGAAAAATTTGGTGTCTAGTGCAGTTATCGATTTCTATGCAATAAAAACTTAAAAAAACAATATTTTTAAATTTTTTATTTACCATTTTGAATGTTTGGGGAAAAGCTAACTAAATATTGGGTGTAGTTTGCGCCAACGTATAAAACACCAATGTTTTTTTCATATTTTATAAAGTGGGGCAAAGTAACCTCGGACTATGGGAAACTTTGCTCCACTTTTCAAGTTAAAAAAATATTTATAATACTAAGTATTTTGTAATAAAAATGTCCTTTGTTAATTACCTATACCATGTGTTTTTCATTAAAACCAAAAAAACATTTTTTATGATATAATTTTTGGTTATTTCTTTGAATTTTTCGAATTAACTCAAAAAAGTGTTGCAAAGTAACCTCGTTTTACGGTACCTTTTGAAAAAGGCCTTCCTTTTTAGTTAAATAAAATTCTAAAAATGTTAGTGACCTTATAGACTATAGACAGTTTAGCACCACTGTTTTGATATCGATATCTAATTCCGTTTAAAACATACCAAGTTTTAGCAACCTATTACGTCCGCACTTTATATTCTATATTCGTAAAATAATTTATTATGAGACATAGATCATGCTTTAGAGTATAACTAATGTCTATGCTAATATTTGTTATTATTTTAGGACATCACCACATCATCTGGCTCCGCCACTAAATCTCTAAATCGAACAGTGACGCCCTCTCCCGGCTCCACTCGACGAGCCAATGCGACAACACTTCAAAGCGACGGGGATGAACCTGACCAAGCAAACACGCTTACTAGCGACGCTCTGGCTAGACCACGAAGAGGTAGGTAAATATCAACGATTATAAACACACAGGATTGCTTATTAGCTCGAATCTTTCAGCGGTAGGCGGCGCCCTGCTTACGTCACTAGTGGACCTCTGCTCAGCGCGCTTCATTTAATACACATTGCAATCGTGAATTTTTCCCGCTTTTTTCTTGCTTATTTGCAAACAAATTTTTTATTCGTGATAGTAAATATAATTAATAATTTCATTCATTCAAAACAAATGATTTGATAAATCAAAAGTTTGCTCTGAGAGCTGAATTTTCATACCAGACGATATGTTGGAGTTTCTTTTTTAAATTGTTGAAAGTTTTAGAATAGAAGTAGGATTTTTTCTAAAAGTTTAATCAATTAAAATCATTAGATGTATAGTTTATTGTTTTTGTTGCTGATCTAATAAAATACACTTATATTATGTAGTAACAAAAAGGAATACCTTTGCAATATTTATTATATTATTATATCAAAAACCAGTCAGTTTTTGGAGAAAACAGCCAAATAAGATGTGTTTTTCAACTTCTTATGTTTTAAATCAATAGATTTTCATAAGTTTTTTTACAAGTGATTTACATTGTTTGTGTTATGAGTTGTTTTATCCCACCCAGCGCCCGTTCTCACTTCTTCTCCTGTAACATGTTTCTGAAAACTTCTATAAAGAGACTAAAAAAACTTAAGAAAAAAACTGAAACTAAACTTGGAGAAACTGTCTACAAAATAAACTTTCCAATAATCAGCTTAATAAAAGAAGTACGTTTGCGGCATAATTACCAATTTTCTTTATGTGATTAATTTAATGAGCAAGGAGTTTCGAAAAATCAATCCAAAAAAAATTAAAAGTTTATATAAATATAATAATATAAAAGTATATATATTTATATTTCTGAAAGAGGGAACACAAAGCTTTTATTTCAACAATAAATTAATGTGCCTTTATATCAATTCACTTAATTCACATTTCTAAAGGTTTATCATAACAAAAATATTTCACGTAAAAAAAGCCAAGTACGCGAAAGTGGTATTCCGTAAAAAGAATTGAGATGAAAGTAAAGCCGAGTTCTACAATACAAATTTCAAAATGAATGGTTCTTACTAGTTTGGAAATGTTTTTTTTAAACTTTGCTATTCCAGCCAAACTTCTTTACGTTCAATTTCCTAAGAATCATTTGCAGCCGTAATAGCCAAGTTTAAAAAACATTTACAAACTAGTAAGAACCATTCATTTTGAAATTTGTATTGTAGAACTTGGCTTTACTTTTGTGTCAATTCTTTTTACGGAATACCACTTTCGCGTACTTTTTTACATGAAATGTTTTTGTTATGATTTCACTGCTTTTTTAAAGGATTTGGATAATATTTAAGTTTTAAAGTAGTAAAATATATGGGATATTGTTCAAAACTTTTGCAATGCCTTATTAAAAATGTTGAGTTTTTTCATATTTTCCTATGGTTTTTATCATAGTTCTTATCAGCCTTCTAAAGCTCAGCTCTCTAGTGTTCCTGGAAGTAGGCAATGGTAATTTTACATAACTTTACATTTATAGGGAAGGAAAGTAAATTAAAATCTTAGTGTTTTAAAATTTTTTCCTATAGTTTTATCATAGTTCCTTCTTCCAAAGCTCAGCTCTCTAGCGTTTCTGGAAGTGGACAATGCTAATTTACATAACTTTACATTTATAGGGGAGGGAAGTTAATTAAACTTTGGGGTTTTTTAATTTTTTCCAGGGATTTGGTCATAATTTCTATCAGTCTGCCAAATTTCAGCTTTGTAGCATGTCTGGAAGTACAGTAGAATTTTGATGATCTATACATGAGTGACAATTTCGACGTTTTTTGAAATTTCGTAACTACTTCAGTACTTTTGGGAATTCCATGAAACTAAACATGAAGGGATTGTTAACTCCATGGAGATCTACGACTGTTCAAAGTTTGAGATTCGTAGCTCATTCCGAAGTAGAGTTTTAGATAGGTCAAATATCGGCTGAAATGTTTCAAGAAAAGATGGTACGGCGCGTGAACTTGGCGAGGCACTGCCGTGCCCTCAGATTTACCTCCTAAATAATCAACCACACCGTCAAATAAATGAAAAAACGCAAAAAAACGGAGGTAAAAACGTCAAAAACACCTTAAAATCACACGCTCTCATTACAAACAAAGCAACTGGTCCGCTGGTGACGTAAGCAGACACTGTTCGTCTCGCTGAGCGACGCTAACATAGACTTAAATGGAAATAAGCAATCCTGTGTGTTTATAATCGTTGGGTAAATATAGCCAAGCCTACAGTTTAACATTGTTATTGGCGTCGGTTTTGTGACACATAATAAATTACATTTTCTTCTTTTGAATCCGATGACCAACAAAAAAAAACGCCATATAACGCTGCTTTGCTTTGATAGTGGCACAACTAAAAAAAATGCGTTTTTGCGTTTTCGGTTTTGCGTGACCCTTATCATTTTCATAAAATATTTTTACCACTAAATTTTCCTTATTGTCTATTTCAAGCATGGGTAAGTTATTGATTGATTTAATTAAAGCAAAAAAAAATACATAAATATTTGCCTTTGCTACTATTTTTAAAAAGCGTTTCCTGAAAATTATCATTTCCAGTTATGCCACTATCAAAGCAAGGCAGCGATAATTAGACAAAATTAAGTTATTAACCTTTCTTTTTCGTTTTGTCAGAGAGTCCCTAAAAACATTTGGGATGAATGAAGAGGGAGAGGACGAAACTTTAATACCAAAATGTACTCCATATCTTCATCATCTGAGTCACTGTCTGTATCTTCGAAGATGTAAAGCATTTTAACAAAAATATATTGAAATTTATCAAAGAATTGGTAACTTGCTATTCAGTTTAACGAATTTCACATTAATTTAGGAACTCCTTAGAAAACTAAACTCTTTGAAACAACTCTCCTTAGAAACTAAACTCTTTGAAACAAATATATTTTTATTCATAACAGTATATTTTTCTTTTCTGTAAACACTTTGGACGAGTTTTATCGTGTGTTAGATATTTATTCGATTTTTGTATTTGGTTGACAACTTTGACGGCTAAATGTGATGGAATTTCCCCTACCACCCAAGAATTATCACCAAAGAGCTGACCGCTAAAACAGAAACAATTTTTGGATTTTTCTTATTACTCAAAAATAATAAAAGTTTTCATGGTATTTTTTTTAGCTCACTATAGTAGTGTGAGCTATGGTGATCCTAATTTTTTCGAGAAAAAAAAAAGTTGCTCCGATTTCAAAAAATTTTATATATTTTTGCGTTTCAGATGATTTTGAAACTTTTTTGTTGCGCCGTCTGTCTGTCTGTCTGTATGTCTGTCTGTAACGACCAACGCGCATAACTCAAAAATCGCTTGGCCGATTTTAATGATTGGCTGGGTCTTGGGTCGAGATGGTCCCATTTAAAAATGAACAAAATCCACCGAACACAAATTAAATAAAAGGGTGGGGGTAGATTCCAAAAATTAGAGTTTATGTGAAAATATGGCGTGTTTGTTTGTTTGTTGTTATAGTTTTGTCCAATACTGTATAAAAATCATGTGCATGTCAATCGCATGGAAACAATGAATCTGTTCGCTATTGCTGGACTCATGTTCCCAATGGAATAAGCCATAAAATTGACTTCGGCAGTAACTCATTCTTTTTTTCTTAGGATCTACTGAAGCGCGGCCTCTCGGATTGGCGGGCCTGCGTAACATCGGAAACACTTGCTTTATGAACTCCGTCATTCAGTGCCTAAGCAATACAAAACCCTTGTTGGAGTATATTCGAAAGGAGGCCTATTTAAAGGATATGAATACTACCGCTTCTTCAACGAAGGTATTACTTATATCTACTTTTATACAAAGCACAATAATAGGAGGGGTGAAAAAGGTGTCTCAAATTTGATGTTTTTGGGCGGATAAGTATCAAATATCTGCTAAGTTTATTAAGGAAACAAAAAGTATTTATTGTGATACGAGTTGAGTAAATAGCATAAAAATATTTATTTAAATTTAACAGAATACAGTTCTAGATTTTTATAAAACTAAAATAGTGTTTAATAGAGTTTATACTGCGCCGACTACAGAGTTTCTTTTTAAAAAAATATTAACTAAACTACCCCTCAAAGTTTAAAAAGAATAGGCCAAAAAATATTTTGTATGGAATAAACAGGTACCATAAAAGACAAAATAAATATTTTTTTTCTATTAATTTTTCTTATAATTTTTGCTAGGGTGCCTTGATCAAATCGTTTGGAGAAGTAATAAGAGAACTGTGGTCCGGTGAAGGAAATGACCGGGCTGTCAACACTGCCTCACTTAAGGCTCAAATTCAGAGATTTGCTCCTAGATTCATGGGATACGCCCAGCAGGATGCGCAGGAGTTTTTAAGATACTTATTGGAAGGTAATAGAGTAGTTTATGCAACAAGTTGCTAAAAAAGTATATTTTTTGCTATTAAGGAGGGCTGCTGAATTTATCTCAGAAACTACTACCGCTACGACTTCAGGCAAAAATTGAATTTCACCTAAAATATTTTTGTTTCTGTAGCTCCCCGCTAGTCAGTAGTAATCAATCACATGTCCCGACTAGAATCATTGTATTGTTTTACGAAACGCTGTGATTAACATTTTTCAAATTATATTACTACTATATCCGTTTAGAACGTTTTTCTACGTTGTTCGACGCCTATTCTCCACCTCCTTCGATCCTGACAACCATCATCTGTTAGGGGTTTTTGACTCATTGATCTTTGGATTGACTGTTGCCTTTCTAGTTTAGGACGCCCTCTTTTTCTGCGCCTATTGGTTGCCATTCCAGGACCTGGTTTGGTAATCTTTCGTCTTTCATCCGTTGTACATGGCCGTACCATATCAGTTGTTTTTCAGTGATGTCATCCGTTATGCTTCCCTCGATTCTGATAATTTTTTATGATCTTATTTTTTATATGATCTGTTCTAGATATTCTCATTGATCTTCTTATTGCATCCATTTCGACACTTTCCATTTTTGTTCTGTGTTTTTTAGTTACGCGACAAGTCTCTATTCCATACAGCATTTTTATACCGACTAGTTATTGAGATATAGGCTTCTAAACATGGTCAAAATATAATTTATCACCCTCTAATTTCATAACATACTAGCTTATGCATACATATTTGGAATAACTTTTTTTTATCATTCGTTTTCAA
This sequence comes from Aspidapion aeneum, assembly GCA_963576565.1. Classification (NCBI taxonomy): domain Eukaryota; kingdom Metazoa; phylum Arthropoda; class Insecta; order Coleoptera; family Brentidae; genus Aspidapion; species Aspidapion aeneum. The sequence continues at coordinate 39,488,655 of OY755046.1, read as the reverse complement.
TAACTTATTTTGACAGGCCTTCACGAGGACGTAAACAGAGTGACTAGCAAGCCTAAGCCCATCACCACAGATATCGATGACTCACTGTCAGATAAAGAAAAAGCAACTGAAGCTTGGCGGCGATATTTGCGCATGGAAAACTCCTTTGTGTTAGACGTCTTTGTTGGCCAGCTTAAATCTACTTTAAAGTAAGTTCATCACAGGGTTGTAGCGAACGTTTTTCTCCTTTTTTTTTATTGTAGTAGAGTAGTAGTTTTTTGAATGTGTCCACATTTAACTTCTTGTCGCTAGCTTCAAGAAAAAAAAGCAAAAAAGCCAGCAGCTTTTTTTTGTTGGTTAAAGTATGGCGGAAAAAAGCTGGACATTTTTTTAACCCTAATTTATGATTAATGAATAATAAAAAATTGATGGTTTTTTTAACTGTTTTTTGTAAACAACTGACTATTTAAGTATAAGCTGGATCCAGCAGATTTTCTTCCATGGCTGCTGGAGTCCTAGGAAAGCTTGGTTTACACAGAAGATAAAATAGAAAATAAGAACAGACAATAAAAATCCTTAATCTGCGGTTATATGATCACATTCAAGCAATAGCAGGCCAAATTCCTATTGCTCCCTGCATTTTCCTAGATGCTACAGTCTGTTTATTAATGAACAAAAATATTTGTTTATCGTTAGATTTTTCCATTCTTTAATAAATTAAAACAAAAACAGAAAAGTGTGGTTAGATCTTCAGCATCTTTAAAAAATGCCGCTATGAAGTTGGGCAAGATCCGACTTCTTGGCATTAAAATCTGTCAAATTCCAATTTATATATTTCATCTTACTTTATTTGAGAGAGAGAGAGAGAGAGAGAGAGAGAGAGAGAGAAAGAAATATAGAAGTGAGCGGCAGTATGCCTGTGTGTAAAGGGCACTATCCAGTTTAGTTCTATACAGATCGCTACTTGCGATACGTCAAATGTGGCATTGAGCTTAGTTAAGAATAGGAGAATAGCGTTTTTAAGATATACAAGGACTGCACGAGGCACAGATGTTTATGGAATGCGTAGTACCTAAGAACACTCATCGCAGAGCAACGGTCAGTGTCCTTAGTTGTACCCGTAGTGAGAATTATTTGATGAAACGACGTATATTCGCTGTTCGTCGGTTTAGAGTCACTATACCGGTGTGCAAAGGCCACTATCCAGTTTAGTCCTATACAGATCACTGCTTGCCATATGTCCAATGTGGCCTTATTCTTAGTTAACACTACCTTCCTGATCCTAATGACCTTTTTCTTAAGAGAATACCTTCAAGAATGAACGTACCGGCAAGTTCAGAACTCTTGAAACTATTTATTATCCGTGATGGTTAACGGCATCTGCGGGGATATGTGCACAACATAATTTCGATCATTTTTATTTGTTGTCTACTTTTGTAAACTAATTTTATTCAAAAATTCTGTAATTTCTTTAAATAAAAGTTTTAAGCCAACTATCGGGAGTAAACCTGTGAACACTCACATTGTCACGCTGGTACTAAGCATGGCCAACCGATCGCCTTGCAAAAACATTGATTTTTAACTTTTTATAGATGCACACACTGCGGTCACTGTAGCGTGACCTTCGACCCGTTCTGGGACCTGTCGTTGCCACTTCCTCCGCGAAGCGCTGGTAGCACTGTGCGATTGACACATTGTTTAGACGCGTTCACTAAGGAAGAGACGCTAGATGGCGATGAAAAACCGACATGCGCAAAATGTAAAGAACGGCGTAAATGTACCAAGTCGTTTGCCATTCAGAGGTTCCCGCAAATTTTGGTTATACATTTAAAGGTAAGCCATAAATAATAATTGTGATGTTAACCTAAATCGTATTTTCTCCTACCATTTAGACGAAAGTAACTTTAACCCTTTCTGTGTGGGTTTGAAGGACAGAGCTTGAATGTTTATTAATTATTAGCCACAGCTGTTTATAAATCTGGCAATCGTGTGGAACTCTGTAAGTAAGGAATACCTATAGCGTTACATCTCTCCCGAAGAGCAAGTTTTCGCAAGATTAATTACTCACCTAACTTGATATAAAACTAAAAAATATTGAATTTTTCAGCGTTTTTCACCCATGGAACGATTCCGAGGCAAACTGAACACGCAGGTCGAGTTTCCATTAGATGGCCTCGACTTGTCTTCATTCGCCGCGGAGGCGTATCAAAGTTTGCCGAGATACAATCTTTACGCAGTTTCAAATCACTCAGGTAAGAAAGCTATATTTTTACATTAGAATCATAATTCTATTCCGAATAGTTATTGATATATTTGGTTAAAATATAATAATTAATATTTCTGCATACATGGGCAGTGTTGCAACAAGGCTCGCTACATTTTTATTTTTTCGTAGGTACCCCATATTCAGGTCACTACACCGCATACTGTCGACACCCTTACGACCACACGTGGCACGAATATAACGACTCGCACGTGGGTTCGACGTCACCAAGGTAGGTAGTAATATTAAATAAAAATGTTTCCAAACCAATATTTTTGCATAAAACAAATTATTATTATTAATTTAAATATGTACTAAATTACACGGGGTGTTTCAAAATTCAGTAAAAAGATTTTAAAAGCGTTATAACTTTTTAATTAGTTTTATTTTATTTGTATTTTAACTTTAACTTAACTATTTTTTTCTAATTCTTTAAGGTCCGTTGTCTCGCCCGAAGCATACGTATTATTCTACGAACAAGATGGCACCAGCACACAACAAAGAAGTCACCTGTAGCACATATGTTAAAAAAAACAAAAATTATTATGGTATAAAATGTGTGTGAAGCCCTATAAGGCGAATTTTTTACAAATTTAAAAGTCTAATTCTTCATTTAACTGAGAAACCCTGTATTTTATTATATTTTTTAAACAATTTTCTTTCTGATTCTAAAAATATCGATTTTGGTATTTTTATCTTTGCCAGAAAAACGGTCCATAACGTCTTTTTTTTGTGATTCCACATATATCGATTTTAAAATGTTTATCTTCATGGGGAAAACTTTTAATAATAATTTTGTTTGACATTTATTGACAATATAAAATAAACTTAAAAAAGTTAATATTTTTGAAATTAGAAAGCTAAATTTTCTTAAACAATACAGTAAAATACATGCCAAATATAACTGAACCCAAAATGTTATCTGTTTTAAAAAGTTTCAGAAAAGAGTGACGCCTCAAAGGACTTTACTTGAAGTTTGGCAACGAGCTTCTTTTTAATAGTCATGGAACAGAATACAAGGTGTGATACTTTGTACGAGTCGTGTTGTACTTACGTCAAAATGTCAATATTATAAAATTCTAGTCGATTTTAGGGTCACGACGTTTCATAAATAATTGTTTCTTTCTTTTTTCTAAGATATGTCCTATTTTTTATGTATAGGGTGTCCTATTTTAAGTCGTCACTATTGCTAACTTCGCTATTATTGGAGCGACGAGGTCCGTGAAACTAGCAAATTATGAGCTATTTTTGAGCTAGAAAATAATTTTATAAACAAAAAGGTTCGCGAGAATTTAAGATAAAAAAACCGATTTTTTCAATTCTTTCAAAAACGTGCTGCTTAATTGTTTTGAAGTTTTAGTTATCTTAATCAGCGGAAAAAATGCTACTAGCTTGCTAATTTACCGACCTTGTAGTAGCAATAAAAGCAAACTTCGCAATATAGTCCCAACTTAATCTGGGACACCCTGTATAATACAAAGCAATAAAGTAAGACATTTCGAAATATGTTTAAAATAATAGGGAGTTATTATGCGTGCATTTTGACCTGCATTTATTAAGGTAAATCCTTATCATCTAGCCAGGTTCTTTTTAGGGGAACATAAAATAAAATATTAGAAAATTATTGAAGGCACATTTTTGTGTCCACAATAATCCCCTCGTATTTTATTTAAGTTTCCTTAATTAAAAACCACCAAAACGCGCATGTTGAGACGTTTTCCTTAATAAAATGAGGCACAAATGCACAACCAATAAATTCCTATTATAATTCGTTTAAACAAAGTGATCCTAACTTGAAAACTGACCTGTTTATTGTTTTTTTGTTTGATTTTTTTATGTGTACAGAGAACAGTTTTATTATTTATACACGTTTTTGTCCCAATCTGCAATATATACATTATATACCTCTTTACAGAATATTATGTTGTGTACAGGTTCGAAATCTGTTTATAAAGATATTATTTATTTATTGTTTTGTTGATATTAATTGTTTACAAATTTAGCAAACACTTTATACACAAAGAAATATGGACAGACAGCTAAAAAGTGAATTAAACAGTTACACTTTTTAGCTATATGTCCCCAAAGGAATAGGACAGTAATTCCTCAAATTGGTTTTATTGGCTAGAAGAGAAGATGCCGAACTTTTTTAGGTAATTTTCAAGGTCTTTATACTTTTACACACGTTACTTACAGAATTTGAAAGGTTATTGAACCTGACTGGCTAACTGTACTTAGATTACCGGGTTGCCTTGAACCATTTGTTTTATGGAAACCCGATGAGGCAGCTACAGTCGTCCAGTTAAGTTCACATGACTTGCCAAATTCTGTAGGCAACCTGTGTAAAAGTATTTGGGTCATTGGTTGAACCTAATTTTATGAACATAGATAAAAGGCACACGCAATATACTTTGCGTAAATAATTTTACAGACGGTGACATAAAGGCCAACGCACATTTATATCCAAATTCAGCTTCTGCTCTTCTAGAAGACAGCCAATCCATTCTTAAATGTTTTGTTCACTTGGCGTACCGATTCTCGATCTAAAAACATTGCATCTTTTTCTCAGTTGAGCCAGTATGTTCTTACTCATGACAAAGAACAAGCTATGCAAAAGAAAAGAAGGGGTATTGAGTACGCTTTGTAAACATAATAAATGTATATTTGATACACAAATTTCCTGACAGCAAAGTTTTTTGTAGCTTTTACGTGATACAGGATATTTTAATTTGCGATAGAAAGAGATACATACTGTCATGAATATTGAGTTTCCAATATACATTATCTGTATATTATGTAGGAACTTCGGGTTTCTAAGTTTTTTCGCCTAAACAAGATTTTTTAAAAATTAACAACGTTATAATTAATGTAACTTTATGATTGATTGAGAGCAAATTTTAATATAATTAAAACACCCATTTTTTGATCTGTTTAAACTTGAGTTTTTATTGCCTTTATAAAACCCGCATTTAGAGAAAGGAGTGTTATAATCAGGAAAAAATTCCGAGATTACACTATAAATCTGAAGGTATTTTGAAGTATTTGGACACATTATTAGGGATTTTTGGTACGCACTAGAATTGTGGTGATCGTTATTCTAAATCAACGCAGTAGCGACCTGTCACGCCTTTGTGTGTAATAGCCATAACCGACGTGGTTATCAACGGAGGTTTAAATTTTATATGACTTGTTATGTTTATTTCTCAACTATAAAAATTTGAATCGTGTTTCAAATTTATATTCTTGTTATGTTTTAAATATTTGTGATTATTTTTATGAATGTTTTGGCAAGTTTATATTGTTTATATATACAGAGTGTCCCCATTAAGGATGGAAGCCAGATTTATCTCAGAAACTACTACAGCTATGACTCGAAATTTTTGTTATAAAATATTCTGGCCTTGCAAATTTACCTAAAATATTTTTGTTTCTGTAGCTCCCCGCTAGGGGGCAGAAATCAAATCTGCCGAATAGAAAATTTGCATTTTTTGACAAAACTTCATGATAAACATATACAAATTATATCATATTCGTATTCTCTGAAAAATTCTGCATAATTTGGATTTCTCACATATACCTTCCCCACAGGGAAAAAATAAAAAGCACTTAAAAAAAAAATTCTCCGACGTGATAACTGAACCGGTTCTTATTATTTATTCTATTTATTATGAAAAGACTAGGAAATGCAAATATTCTTGACTTTTGGTTCCAATTTGTGTTATTTCGAAAGAGGAAATTTTTAAAAAGCACTAAACTTAAGATATATTATAATTTGACCTTTGTTTGCTCTCGATATTTCCTTCTTTCACTAGATACAAAGATTATAGAATATAATATATATTATATTACATATTCCTCGCCTAAGCTGCTGAAGCTATCCGGCTATAGGCGAGATATTCTGATTAAAAAAAAAAAAGTTAAAAATAAAATACAGCATTTTTAAAAAATATATTTTGAAAACTAACCAAAATGTGAATTTTAACAATTTTTTTAATTAATATCGCTTCAACAACTTCAGGTAAAAATATTTAATTTACATTTATTTATTATATTAGATATAGGTTTGGTATCCTCTTTGGAAAAAACACAAGTTTGAAGAAAAAGTTAATTCGTTCCCTGTGTTTCATCAAAAAATGCAATTTTTATAGACGGGATTTGTGATACCTGTCGCCTAGCGGGCAGGTACAGAAACAATATTTTAGGTGAATCTGCAAGGCCAGATTTTGTTATAATGATTTTTTTTTTCTGAAGTAGTTTCTCAAATAAATCCGGCTGTCATCCTTAATGAGAGACCCTGTATATTATTTATCAGCACTAATGGTATATGTATTCCCCCTAATTAAAAAATAAAAATATGTAGATCATTGAAATTTGGGTAGACCATTTTTGAGTTATATTAGTTTCAATAAATGTTACACACTAATAATATGGTCAAGGATTCCGTATACTTCAATGTACATTTGTAATATCAATATTGACAAACTATATAATTTTATTTAAAATCAGGGGAAATAAATTTTTCCTTCTGAAAGAATATATACAAGGTATTCCGTATAACCACGTACGTCTTTAATAAATCTGTAGTGGGAAAGAGCCTCGAAAAATAACTACTACAAGCGTGCCGGCATGTTTGATTTCAAACGAACCCAACCGTATGGCTTGGAAACATTCAGGCTACTGATAACGGGTGCAGCGCTCTCTGCGCCATCTCTTTTCTAAGACCAAAAACACCCATTATCAATTGCCTTAGGATAAATACCTTTTAATTTGGTTAAAAATGCCAACTACGCAGCAATATCAGATAATGGCTTTGTCTTTCAAAAGTTCCAAAATCCAAAAAACTCTAAAACAAAAATTGACATATTGTCAACATCATTTGAAAGCAGTCTCTGTCAAATTTTATTAAAAGCGTTTGGTTTTTCAATCCAAGCCATACGTTTGTGTTCAATTGAATCCAATATGGCGGAACGCTTGTAGCAGTCATATACGCTATAGCAGTACAGATAACTTAAGAAAGTTCCTGTTATAATTTGACATTAGGCGGGAATAGCTGACATTTCTGAAATAGTCCAAAAGTTATGAATTAAGCAACTTTTGAATCAAAACTTTTTTTTAACACTTGCATTAACCCCTTTAAAAGCAAGGTAACTGATAATAAGTGATCCACGCAACACTCATCATTAGTTACCTTATTTAAAAAGCCATGCAAATATAAAGAATTACCCTGTACATATCCATTAGTTAGGAAGGTAATAAGGACCATCAGGCTAGGTTATTTTTCTAATAACCACCTGAGATAAATTTTCTTCAAAAAAAATATAATGGAAGAACAATTTATTATTCATATGAACGAAATACAATTAACCTTTAAGATATGTAAAAAATGTAAACTCTTTTCCTAACTAGTAACTCACCCTAAAGCCGGCTACACACGCATCGATAAATCATAGGGATTTATCGAAATGTGTGTAACTGGCTTAATAAAACTTTGAGTTATAAAAAGTATCTAAAATTTTAAAAACTAAAGACAATATAAATCTTATTACCTAAACACTGACACAAAATAATAAATAATTAATAAGTACTTTTTAGAATATTTTTTGAGTATATTTTGTTCGTAAAATATAGATTTTGTGCGTTCTATGTTGTGTTTTAAGTATGTAAAAAAATTCTTTGGCTGCTTTTGTTTTGTTTAAACATTTAAAATAATGACCAAAGATTCGAAGAATACATTTTTCAAAAAATATCACAAAAAACGCACATTATAAAAAATATACATACCTTTGTGTAAGTCGTTATTTAGCACATTTCACCCCTGTTTTGCATTTTGTTGTTTTAGAAATTTTGTAAGAAAATACCATTATTTATCAAATAATAAGTTGGTTATAATAGATCTAGCCCACAGTACACCGCCCGTTTTAGTGTTGAGAAACAGGCTGAATTTTCACAATGAGCGCAATTTTGCTAAGGTGGCTAAATTAAATAAAAATTCTTGAATGTAATTGCTAACACGGTGCTCACGAGATAAACATGTCGATTTTGTTATTTTTCTGCTAAAACCTAAAAATTTTATGACAGCAAAATATGGCTCTGACCACCTAGCCGTGTCCCCACCCCAAACATGAGTTAAAAAATGGATTTTTTCCTTTGGTTTAAAAAGTATAAAATTAAATAACAATATTGTCCCACAAATCGAATGCCTAAATATAGGTCATTCATTAGAGCCAAAAAAGCTTGCAAAAAGTGATGTAGTCGCGATTTTGACTAATGTTGTTCACATTGGAGTCACAAAAAATTTGAGCTTTCGACCCTATACATTTTAGAAAAAAAAGTTTTAGACAAAAGTTGAATACAATAAAATTTCCTACAAAACCGCTGTTGTACGTTTTTTGGTCAGACGAATGGTTTTCGAGTTATGACGTTAAACATTTCGCCGCCATTTTGGATTTTGACTAATTTTTTTATTTAGTGGCGTTTAACTTGGAAATTGCTCATTTTTGAGAAAATCTGTAATAAAATAAACTAAAGACCTAATACTACCTGGGTAGTACTCACTCTTGCTGAGATACGAACCATGAAGTGTTAGCAGTACAACCCGTTTCCTATGTATTTCCATAGTATATATAATCAACTTTATTATAGAAAATGTTAAACGATGTTTGGTAAACTTATCACGTCCTTGCAATTCAATTACACGTAAATTTAGTGGGAATAAGGACACTGTTGTTCTGGTAAATATACGTTTTAATCCATCGGTAACGTTTCGACAATGGTTTTTGTCTTCATCAGACCTTCAGACTAGATCGTACATTGAAACAACAAAAAACAAGAATTCAAGCACATCAGGAAAACAAACGGCACAAAATTAAAAACAAAACCCAACATTATCAATGTTTAAATTTACGTGTGTTAAACGATGTATCACTGAAGTGGGCCAAGTTTACGGTTAGCACTTAATTGGCATCCATAAATTGGGGTTATTATTTAAGATCACGAAAAAAATTATTCAGTTTTCAAAAAAACTAAGCATTTTAGGGAAAAATGTTTAAACACCATTTTTAGAGAAAATAAAATATTCTTTCAAACGGCGTATCACAAAGTTGTGTTAGCGCCATTATTGACACTCCAGTGGCGTCCGCATATTGAGGTAATTTTTTTTTAATAAATTTTTTTTAAATGTTTTATTTGTTTTTTTTTTTATTTTCTTAAAAACTAAGCTTTTTAAAAAAACTTGTTTAACTCTATTTTGTTGAAAATAAAATTATCTTCAAAACAATATGTATCTAGTGGGTTTTTGTTAACGGGGAACACTTAAAGAATACCATTCGTCTAACAAAAAAACGTACAAAAACGTTTTTTAGGAAATTTTATTGTCTTTAACTTTTGTTTAAAACTTTTTTTCTAAAACGTACAGTAACCAAGTAATTTAAAAAAAAACCCTTTTTGTGCACACTAAATCAAAGATGGCGGGGAGCCGCCCCCCCTCCTAGTTCGAAATTCAAATTTGTTTTTAGGACTCCAGTGTCAACAACACCTTTTACAAGCTAAAATTCTATAATGACTGGACTAATAAGTTTCTTTATGTTTCTTATCATAAAATGTTTAAATCTCAGAATTTCTGCAGACTAAAAAGTTAGGCCTTCCGGCAAAATGAAGCTACTTTTACAAATTCACCCTGTAATCACAGAGATTTTAGAACAGCTAGAGATTGGACACTGGTAGGCAACCTAACCAGACCTACTTACACTTTGACACGGACTTGTCAAAATGGCGGAGACTGTCAGTTGTTGTGTACTTGAAAAATAAAGAAATGCTCGGACTTTTCCTACTCTAATGGAAACAGTTTTTAGCAGTTACATCTCATCTCAAATTTAATTATAAAGTTGACGAAAAACAAATAAGCAAAAACAGCGACTACAAGCCCTTGACATTTCTAAACCAGAGAACAAAATTTCAATGATTAAAAAGGCCGGGACGATTTTGATTTGCCGCTTTTACTTTGGAAAAGAAAGAAAATCTCGCCCTTTCCATATTCTATTGGAAAAAATAATGTTTTAAGACCCTGAACCAGTTTTTGTAAATTAGATTTTATTCCAAATTTAATAAAAAAACTACAAATAATCAAAAACAGCGGTTGACAAGCACTTGACATTTCTAAACCAGAGAACGGAATATCAAATTGAAACAAGAGCGGGACGGCGGCCATTCGGCCATTTGGGATTTGCCACTTTAACTTTGGTCAAATCCAATTCGTTAATGTTATAGTTTTATTTATTTAATCATCATGCCATTTACATTTTTTATGTTCTATAATCAGTGGTTAATCAAAAAATCGGCGGGGTACTGTGGACTAACCGTACATCGAGCTTTTAAATTAAATGTATTTTATAGTACAGGTTCAGTGGAAATGGCACCGTGTCATCAAAGTCGTGGTGGGCGGAAGGGATTAGAGGGGTGCCTACAGTGGCATGCACTATGAAAACTAAAATTAAATGTGTGGGGTTTTACTGCACTAAAAAAGAAGTTTTGAGAGATTTATTCATTTAACAAATACTTGGGCGTCTAAACCTGAAGCTACTTATCGTAGTCACTTTCTTTATAACTGGAAGATCCCGCGACTTTGTCTTCTGTTTTTCTCAAGAGTATAGTATAGTTATCCCATATACGCAGTACTAAAGAAAACTTTCGTTGATTCATAAAATAGTTCTTTAATTTAATATGGCTAATTTATAAGTTGAAACTATTTTTACCAAAGCATTATTCCGATATTTTAACATCATGCATATTGGAAAGATATTTCAGAATAAAACAAGAAGGGACTTATTCCATTAAAAAATAAATTAAAACAGGAGTACCACAGGAAAAAGCGTTGGGGGCTTTCTTATCTGTTGTATACCTGCAATATTCCGACACCAGAAAATTGCTACATAGCTATCTTCGCAGATGACTCACATGTGGATTCGGGTGATGACATTTTGTAGTTTTAGATGGCGCATCAGACTGAACGAAACAAAATCAAGTCATGTTGACTTCACTAATAAGTCCATTCATATATCACATTCAGTCACAATAAACAGCCATCCGATACGATACAGGTAAATATTTTGGCATGACACTTGATTCAAAACTACGCTGAAAGGCACACTGGTTGATAGAAAAGCATTCAGAATTGGCCATTCATAATAAACCTTTGTTATATATACAAGTGATCTAATCGGTCTGGACTTAAGGTATTCAGCTTTGGGGCTGTACTAAAAAAATCGAACGCTGACGTTATTCAAGGATTTCAAAATAAAGTACCAAGAAACATCATGATACTGCTAAACATATCGATCAATGAAAAGATCGATTGCCAATAACAAGAAACAAACCATCCGTGACCTACGACAGCTCTTCTGTCTTTCAGGCTAGAGCAACGCTGGTTAGCGATTTTACCCGCCATCAGACACGCGAGCGTCAATCAACGGAATTTTTATGTCAAATAATACTAACACAAACGAGAAATTTAGTACCCGTAAATTTAAAAATCAAACAAGTTTCGTGGCTAATCGGATAAAAAGAGGTTTTTGTTTCTCTCATATTTTTCCGTGGGTAGCTTGAAAGCTTAACCTCATGGGGGTCCAAGATCTAATGGACACCTAATAAGTGTTGACAATTAACTGTTTCGTCCTTATGGGACTCCTCAGAACACTGCTTGGTCAATGTGACACCTTTGCGAAGTTAATGGGACGGTTTTGTCTCTAATCCTATGTAAATAGTGAGAAAACTCTCGCAAGAAGCGCCATCTACCGACATACGAGAGAAACTAGAACAGGAGCAGGCGAAAATATACTGCTATACATTGGACCCCGTGAGGTTAAGCTTTCAAGCTACCCACGGAAAAATATGAGAGGAACAAAAACCTCTTTTTACACGATTAGCCACGAAACTTGTTTGATTTTTAAATTTACGGGTACTAAATTTCTCGTTTGTGTTAGTATTATTTGGTTTAAAAATTCCGCTGATTGACGCTCGCCTGTCTAATGGCGGGTAAAAACATCAAGATCTTCATCGCGACTAAAAATTCGAAACTGCTGACAAAACAATTAAAAGATTTGCAAAAGGTCACGAAGAAGTCATTACTGAAGCGATACAACTTCTAGATAATCTAATACAAAGACGTTAACAAGTGAAACCATTTTAACTAATCGGTTAGGCACATTCATAAAAATTCACTAATACGGAATAAAAGCAATAATTGTTACATTAACACATAAAACTTGTCATTTATTGATAGAAGAAAATACGCAGTGCAGTTGTGTTATTCCTTGGTTCATATAACAATCTGTAATAAGTTAAGATAAAACGAAATTGCTAATTAGTCTACTCACCATCTCCTAGTAAAGGTCTACTCTAACTAGATTGTAATTAAAGTGACAATGCGTATTTTAATAAAAAAAGAAAAAAACAAAGTACTAAAAAACATGATAAATCCTCCTTGGAACATAAGGAATAGTGCTAGAAAGTTGACGAAACAATTAAAATATTTGTAAAAAGTCACGAAGAAATGCTTCATAACATGTCTACATTGAAGCAGTACAACGCGTAGATAATAACCAACTAACATGAAGACTCAAACGAATGAAATCATTTAAACTAGTGGTTTAGGCACGTTTGTGGAAATTTACTAATACAAAACAAAATAAAAACAATAATTGTTACATTAACACATTAAAGTTGTGATTTTTTGATAGAACAAAATAGGGAGTGCACTTGTGTTATTCCTTAGTGTAGTGTTTGCATATTAGTGAAACGACAAACACACGAATTTAAATTTCCCGCGCCGTGATAAAGTGCTAGTGACGTAGGCAATATGGCCGCGCGGCTGACCTATGAGAAAGCAGCGTTGGAGTGACGTCACATGAGACGGTCTCTCGTTACGGGACCATTTTTAGGTCTACACGTATTTTATTGTAAGTCTGTTTTCATCCATAAATATTTGCGCAATCATAAATAATTACGCGGCTTAAATAATGTAAATATCTCACTTAGTTCATATGAAAATCTCTAATAACTTAGGATAAAACAGAATGGCGAATTACTCTACTTACCACCTCCTAGTAGAGGTCTTCCGTGACTAGATTGATTAAAGTAACACAAAGGTCTTTGTTTGAAACTCGTAGACAATGATTGAGTAGAAACAAAATTTCAGAATTTCATTGCTTTTATTTATTTTAAACACGTTTCGGTTAGTAAGTATCTCTAACCGAAACATCGTGTTTAAAATAAATAAAGACAATGGAAGTATTATTTATTTTAGACACGATGTTTCGGTTAGAGATACTTACTAACCGAAACGTGTTTAAAATAAATAAAGACAATGGAATTCCGAAATTTTGTTTCTAACACAAAGGTGTTTCAATCAAAAAAGCTTTTTATTTATGCCTTTCTCTAAACGATTTTACTAGAAATAAACATATTACTCCCAACTAATTGTCAAGCACATTGTTACACGTTTTGACTGATTTTTTTTTAAAAATTGTGTAATAGTACATAGTGAAAGCTATCGAAAAAGTATCAAACGTTAAAAATGAGCAATAATCCATCGTTTCATATAATTTTTGTCTAATCCATCTACGGCAAATAATAACAAAGATATGATGAGGTACGTTTATAAGAAATCACCCTGTACATAAAAATCGTATATTTTATCGGTTGGGTTTCTTCAAAAACGTACATAAAGTAACCGAAAAAGACGCATTTAACAAAATACCCCGTATATAAAGCAACACGCTAATTTTTAGACGGAGAGCTGGAGCTTCTTGATAATTTCTACCAAATAATTCGGTTGATTATAGATATGACGTGGTGCCACTTTCATTGACCCCAAAGTATAGGTGAACATTTTTCGCTCACCCTGCATAACTATAAAATTTTTACTATGGTTAAGATCTAACTTTTATTATGACGCATGCACCTATAAGGAAAATGATTACTTACAATACAACAGTCGTTACGTCTCTTTGTCTATCACATTTATCGCGCACTGGCTTTAGAGTGAGGGGTGTAAAGCTGCCTCTTCATTAATACCAAACAGGCAAGATCTATTCGTTTTTATTAGAATTTTCCAGGATTTTGTCTTTTTTGAACACCATTCGCAGCAGGGGAGCGTACAAGATTGGCCACAGCCACCACAGAATAAATCCTGCGTAGTTGACGTTTGCGAATGCTATCCAATACCTGAAATGACAGTAGTAATGGTAATTACAAGTTTATTAGGGCCCAGTACATCCGTCCTCTTTGCAATCCACCACGGTAATTAAATAAACCGGTTGTCTGGTAACTCGGTATCATGACGGCCGTGACGTCAGAGCTACGTCACAGTTTTCCTAGGAAACAGCAGTCAAACGCTGTCTATAGGGTAATTTTGTCTTTTGCCAGGAAATTTTGTAGATTTTGGGTCTTGTAAGTCGTGATTATACCTGTTCCGTGCTCCCTATAAATTTTTTAAAGACTAACTAAAAGAGATTTTAAAAAAAGATCGTTTAGTTTATATTGCAGGATTTTAGCACGAAAGCATCACAATGAGTTCCCTCAACATGCATTCATATGCCATACCATCTTGGGTGCAAAGCCTTTCTTTTGGAGG